>CAWUFW010002369.1:1800000-2254706 GCA_963921515.1 Calotriton arnoldi
CAATTTTTCTCTAATTATTTAGCATTCCTCATCCTATTGTAATAAAGTAATATAGTGGCATAGCCCTATCCCCCGCTCTTACCTGAAGCCATCGTGGGGTGGCCGTAGCAGGAATCACCAGCTTCCCCCCGCTTTTAGATATGGCTGCTGTGGGGCGGCCGCAGGTCTAGCTACGCCACCAAAGTAATATTATGTATAGCATACATTTGTGTATGTAGATACGTGTATATACGTGTATATATTATCTACTGGCGGTCGCCAATAGATAGTTATAGTTAGGACCTATTTTCCATAGGAAATTCACAACATTCTATTTCCAATAACTTTGGCGCCGGTCGACGAATCTTCGTGAAAGTTTCAAAACTTATGGCCCGCTCCGGTCCGTTCCTATCCTGAAAGTCTCGGGGTGATTCATCAAGTGGGGGCCGAGAAAAAAGGGGGGTCCCAAAACGTGTTTTCCCCATGCAATTTTCCATAGGAACCTTTAGTCGCAGCTACAGCCCGAACTGCTGAACGGAAATACTCAAAATTTGGCAAAAAGGTAGCCCTTGGTTCAGAGTCGTGCCTTTTGGTTAAATGGTGTAAATCCGTTCAGTAGTTCATGAGAAAATCAAAAGTAAAATCACATATATATCTGGGCGGAGCCTAACCACACATGTCATTGTGAGATCTGATTGGCTGTCAGCACTTCATCCTGGAATTGCTGGCAGCCATCTTCGGACCAATATACATGATAGTACCCCATTGAAATGCATTGTAGTGAATCAAAGATTTTGAGGGTTACCAAAAGGAGACCTATAAAGGGTGATAACAGACTTTAGTTACATTAGAATTCATTTGTTGATGGTACCATACTAATTTCAGGAATTGTGGTGTGTTCTAAGGTGATTTTACCCTGTGAAAAACCTTCTGCTGGGATATCATGAATCATGTTTGAGAAAAACTATTTTCACATGCTTGTCCCATAGAGTTTTGGAAGGTGCTCCAGAAGCTAAAATGAGAGCATATTTTCTGTAAATTCACATTATCTTTCTCAGTCATGTGAGAATGAAGTCTGACATTCTCAGTAAAACATGTACATCCAACAAGGGCAGAGACTGTCAGTTGATTCCTTTGTGTTCTACTGCAGCTTCCCAGAGTGTTCTAAAGAACAACTAGAGTGCTAACAGCCTTACTTATGACAAAATTATGGCACCCCTGAAGCCATCTTGATTGGAATAAACTGGTAACTATTAAAACATTTAATTTAAAAAGGAACAAAATGAGGGGGTTCATTTTGTCATAGAAATTATGGTTAGTGCTGTAGAAAGAAAAATTAGGACATGTTTTAAGTGAGATCTCAACTATCTTCCTGTTATATTTCAACAGGAGCAGCCTGCCAGTTGATTCCTTTGTGTTCTACTGCAGCTTCCCAGAGTGTTCCAAAGAACAACTAGAGCGCTAACAGCCTTACTTATGACAAAAGTATGGCACACCTGAAGCCATCTTGATTGGAATAAACTGGTAACACTTAAAACATTTAATTTAAAAAGGAACAAAATGATGGGGTTCATTTTGTCATAGAAATTATGGTTAGTGCTGTAGAAAGAAAAATTAGGACATGTTTCAAGTGTGATCTCAAATATCTTCCTGTTATATTTCAATAGGAGCAGCCTGTCAGTTGATGCCTTTGTGTTCTACTGCAGCTTCCCAGAGTGTTCTAAAGAACAACTAGAGAGCTAACAGTCTTACTTATGACAAAAGTATGGCACACCTGAAATATATTCAATTTTTCTCTAATTATTTAGCATTCCTCATCCTATTGTAATAAAGTAATATAGTGGCATAGCCCTATCCCCCGCTCTTACCTGAAGCCATCGTGGGGTGGCCGTAGCAGGAATCACCAGCTTCCCCCCGCTTTTAGATATGGCTGCTGTGGGGCGGCCGCAGGTCTAGCTACGCCACCAAAGTAATATTATGTATAGCAGCCATTTTTAGCAGAAACACTCAACAGAAATAAGATAGTACTTAGTGAAATTTCTGTCACAAACGAGCTTATGAGCTGTGGCTGAAAATCTGCTTTAGCAGAAGCCATGAAAAGACTAGAGGATTCTTGAGCAATATTTCTTTAAAGAGATTAAAATTTTGTAATATTTCCTTAAAGAGTTTAAAATTAGTTGCAACTTCTTACCAGGTGCAACTGCACTGAGAAGAGGAGGGCGGGTGCACGCAATAGAGTTGCTTCGCCTGGAGACTGCTCTACATGTCAGGAAGAGCAACTGCCTGGAGGCACCCTGACAGGAAACAAAGTAGCAGAAAATGAAGCAACTCTATGTATGGGGCGGAGTTGACAGAAATAAAATTCCACGAAACCCTCATGATGCAATGGAAAGCAGCCTAAAACGCTGACTGAGCGAAAACTAGAAGAGACACGTTGAAAATGTAACTTAGAGCTGGATCACTGCTCAAGGGTAAGAAATGTCAAGGCCCTCGAAAGTCACATGAAGCCATGAACCTTTGGCTAAAGTAGTTACCATGAAAGACAAACAAAGTTAATAGCTAAATACTTATTATGTGAAACAAATAGTGAAAACCGGCCGGCATAATGCTACATGAAAACAGATTTGTCAAATAAAGCAAGAGTACTTGACAGTGAACAGCAAGAAAATATGGCATTCTGAGTGCAGGCAAGTTTTCTATCGGGACCAGTGATAATTGACTGGTGGGCTTCAATTGTTTCATTATTGATTAGCACATCCTCAAGAGTCTAGGGGATTGAAATTTGTTGGTTCTAACTTGGCTGCTGTCAAAAATAAAGCAGCACACAGATTTAAAGGAACTTTCAGTCTTGACATAAAATCTTTTTTCAATTGCTTTTTGCAGAGCACTATTTTGGAATATATATTCCAACTCACAGGTATTTGCCTTCCTTTTCCTGGCAATGTGATTATTTGCTCGACCTTGCTACTAGAGGTGTAGGGGGGCCCACAAAGGTCTCTTGGCCAAATCCCGAGTCAGACACAAATGAAGAACTGAATATTCTTAAAGTGACCAGTGCTCTAGCTTCACCTATTGAGCAAGACAAGCAGTGGTCAGGGCAGGTAAGCGCGGTGGGCTCAGGGGTGGTGCGGGGGGATGCCGACAGACAACGGAATCGGATTTATTTCTTTATTTAACTTTCCCTATTCCATCGTCTGTTGACTTCCCCCTGCCCCCGCCCTGCCCCACCGCCCCACTGTGCTTACCTGCACAGACAGCTGCTGAGCAAGACACAGGGCTTCCCTTAAGAAATGAAGGCACAATCATATATTGTTGACTACAAAGGCATATGTACTTTGAATAGCGTTCACAAAATGCTCGGTAAGATGCAGATGGGATTGAAAAATAGTTAAAAGTGCAAACATTTATGTACCAGTTGTTAGGAATGTGAATGTCTACAAGAATGAACTCCTGGTTTTGATCCAGTCCAAACAGCCCCCTGGCCACCTAAATGCACCGGGTGCTGAGAGAACAAAGTTTCTAATGAGGTCAAAACTAAATGAAGAAGCCAAATCTCCCCTAGAAAATATAGATCTTCATTGAAGGAAGTGACAATACAGGTGTGTGGATTTATCTGCTTAACTGTTACTTATTGAGACTTTGGGTCTCATTTACAATGAGGCTTCACCACGGAGCATCACTTTTTATTCTTTCTTTCTGCTTCCTATTTACTAGGCAGCACTAAGCCACTTTGCGTGCCTAATGCGGCTTTATAAATATTGTTCCCTTTAACTCAATTTTCTACGTTAAAGGGGCGTGCAGTGCATGTTGCCGGGGGCGTTCCCAGCAAAACCCATGTCTTTTTGACACAGCCCTAGATGTACGAGGAATCGGAACTCTGAGGCAGCGCCAAAATGGCACGCCTCCCCAGGGGATAATTAAGGGAGGCGCAATGAGGAGAAATACCTTTATTTCTCCTTGTTTTTCCTTTTACTATGTGTGCTGCATTCTGCAGCACACATAGAAAGAGGAAACAGACTCTTGTGATTGTTTTTGTGCTGGAAGGTTTTTCTTCCTCCACAAAAACAATCATCCCTGCAATGCAGGCACCCTTGCACCATGGTGCAAAGGTGCCTGCGTTGGCGCATGGCAGACCATTGTGCGCCTGCGCAGGGGAAAAGGAAAGGAATGAGCCATATCTGATAGATGTAAATAAGGCCCTTAGTTGTTACACTGGCAACCAAGCATTGAGCTGCATTGTCCTTTAAAAATATTACCGCCCCCCATTATCTTCGGCCAGGTCTTCAACCTGTACGTTTTTTTAAAAAGAAATACCAAAAGGACAGTCTTTTGCCTTACTGGTGAACCAAACTGGCAATGCTCATAATGAATCTCAATTTCAATAAATTCTAACCAAACAATTGTGGTAGTAGCCCTCACATACTTTTTCTTTTTTTTTTGGTATATATTTTTATTGGCATTTTAAAATAATACATATCATCACTTTAGTAAGCAATTCCAGGCATACAAGTATATCGTCATCATATATCTGTTACAGTTGTAATCACTGCTATCTTCAGGAACAAAAATTGTTATCTTATATAATAGAACATCACGTATACAGTATATCATATGGGAGTTGCCCCTTACTGTTACATTGAGAGGACGTATACAGTTTGTGATCTTGTTATTTGATTTTACTCAGTGTATGCCATATTACTGTCAACATGTAGGAGAACTCGCCAATGTGTAAATTCAAGCAGTGCAAAAGAACTTAACACTAAAACAAATAGTACCAGTAGGGCTGCGTACATGTACAAGAATCTATCAAAATGCTGGACTCATATTTCCAGCACCCATTTGCGCGGTCTCAGCTTTGTCGAGGCACATCTCTTCAGGTTGGGGGTCCATGGGCCTTAGGGCATGCTATCTTTTTCATAACTATGTCAGGTGTCCTGGCTAAACATCATCTTTTACTATATGTGGTCTGCGTGTTATTTGGCTTTTTTTCTCCTGCCTTAGATCATACATGTGGTGGCTCTACCCAGATATCCAGCAGTCCTCCGTTTCTTCTAAGTCTCCCCTTCGGCTCATTCCCGGGTGCCTCAGTCCGCTCCTCCCCTGAGCTATCATTATCTATGGAGTCTTCCTCTCGCCCACTCTCTGGGTGTTCCCATGTGAGCATCATTTCCGTCCAAAAATCTGCACTGGGGCGAATCCATACCCCCCTAGCCTCTTCTTTATACAGCGCCCTTTCCTCAGCTTTTGCCCATCTTGTGACATCTTCCCTCCAGAGTTGCACACCTGGGCTTCCGGGTAGCCTTCCAGTTCATGGCTATTTGCCACTTGGCTTATACCAATGCCAGGTCTATAAACCTTGGTCCAACCTTACGTGCAGTCGGTCTCGGAAACAACCCCAAAATACATGCCTCCAGAGTATAGGGAGGAGACCTCCCGAGAGCCTTCTTCAGGGTCTCAACTATGGCTTCCCAGTAGGGTCTTAGGGCAGCGCAATGCCAAATTATATGTCTGAAGTCAGCATCTAATTGGTCACATCTGGGGCAAGTAAGGGGTTCACCTCCATACACCACTTGTAATCTATGTGGTGTCATGTACGTCATATGTATATAATTAAATTATACATATTTTAGCCTAGTATTCCTGGATATTTTCTGCGTGGAGGCTAGGGTTCACTTACATTCTGGGTCTGTCAGTTCTCTTTCCAGTATCTTTTCCCATTTGGTACGTAAAACTAGCAGCGGACGGCGCAACATTGCCGTAAGGGACTTGTACAACCATGTCACTAGATGTCTAGCGAGACCCAGTGTGACCAGTAGCTGTAGGACCCTGTGTGTTTCAGGTTCCTGTCTGTCTCCCCCCCACAGGTTCCTCAATGTTCGAAGTAGCGTTGCATAGGTGAGGAATTGTCCCAGCAGCAGGCCGTACTGTTCAGTTAAGTCTCCCAGTGGTAGCATGGCGCTCTGGTGGTAGCAATCTCCTAGTGTTACAATTCCTACCTCCGTCCATGTCCTCATCTGCACTGCAGTAAAATATATGACAGGCTCTCCATGAGGTAGGCCTACCAGAGGCAGCGCAGGTGCATATAACTTTGTTTCCGCCATCTTTGAGACACATCTGCGCCAGCATTTTAGCGCCATGAGCAATGGCACCCCTGGGTTTGGGAGAGCCATCTGTGTGGTAAGCAACCCAGCTATTAAAGTTTCTGGTTTCATTGCGAGCCCAATGGTTCCCAGTCCCCCTCTGTCGGCCCCACCGATCCATTTCGATAGCCATTGATGCTGTGAGGCCAGGAAATATGACTCAAAGTCCAGAACTTTCAATCCTCCCTCCTCCATGGGCTGCCGAAGTATGTCCAAAGAGACTCTTTTACGGCCACCATCCCAGATTAAGTCTATAGCTCTCACATACCTACCTGTTATTCCAATGCGTTTTTATTATTATGTATCGAATCTACTATCTGGTTTGTCTTTTCTCTGCTGCCAACTTGTTAAACAGTCAGGCATGGAGGTGACACCGATCTGTCTAAGTCAAACAGAAGCATAGACCCAAGGGAATGATCTCTATGACCATTGCAAATTTTTTGGCCTTCTCAGGAACATCGAGTAACGCAATAGAATAGTAGCCTTTAGAATAAGGTTATACTAAAACTGAAGATTCCACTGTAGTACTTTCACTCTTTATCCACAACATGAATTCAGGAGCTGTGGAGAAAATAAAATAGGTGCACCTGGGACTGCTATGGCTCCAGCTGAGAACCAATCTTTGGAATGTGTAAAAATTTAAATGTTCCTGGATAGACTAACATGGTTGGTGTATCAAATTATTTTTTATTGCCTAGGGGAACTTTCTGCGCTTATGAAGAGATGAAACCTTCCCACTGGAAAACCTTGAAGAAACATGGGATGTTTTATTTTCTCATTTCCTACTTTCTTCATAAGTAAATGAGATAAAAGAATTGGGGTATTCACTGAGCTTGCTTTTTTTCTGGACCAATCACAGAATCAGCTTTTGGGTCAGGGAATTTGGATGGAAAAGAGGGAAGGAGTATTTCTATGAGTATGTATCCCATATGAATCCTTTCAATTAAAATTAATACGTGGTCCAGAACAAAGATTTTTAAGATGAGATTGAAAAGAAACTAAAGAGGCTCAACATGCAAAACTGAAACTTAGTCCCTCAATATTTCATACCCTGGCCAGTTCTCAAAAAAGACAAGAGAGTAAAGAGGAAGAGAAGAGGGAAGTAAAAAGTTACTCTGGGTCTTATTTAGAGTTTGCCAGACTCAATACTGCATCACAAACACAGTGGATGGCTCTTTCGCCATATTTCAAGAACATTATAATCTGTGGGACTTGTAATATGTTGGACAGGATATCCACCATATATTGATGGAGCATCTCATCTGCCAAACTCTGTCTTTTTTACACACACACAAAGCACCAAGCCATAAACCGCCTAGACAAGAAAAAATGTTTAACTATATGTACATTACAAAAGGATACATTTATAAGATTTGGCACACAGACAGTATTAACTCCAAGATTTCACTTTCCACAATATGGATGAGGTAAGTAGATGCGGAGTTAGAATTGTAGTGGGGAATATCTATTGTTGAAGGCAGATATTTTTGTGATGCATATTTTTACATACAAGGCATTTATCAACAATAAATTATATTATAGCCCACCGCCACCTTGATTAGCTGTAAGTATTATTGCAGCCTTGTATTCCACTTGCTGTTCCCCACGGCTTGCCACAGCTTGCCACAGACTAGGCATTTGCCTGAAGTGGCAGGTGAAGAGGGGCTGCACACCCCCTCCATCCAATAAACCTGTTTCATGCAGCTTTGTTGCTTTATTAACAGTATTACTGTTCTCAAACAACATTTAAAAGTGATCAGTATTCTGTGGGCTGCTTTTTAGGCGGGTTGGTATCAGAATATCATTGTCAGCATATTGTTTGACATAAATATTGCACTCCAAATATTGTTTGCAAATATATCATCTCACTGGAGTTACCACAGGAAATTTGCAGATTATATCTGTAATAATATTTAGGACACAATATTTATGTCAGCCATACAATCATTGAGAAACATATGTCTGTAAATATCAGCTTTCAGAGTGCTGTCATGGAGTAAATAGAATGCTGTTTGCCTTTTTACATAAAAAATGTAAGGTTGTCTGAGCTATTCCTCAGTCTTAGCACACAAAAACATTGAGTTTTTAAATAATACATATAGTGTATTTTATTTACTCAGTAACAGTGAAAAGTGCATGTTTTTAATAGGCTTACCTATATAATATCCTGTTTGTTTCTACACTGTTTTCACTTTCAATCTGTGCTTAACACAGGTATTCCATTATGTGTGGAGGAGTGGAAGTGTTTTACAGTAGGTAAAAAAGGGGATTGGATGTGTTTGCATGGTATTGTGTTTGTGCATGAATGTGTTTGTGCAGGTCAGAAAGGGGGAGTTGTGATATGGCACACTTGGACATTTTCAGTGAGGGCAGCAACTACAGTAGGGGGCATATTTACACAATCGCCACTTTTTTTGACACTCTGATGGCGTAGTGCCGTTTTCCATATTTACAATGTGGCGCTAAGCCACTTAACGTGGCTTAACGCCACCTTGTAAATGTGCCCCTTTCTGCCGCAGTCCTCTGAGACAAAGGGCCATGCAATGGGTGTTGCTGTGGGTGTTTCACTGCAACACCCAATGCTTTTTGACGTTGCCCCAGACTTACAAGGCTGAGGCAGCACCAAAAACAGCGCCATTCTAACGCCATGGATTACCAGTCATTAGAATGGCGATACGAGGATAAATCATTAATTTCTCCTCGTTTTTTGCTCTTTCCATGTGTGCTGCAATTTGCAGCACACATAGAAAGAGCAAATCGCCATGAATGATTACTTATATGCAGGAAGGAATCCCTTTCTGCACATAAACAATCGGCCCTGTAGCGCAAGCACCCTTGCAACATGGCGGCAGGGTGCCTGCACTGGTGCTAGGCAGCTTTTTTTGTGCCAGCACTAGGGGAAACACAGTAGTACGCCATATTATTGTGAATAAGGAGCATCCTTGCATTTTAAAAATGACGGAGCGCGGTGCAGCTGATTTTGGTGCAGCTCCGCGCCCTGACTTTTTTTTGTAAATATGCCCCTAAGTCTGGTTCTGAAATGCTGTAATTCAACAATGTAGCATTAGGTATTAGTTCCATAGCTAAAGGGATATTTTTGTGAATCCCAAAAGGCAGTAATGTAGTAAAGCAGATAAAGCTACTACTTTGTGAATAAACCTATAGTACGGGAGAAAAATTATGATTTGGTGTTATGGAGCTTCTCGAAAGCATTGCAAAAGCTTATCTTGTACTGTTACAGGTGAATTAGGGTGGAGAAGAATCAGGCTATAGATTTACCTCTACATTTAGCATCTTCCCCCAGAAACTGGAGGATGTTCCTTTGCCACTCAACTCTTAATCAGATCCCATATATCCTCCATAGCACTTTTCCTAACAAACCCAACATAATTAAAGACATCTTACATACCTCGCTGTGTACTTGAACTAAGCATCTAGCAGCAATACTTTTAAGGAACTGTTCGGCTGGGCTTACCATATGACCCTCTTAAGTCAGGTCTCCACTTCCGTCTTCCTTCTTTAATACAGTTGGCGATCAACATGGGTAGATCACAACTTCTCATCATGGCTTACACACACTTAAGTCTCCAACATCAGACTGTCTTTACTATAAAAACAGCCAGCATGTCAGAACTCACCTAAAGATGAAGTCAGTGAACAGCCAGACCTGTTCTGGGAGCAATTTGTAGTTGTGTAGTGACCCCTGAAATCAAGATAGTTATTTAGATAATACAGTGGTAAATAAACCTTAAAAAGTACTCACTGAGATGGAATAGCTTGCCACTAGATAATACCTCTCTATAATTTATTAGGTCGAATTTATTTAATAGGAATATTTCTAGAACTGAGATACCCTCAAACTGCAACTGCAACTTAGGATAAATCATTCAGTACCTTCCTTATTGTCAGTCCCATCTCAAGACTGCTTTGGCCAAATAGAGTGTGGCTATTTCGAAGTCATTGCAGACAACACAACCTTGACCTTCCAAATTGTGTTTGGATGTGCCATCTAACACTCAATGACAAATGACTGAATCACTCCCAAAGGGAAGGCAATAGTTTTTGCTGTGATGCTTAACAACATATTTCCCAGCAATTGAACCTTTCATTTCTAAACAGAATGGTACATAAGCATTGCTCTTATCTGTCAAAATATGCTTTTCTCCTTGACATTTTAAAGGGGTGGAATCAGCCTGACTAAAGCAAATGCCAGACAGATGAATACACTTCACCACTGGAAGGATGAAAGAAAGGTTAACGTTCACAATCGCATAGTACTGTGAAGGGTGAAGTAAACAACACATCCAAGCTGATTTACAGATTGTAAAAATGTTAATTAGATTCATGCTTTCATTTTCACAGTGAGAGAATCAGCTGACACCAAGGCAATGTTGATGCTGCAGAACTAAATTTTTAAAGGCAAAACCACACGTGGTTTGAAGAAGTTTACTGCAAAGCTACACTAAGCACAGAAATGACATTTAGATTTCATCAGAAAACTATTGGTACAGCCATAAGGAGGATTCTGACAAGGCCTAACTTATGTCACCAGTAATAGCTGCTCTCTAAAAAGAGGTTAGGCCCAGATTAACAAAGATTTTGCACTGGGTTTGCATCACAAAAGGGGCACAAACCTGTGTAGAATGTTTTTATGTACTTTACAGAGCAAAACGTATTTTGCACTAGAAAGTTGCCTGAAAGTAAAGCAAAGCAGTGCCAAATGCTGGTTCGTGTTACTCTGCATCAAAGGGGCATTGCATGAATCGTACATGGGTGCTCCTATCCAACCAACTATGGTTTTTGATGCAAAACCGTATCTACTAACAGTAGTAGACAGGGGTTTGCACCAGAGAATAACTCCACTTGAAAGCAAGTGTTAAGTAGGAGAAATGCCTGGAAGTTTAGAGCCAAGCCGAGCTCCGTATATGCTAATGAATAACGGGGTGAGCCAGACGAAAGGGAGGGGGGGGGTTCCTTAGGAATGTTTTTTCGAATTTTAATGTTTACATACGGTCATTGAATGACAATTAACCTCCGATAAATCCTCAGTTGCATGTGGATGTTACAATACTGATGTCTTGCATAGGTAACTGCTTACTTCTTGAATGTATCTTATCTGAACTGAGAAGTCTCTGCTTATTCAATATTTGTTGCTCAGCCTATGCATCCACTATTTTCACGCCCACACCAGATGTGGCACTCTGTAAAATCAATAAAGTATGTTTTAAAAAAAAAAAAAAATAGGAGAAATGCTTTTATTTCTCCTAACTTTTCCCACTTTGCATGTGTGCTGCGCTGTACAGCACACATACGAAGTAGGAAACATTTTAAAGTTTGTCTAGACATAGTATTTTGTACTGGAAGTTTCAAAACCCATGATAGTGAGGGAGTGTTTTAAAAATATCGAGAAAAAAATAATACCGTTAATACTTATGTGCAGAATTAATATCTAGGCTTCAATGAAAAATAAAATGTGTTTAAATGCATACATTGTAGTTGACAACCATATTTAACCGTACTAGGCCTCAAATGGCTGAAGCAACATTGCCTGACAGGCTGACATTACTACAAAATGCCTAATGTGCATAAAATGTTTATTTCTTGACCTTTCCACAAACATGTTTTTCATAATGAATAATAGCTGCTTAAATGTTTTACTCTGCTTTTGCAAATGTTTCTTCTTACACAATGTTTGCTGCTAATAAATGCATACGTTTTGTTATTTAAAAAGATAGAGAATAAAATATCTTCAGGGGAAAGTAGTTTTGAACAAGAAAATGTATTACCAGTAGACTAGATGTAACTGCTAGATGATGATAAGAAAAAAGCAACATTTGAAAGATGCTCTGTAGAGCCATTGTGTTTTCTGTGAGAAGAGGAGGAGTGATCCTGTTCCCATGAGAGCATCGGAAGATGATTGGCTGGCTGAAGAAAGAAGAAATCAGAAGCTGCAACATTGATAAAATGGGTTGTGTATAATAGTGCATGCTCCTAGAGTAGACTCAGATCCATTCTTTTCACTTCATCCATATCTATCTCCATTCCACGCTGTTCTGAGACTCTACTGAGTTTCTTGTACCTCTCTTTATGGTAAGCGCGGATTGATGGAATATTGAATTATTGAGCTGATTTTGATGCTAAAGCTTTATGCTTTTCTCTCACTCGAACTGGAACTCTTTATGGGTTCTGAATTACACCTTTTCCCCGATTCTTAGAATAGGAATTTTTTCCTTTATGGAACGCCCTTAATGCATTTTTATTGCGATGTATTTACTACTCATTGATTTCTTTTTAAGTTTAAAAGAAAATTTTATTAGTAGAATAGAGGTGTCAATACAGAGTTCATAGCATTAAATACACATCAGTACAATAAATAAATTTTGCTACAGTAAAGATTAAGAAATGAGAAACCAGACCTATGGGTAAATTTAGAAAATCTAAGCAGTACAAATGAATCTTGTAAGTAGGTGATTAATAGATAATGTGATTAATAGATATTGTAGGAACGTATAGGGGGTTTCAGGGGGTTTTGGAACTTCTTGCTGGGATGGTTGTAGTTGGAAACATTGTTTGGCACATACGTCTAGGTATACTGTAACAGGTGACCACAGGTCTAAGCGTTTCGTAGCCATGCATATAGGATATACAAAGGAGGTATCCAATCTGTGATTATGGCAAACAGTATACCACCATGCCTTATAGGAGATTTTAGAGAAATCCTTCCAATTTACGGTAATTTGTTGGAATGCAACCGCTAATAACAAGTCAATAATTTTCACATTGAGTGTAACATTTTCCCAACAAGGCGAGAGACTACCTAAGAAAACATGAGTGAAGGAAAAAGAAAATTTAGTTCCGAAGATCAGATTAATTTGAGACCACACTTGCCTCCAAAATTTTTTTACAATTGTACATGAAAATATCATATGGAATAGGTCAGCATTTGAAGAGGAACATGTCCAACATGCATCCGACACAGTCACAATTCTCTTGCTCAAAGCACTTGGTGTAAATAAAAGTCTGTTGTATACAAAAAACAGCGTCTGTGTTGTGTTGGCTGCCCTAGATGATTTGCGTAATTTAAGCCATATCTTATTCCAAAGAGAAATTGGCCATGTTGACGTAAGATCCCGTTCCCATGCCTCCTCTGTTTTAGATTTCTGCCTATTAATGTCCCCGCCCCGTAAATATTTATATATAATGGAAGCTCTGGGTCTAGTTTTTCGTAAAGTGCAAAGTATAGATGAAGGTTCTGATGGAGTGGAGATAGTGGGTGTGGTGGATAATTGAGTGTATCTATCCATCACAGCAGTTTTAAGTAATCTATATTTGTGAATGCTCGAGGCAGGTAAGTCGAATAATTGACTAAGCGAGGGGAAGGATAAAAAGTTTGATTGTGCAAATAACTGATGGATCCAGATCAAACCCCTCTGTCGCCAAGTCTTCCAGTAGAAAGGTTTACTTCGAATAGTTAGGCCTTTGTTGTGCCAAATTGTGGAATTAAGGAATAGCTCCATAGTATTGTGCGTGGAAGCAAATGTGGGTTCCAAAAGCTTCGAGGTCAATTTGATTATGGGAGTGGACATAGCCTGTGGTTTGCGTGAAAATGAGAGGTATTCCTGAAAAGAGAAAGGGGATCTGAAGGAGTGCTCGGTTATTGGCCATAAAGGGCAATCATCCACAGATTCAAATAACCAAAAGGATGCTTGACGGAGGAGAAAAGCTGTCTGGTATGTCTGAAAGTCTGGAAAGTTAACCCCACCTTCTGTATTAGGACGAGTTAATTTAGATAAAGACATTCTGGACCTCTTGTTGCTCCATAGAAAGGAAGATAGTGTGGAATTAATCTTCTTAAAAAACTTTTTAGGAATAGGGACTGGAATGTTAGAGATGGTATATAAAATACCATCATCTTTATAGTGTCTAGACGACCCCACCAAGATATATAAAGGGGATGCCATTTAGCTACTAAATCCGAAACCTTTTGTATGCATTTGGTCATACAAAGTACCACTGTGTCTGCTATTGAAGAAGTCACGTGTAAACCTAAATATTTAATGTGGTGAGGGCTCCAAGTAAAGTTGGAAGCACAAAAATCTGACTTGAAAGTATACTTAGTTAAGGGCAGAATATCACACTTATCGTTATTCAGTTTATAACCAGAGATGCTAGAATAAGCCTGCACCTCCTTCAAAAAAGTAGATATTGAGTCTTCCGGTTTGGACATGAAAAGCAGAATGTCATCAGCATATGCTGCAAGTTTAATGTGGGAATTAGATGATTGGAATCCATGTAGGTCAGGATTTTGACGTAATTTGGAGAGAAAGGGTTCTAAGGCCAAGTTAAAAAGGAAAGGGGAGAGTGGGCATCCCTGACGCACTCCTCTCTTTAAGTCAAAAAATGGTGAGATCAAACCGTTGGCGCATACTGCCGCACGGGGATTGGAGTATAGTAGAGCGATTAGGGAGGTGAATTTAGGGCCAAAGCCAAACCACTTGAGAGTATAGAATAAAAAGGTCCATTCAACTCTGTCGAACGCCTTCTCGGCATCAAGTGCAATTGCTGCCAGGGGTACTTTAAATGGGAGGATTTAGACAAGGCATTAAAAAGAAGTCTCGTATTGTCGGTAATAAATCTCCCTTAACGAATCCAGATTGTTCTTTCCCCAATAAGTCAGGTAGGTATGAGTCTAATCGTATGGCTAATGCTTTGGAAAAAATTTTGTAGTCTATGTTAACCAGGGATATAGGCCTGTAATTCTTGCAATATTTAAAATCCTTGCCCTCTTTGGGGATGAGGCAAATATGAGCTTCTGAAAAAGAACCTGAAGAGCTACCTGATGTGCTAAAGGAATCTAATAAAGAATGTAACTTGGGCATTATGAGCTTGGAGAAATGTTGGTAAAATTCTACGGTGAAACCATCTGGTCCTGGTGCTTTGTCCTTTTTAAGATGTTGGAGAGCCTTTAACAATTCTTGGTATGTTAAATCGGACTCCAGGGAGGATAGATTTGGGAAAGCGTTTTGAGGTTTTTGAATACCAGAGAAAAAGTGCAGAAGAGAATTTTCAGAGGGTTGTGTTTCAGAGTCGTACAGAGACTTGTAAAAGAGAGAGAACTCATTCAAAATTTCATTATCTTTAAATTTTAGGTTTAATCCGTTATCATAAATGGACTCAATATTCAGCTTGTTTTGTTTAACTTTTAAATAATTAGCCAATAGTTTCCCAGCCTTATTTTTGCCTCCGTAGAATTTTGCACTGGATTTTAACAAATATAATGAGGCGTCCTCCGTTGACTTCTTATTAAATTGCATTTTGGCGTTTATGAGAGCTGTGAGGCAATCTTTTGAATTTGAAGTGTAGAAGGAGTGTTCCAATCTTTTAATATCTTGAAGGAGATCCTTAGTTAATTTACGGAAGAGTTTTCGTTTCTTTGCAACAAAGCCAATTATGAAGCCCCTCGCTGAGGCTTTAAAAGCATCCCATATGGTTGAACATGATATGGAATCCTTTTGATTCATCTCGTAGAACTCATCAAAAAAGGAAGTAAACGAGGCAGTAAACTTTGGGTCTAGAAGGAGGGTATTGTTGAAGCGCCATCTTTTGGAACCTGTGACTTTAGGTAAAATATCTAGGTCGATCGAGACATGAGCGTGATCTGATAATAGGATGGGACCAATCTCTGCATTGGTAAGATTTTGTGAGATGTTGTGAGAGACAAATATGTAATCGATCCTTGATTGGGTTTGATGGGAAGGGGAATAAAAAGAGTACTCTCTAGTAGTTGGGTTACAGAGACGCCACGCGTCCAAAAGTTTGTGTTGATTGATAGCATGCACAAAAGATCTATGGGACTTGTTGGGAATGAAAGAAACTTTGGAATTCCTATCTATAAACGGGTCAAAGGTCTGATTGCAGTCACCCGCCAAAATGAAATTAACTTCCATGTGTTGGGTAATTTGCTTAGCCAGTGTGGGCCAAAAGGAAGGTTCTCCGCATGTAGGGGCATAGACATTGAGAAGAGAGACAGGAACACCCTTCAAAGATAACTTAACATTTAGCCATCTACCATCAGCATCCGAGTCCTGGGACAAAACTGTAAACGAGAGGGATCTACGGCACAATATCATCACTCCATTACGTTTGCCATCCCCGGGGAAAAGAAGACCTCCCCACCCAGCCCCTTTTCAACTTTAATGATTCAACATCCGATAAGTGGGTTTCTTGCAAGAATACAATATCGGCTTCTAATTTGGCTAAGTAAGAGAGAACTCTCTGCCTCTTGATGGGGAATTTAATCCCCTAACGTTCCAGGTGATCAATTTTAATGACATAAATAAATAAAAACAATTTGTACTGAAATTATGAACCATAAGTCCAATTCATTATAGTAGCAATGTGAAATAAGAGATATGCAAAACAGGAAAGAAGTATTTTCTGCAGCTTTAAAGTTGAGAAAAATAGGCAAATCATGTAACAAAGGCGTAAAAAGTGAGCTGAAGATAGGAATAAGAGAAGAGAAAGATCTAAGAAACAGGCGAAAGGAAGATGCAAAAATAGAAATAAGCAGAGTTATGATGATCAAGAATGCGATAGATATCAAGAAGTGTGAAGAATTAGTTATACATGTGACACCAGCACGTGAAAGAATACAAGCAATGAAAGAAAAAAGACAAAAAATGAAAGACATACACAGCACCAAACTTGAGGGAATGTGGGAAAAGAACATACCTACAAAGGAAGGGTCATGGATATACGGGAGGATGGATGGGGCCACATGGGTTAGGCAACACAACCGGGATCAACAAAACGGAGGACCAAGGAAAAACCACGGTAGACGAGTAGAAAAACCTGTGGAGACAATAACAATCAAAGATTAGGAGATGTTTCAAAACATAACTGTAAACCATTTATCTCATAAAACAGAACCAGGAAAACCAGCTTTTAACACTAAGCAACGTGAATAGTTCTGTAACGTCCTAGCCGTCGTATCAGATATATCGCCAACTGCTAAAAGGCGCATCCAAAATGGCGGAGTATAGCTGTTAAGCAAACAGAGACTGAAGAACTTGTGGGAAGAAGAAGAGAAGAAACAGTCAGTCAAGTGTTGAATGAAGAGGAGGGTCCAGAGGAATCCATCTCGTGTGTCTTACAGGAGTTAATGAAGTCTTGTAAACGCATTGGATCTTCATACACCGTTGTTCTGTTATTATACGTAACTTTGAAGAGACAAGGATGGAAAAGACCGTATCTGGCCCCCAAGGAACGTAAATCCGCTCTCAAATTCAGGAAAGCTTTGCGTCTGTCGGCAGTAGCTTTAGCATAGTCTTGTGCAAAGAATAGAGACGAGCCTGACCATGTTATTTTTGGAGAGGCTCTAACCGCCGCAAGCACCTTCAATAAAGCTGTATATTCTAAGAAATATAAGATGACTCCTCTTGGTCTCTGTGATGAGCTGGTTTGAGATGGCATCCGACCTAACCTGTGAGCTCGTTGGATGTTGAGTTGCGTCCCCTCTGGCATGTGAAGTAGTTTAGGGAGAAAGGATCTAAAGAAAGTGAGAGAATCCGAACCTTCAAGTCCCTCTCCCAGACCGTAAATGCGTAGGTTGTTCCGTCTGTTTCGGTTTTCAAGCTCCTCGATTTGTTTCTGGAGTGTGGATACCTGAGAGTGCAGCTGAGAAACACCTTCACATGTGTTTTTAGGGAGGAAACAGTGGTTTCAACTTCTGTAACTCTCGTTTCCAATCGGGACCAATTGTCTGTTAGAATTTGCAGCTTGGTGTTAGTCTCTTCCATAAAGGGTCGGAGGGCTCTGATTTCCTCCAACAGCATCTCCATCGATACTGGTGAGGCTGACTTGGGTGGAGAAGGAGGGTCCTTCTTGAGACGTTTGGTGAGAGATTTCCCAGCCGGGCCAGAGGGGGGATCCATAGTTGTTCTTAGTTGTCGAGGTGAGGATGATGAAGACTCCTCAAACCTAGAAAATTCAGTAAAGATTCTAGAATTTTTTATAAAAATGTTTTTCTTGGAGCTGGACGAGCTGGGTACTTTTATTCTGCCCATAAACCTCTGAATAAGCCTCTCCGTCGCCGGTCAACAGTGTGGGAGTACAAGAAGCGCTTCTCCTGAGGATTTTTTGTATAACCTGAGGTCAACACTGACAAGAATCTCCGAACTCCCTCATCTACTTATTACTATCGTACTTCAACAATACATCACTTTGTCTTGTAGAGAGGCCAGACACCCATCAGAGGCTGAGTTATGCTGAATGCATCCAAAAACAGTCTGTGGATGTAATAATGAGCTCATCTCGCTTACTCCTCTACAGCAACATGTGACGCAAAACCATTGCTCTCTGTAAAGGATGACTCAAGTGACTTAAGAGTCTTAAAAGTCTTAAAATGGCTGCCCTGCATTCCTGTCACAAACCTCCAAAGAATTTTAAACACGCTGTGTCTTCCTAAGTCAATTCAATCAAATAATGAGTTTCCCAGCGACTTTTAGGCGAAGGATATGTTAATAACTTCAGCTTAGGAGTTATTAGAGGTTTAGGAAGCAAAATCGGGAAAGTCCGCGATCGCGGCAAAAATTCAAAATGGCGGCCGCGAAATTGCATTTCTGACAGAGAGCAGATTTTTGGTTTTAAAATTACTTGCTGTTAGGATTTGATGAAAGCGAGGGCTTCAGGTTGCTCTCCCAACCTTCATTCACGATCTGCCATCCACTCCGAGTCATCACTCGGTCCTAGAAGTGGGTTTTTCCAAGACTCCTCCGGGAGCTTCACCCGTGCGCCGCCATTACCGCTGGGCGCCAAGCCACGCCCCCCTACTCATTGATTTCTAAGGAGATTCTAACAACTAAGATTGATCAAATTAATTTTTGACCTTAATAAAGATGATCTACTAAAGATTTGAATGATAAAACCCTTTAACTCATACCAAACTGTCATTATTGACTGCAAACATATTAGTGATTGTAAGGTTAATTTCTGTGATTTACAGCTCCTGATCTTTTATAAACCAATAGCAAAGATCCATTGACTCAGGAAGAGCAGGAATCAGCCCAGATGATGTTAAACCGAGATTTTAATTGAAACTGATTCCCGCTCCAGCACTAGACTCACACAGATGCCTTTGCTCTATCATGCGAAGGTCTGTATTTGGCACTCGGCAACCTGCTTATGCACCAGTGCTAGAAAGAGAGCACGAACTATAGATATAGCATTTTTGTTGTCACCCAATGCAGTGCAGCAACTGTAGGTGCTGCGGTGCATTGGGTGACAGTTTTGTTAATCTGGGCCACAATATTTGAAAACTGAAACATATGAGAGAGTTTGTCGGACCAAACGCTAAGCTGAGGTAAAAAAAACAGCAACATGCTACAAAAAAGAAAATTAAGTTAGAGTACAGTAGAGGCAAGAGGACCATGTGCTCATGCATCTTTATTTTCGTTTATAAATAAATTAACCATAAAAGAACAGCAGTAAGACAAGTATTTAAAAACATTTATCAAAATAAATAAAACAACCAATTTAAAACATCAAACGATTTAAAATTCATATTTTCCAAGTAAGTTAGAAATATTCTAATTTGGATTTAGTGCAATACGTAACTTACTATAGCATTACATACCAATAATTCATCTAATTTACTAAGATATATAAATGCTGGCTTTCAACTTATGATGTTCCCGGTTATAAAGAGTGGTTTTAAAAAAACACTTTCTTGGGTTCAAATAAAATTTACAAATTAGAACAAAGTGCAATGTAGTTTGTAATGATGTCTCGTCACAGGGGCATGGTGGCTTTTCCTTGTTCCTTTCACTCATTTTAAGAAAGGTCACCCACCATATGATGCACTAGGCCTAATCAAAAGCGTGTTAAAATAAACCTATTTTTGAAAATTAAGAAATTAAGCATGTATGGTTCTATTGCGTTCGAATATTAAATAGGGGGTAGATATTTAAGACATGGTACATTCTGCTCCAAACCGTCTCTCTCTTGATCTCTTCTTTCAATAAGTAATAATTTAAGATTTGTTTTGATTAGCGGGTTATGGCCATCGGGGTCTGTAAGCTGAACTGAACGCCCAAGTCGGAAAACATCGGGTTTATTGCTATATGTACTCCATGTATGTAGTGTGGACCTAACTTAGGCCTTCCTTTCCAACAAATCATTGAAAATCATTTCTTCACTTTACCCTTTAGGTCTCTTTCCTCCATATATGCAGCAAAAAAAACCTCAATAGACTGCTTTGTCTGCATATAGTAAGACAGGGACTTTCCAAGACTCCACTTTCGGGCAAAGTGCCTGAAGTTCTGCATCCACCCCATTGATATAAAGCGAGAAGAGGAAGGGTGCCAATACGCAACCCTATCTTACACACTCTTTATCCCGAAAGGTGGAGTGCACTCCCCTTTAGAGCCATAGCGTACCCTCGCAGTTATATTTATGTGCATCCTGGAGAGTAAAATAACCAATTCCTCAGGCGCTTCAAATGATCTCAAGGAGATCCGAACCTTATTATGATTAACCAAGTCAAATGCGCAACTCAGATTCATGAAACAGAGATGCAGTCCCTTCCTGAAGTCAAACAGGGGTCAAGGTAATATAGATTGTTTTTCAGCCCGGAGCTCAAGCCTCTCAAGAATACCCCTCCCTAATCGCTTGGCCAAAGAGGGATTTATAACAGTAACAGGATAGATCTCCTCTGTTACCTTTCTTAAAAATAGGGATTATTACTGTTTCTGACCATGATGATGGGAGAAAACTTGCACCTGCCACATTTAAAACCATGGTCAGAACTGGAGACGAGAGTTTAGAAAGACTTCTATATATGTCCACGTGGACACCTTCTGGGTCAGTGGCCTTTCCTTTGGAGCTTTTATTTAAAGCTAAGGTGACTTCCTTAACTTTAAATAAACCTTAGTCTCTATGGGTAACAGGTGATTGTCAGATAAATGTATACCCTCATTCAGGGTTTTGAAAATCTTAGTGAAATGATCAATCCAGTTTTGTGAACATATCACAGAATCTATTTAATATCTATTTAATTGAGAGCTTTGACTTGTAAAAAAGGGGCATTTGTTGTTTTACAGAACAAAATGGAATAATTAGTATCAGCAGCCTGCAACAATATAGACCAAGCTTCATCTTGTAATTGTTTTCTCCTAGCTGAAAAAGCTTGTTTATATTTTGATCCTAATAATTGAATGTATACCCTATCCCTTGGTTTTGTATGGAGGGCCATTCTCAATTTTCTGTTGTCAGTTGTGCATGTCTTATTAAACTACCCTTTGGGACCTCAGTGTTACCTTGTCCTGGTTTCATTAGCAAGGAGTTAATTGCTCTCAGTATATTTACACAAGCTTGTTTTACAGAATGATCATCTGTAGTCAGGTCTAAACAGATGATTATATCCTGATTACAAATAGTAACTACAGTACCTGTAAAGTCATCCTCACTGACTCATGACCATTTTATCCTGATTTATTTTGGTATTCTGGACACTCAGTGCTGCAGGATCCTGGCAGAATATGCCACATTACAACGTATGCGTTTAGAACGCATGCCATTACAATGCGGTCATTACAATGACCGTGTTGTTACATCGCATACCATTACAACGCAAGTCTTTACAACGACTTGCTGTAGGGGGCGTTGGATCTTGGAATAGTATAATTTACTATTCCAACTCCAGTCTGTGCAACAGTAGGGAAGGTGTTGGATTTAAAATCCAACACCTTCTGCCCCCTACAGCAAGTCTTTTTAACGGCTTGCGTTATAATGGCATGTGATGTAACAACGCGGTTGTTGTAATGACTGCGTTGTAATGGCATGTGATGTGTAAACATTGTTGTAAACGATGTGTACCATCCTGGCATAATACAGCCTGCACTGTTAGTATCAAGGGATTATGGTCACTAGTACTATTTTCTTTAACTCGAATCTCAACACAAGTAATTAATGGGTTCGATGAGGAGATGATATGATCTATTATTGTCATAGCACCCCTGCCAAAAATGGTGGGAGAGGAGTTAATGAGAGAGCGGGACTCAGCTCTACAATGTTCACAATACATTTGGCTATCATGTAGTTTAAAGATTTCCCATAATCAGTATGCACAAAATGAACAAGCTCATTGCCTTTATCATCAATAACTCCATATATTTCCTTAGCTGGGTAGGTACATGTGGTAATGTTAATGTCTGCCATCCCAAATTATAAAAATTATAAAAGGGTCCCTTGTGTATTTATGTATAAAAATAAGTCATTTTCCAGAGCAAGAAACTCCTTAGATCAAGTATAATAAAAAATATTGGAAAAATGAAATATCAGTAAATCAGGAGTGCCTTTTACTGTCAATAATATTTACTGTCAATAATATAAATTGGTAACAAGGAGAATCTGTAAACAGCTTAGAAATGAAGTCAGGAAATAAGGGTGAAACTAAAATTACGAGGCCACCTTTTGCTCTGCCTACCACTGAAAGGGATATGTATAAAAATCTGGTCCCTGGACCAGGTTTTTTGTAAGAAGAATATCTGGGCTAGTTCCACATATGTCTGCCAGTCTATTGAGTTGGTTTTCCCAGTGATTCCTGCCACATTCCATGAAACTATTGTATTCTTTGTAGAATTACTAGTAGAAATCATACATGATTTGCTTACTACTCCAGGGTCAAAAGCCATATTACTCATACATTGTACTCCAGAACTATTAGTATGGCATTCCTCATTGTGTATATGGTCTGTTGTTGCCAACTTTAAATGTCAATCCATATCACCAATGGATTCAGGGAGAGAAAACTATTACTGCTACGCACATCCTCAAATTGTGGAAGGCAATTGATTCTGGCATTGGGAGAATATTTGTCTTGCAACTCCACTGGGTGACAAGGTCTATAAAAAAAGCCAAGTGGGACAACCTCAATCTTGTCTTCCATGAAAATATTATCACAATGATTTAAAGAAAGTCTTTTTAACAAGAACTTTAGAAAATGAGGGGAATGGAATTGACAGCAATAGAATCCCCTTTAGTTGTTTTCTTTATCTTGCCTAGCCCATTATTCCTCCTTACCATGATTATTTAATTGTATAAGACCTGCGCAGAACTGACCCTTTTCGAGAACCAGTGAACTGTCTTATTTGTCCAAGTCCCCCCAGGATTTCTGCCTTGCCGTAGTACAGGGAGGAGCGCCTTTCAATATTAGCACATAGGGAGTTACACGAGGGGGTAAATGTAATATATCTTTTGCACCCAAATGAAGGCTATGATCAGAGACTAAATGCGATCTATTCTGACCCTCTAAAGTTCTCTCTTCCACCTCTTTACAGGGACGCATAGAATGGATTAAAACATGATCCTGTGGAGCCCTTTCCTGAGGTGTTTTGCTATTTATAGTACCCCTCTTCCCTTTTTCTGCTGAACTAAAAATGAGCCTGAAGACCTCTTATTTTGAATATCACAGTGATACTCATTAGAGACAACCAATGTCTTAGTGAAGAAGAAAACATCCTTTAATGTGGAGTCAATGTCTTCAATGTTACTCCTCATGGCATCTAAACATGTTTTAACAAAACACTCCAGTGAATTGAGTTTATGTAAAGCCAGCTGTGCAAGTGAGTCACAATCCATGCCCTTCTGATCAGCTGGGTTCGAGACAACCTGTTTAGTCCTTAATCCAGCAGTGCCCTGCGCTTGACCGAAGTCAAGCTATATTGTTTTTGTAAGCTGGGGTCTGGGTTGCACTTTCTTCCTTTTAGCAGGAGGGAAATTTTCTTCCATCCCCTCACATTCAGAGGGGGTGATACACAAGGATTGGAAAATGGTTAGTTATCACTAGATTGGTCTCAGAAGTTTGCTGAGGAGCAGACCCTGCCACCCCCTCCACTTTACAAGGCTTCAGAAGAAAGATTTCATGTAGCATTGTTTACCAACCGCTGAGCAGTGACAAGCCGCACCTACCACATCTGCTATTTCATGATTAATCACACCCATGGCTCCAGATAAATGGTTGGTAATTGAATTGGAGGTAGTAGTCACCTTATCAGAGGCGTTGATTTGTTTTTCTCTCACTCCTATCTAACAGATGTGCAGAGCTTTGTGTTAGTAAAAGCCCAATATCAGAGGGGTGTCCCTGCCCGGCCTCGATCTGACACGGACAGGCACAGATGGTCCTGCTCTTTCTCTGGTCTTCACCTGGGCACTGCCCTCATATGTGCAGCCCGTGACCAGCAAAACCAAAGGGGATGATAGACGGAGTGTTGAACATTGCAAGCACTCACCCTCAGTCAACTGATCTGGGTTTAATCCATCATCATTCTTTAGCTCACTCCGCCACCCCAGTTCAGACATGGCCATATGCAAATCAGGCTGACCCTGTGCCTCATGGGAACAGTCCAGCCCGAACTGCCAAGCCATGTCTTCCCTGGACCGGAAACAAGCATCCTGGGACCGGTTTCTGGCTTACAGCCGTCATCAGCCAGGCTATCTTGAATCCAGTGGCAAAGTGAGCAAGGGACCCACGTCTGGGCATACCCTGCCAACTTAGGGCGAACAAAGCAAAACCAAAGGGGATGATGGACGGAGTGTTGAACATTGCAAGCACTCACCCCAGTCAACTGATCTGGGTTTAATCCATCATCATTCTTTAGCTCACTCCGCCACCCCAGTTCAGACATGGCCATATGCAAATCAGTCTGACCCTGTGCCTCATGGGAACAGTCCAGCCCGAACTGCCAAGCCATGTCTTCCCTGGACCAGAAACAAGCATCCTGGGACCGGTTTCGGGTTCATAACCTCATCAGCCAGGCTATCTTGAATCCAGTGGCAAAGTGAGCAAGGGACCCACGTCTGGGCATACCCTGCCAACTTAGGGCGAACAAAGCAAAACCAAAGGGGATGATGGACGGAGTGTTGAACATTGCAAGCACTCACCCCCAGTCAACTGATCTGGGTTTAATCCATCATCATTCTTTAGCTCACTCCGCCACCCCAGTTCAGACATGGCCATATGCAAATCAGGCTGACCCTGTGCCTCATGGGAACAGTCCAGCCCGAACTGCCAAGCCATGTCTTCCTGGACCGGAAACAAGCATCCTGGGACCGGTTTCGGTTCATAACCCTCAACAGCCAGGCTATCTTGAATCCAGTGGCAAAGTGAGCAAGGGACTCACGTCTGGGCATACCCTGCCAACTTAGGGCGAACAAAGCAAAACCAAAGGGGATGATGGACGGAGTGTTGAACATTGCAAGCACTCACTCCCAGTCAACTGATCTGGGTTTAATCCATCATCATTCTTTAGCTCACTCCGCCACCCCAGTTCAGACATGGCCATATGCAAATCAGTCTGACCCTGTGCCTCATGGGAACAGTCCAGCCCGAACTACCAAGCCATGTCTTCCCTGGACCGGAAACAAGCAGACTGGGACCGGTTTCGGGTTCATAACCCTCATCAGCCAGGCTATCTTGAATCCAGCTGGACTGTTCCCATGAGGCACAGGTTCAGACTGATTTGCATATGGCCATGTCTGAACTGGGGTGGCGGAGTGAGCTAAAGAATGATAATGGATTAAACCCAGATCAGTTGACTGGGGGTGAGTGCTTGCAATGTTCAACACTCCGTCCATCATCCCCTTTGGTTTTGCTTTGTTCCCCCTAAGTTGGCAGGGTATGCCCAGACGTGGGTTCCTTGCTCACTTTGCCACTGGATTCAAGATAGCCTGGCTGATGAGGGTTATGAACCCGAAACCGGTCCCAGGATGCTTGTTTCTGGTCCAGGGAAGACATGGCTTGGCTGTTCGGGCTGGACTGTTCCCATGAGGCACAGGGTCAGACTGATTTGCGTATGGCCATGTCTGAACTGGGGTGGCGGAGTGAGCTAAAGAATGATGATGGATTAAACCCAGATCAGTTGACTGGGGGTGAGTGCTTGCAATGTTCAACACTCCGTCCATCATCCCCTTTGGTTTTTGCTTTGTTCGCCCTAAGTTGGCAGGGTATGCCCAGACGTGGGTCCCTTGCTCACTTTGCCACTGGATTCAAGATAGCCTGGCTGATGAGGGTTATGAACCCGAAACCGGTCCCAGGATGCTTGTTTCCGGTCCAGGGAAGACATGGCTTGGCAGTTCGGGCTGGACTGTTCCCATGAGGCACAGGGTCAGACTGATTTGCATATGGCCATGTCTGAACTGGGGTGGCGGAGTGAGCTAAAGAATGATGATGGATTAAACCCAGATCAGTTGACTGGGGGTGAGTGCTTGCAATGTTCAACACTCCGTCCATCATCCCCTTTGGTTTTGCTTTGTTCGCCCTTAGTTGGCAGGGTATGCCCAGACGTGGGTCCCTTGCTCACTTTGCCACAGGAGTCAAGATAGCCTGGCTGATGAGGGTTATGAACCCGAAACCGGTCCCAGGATGCTTGTTTCCGGTCCAGGGAAGACATGGCTTGGCAGTTCGGGCTGGCTGTTTCCCCTGAGGCACAGGGTCAGACTGATTTGCATATGGCCATGTCTGAACTGGGGTGGCGGAGTGAGCTAAAGAATGATGATGGATTAAACCCAGATCAGTTGACTGGGGGTGAGTGCTTGCAATGTTCAACACTCCGTCCATCATCCCCTTTGGTTTTGCTTTGTTCGCCCTAAGTTGGCAGGGTATGCCCAAATGTGGGTCCCTTGCTCACTTTGCCACTGGATTCAAGATAGCCTGGCTGATGAGGGTTATGAACCCGAAACCGGTCCCAGGATGCTTGTTTCCGGTCCAGGGAAGACATGGCTTGGAGGTTCGGGCTGGAC
Organism: Calotriton arnoldi; assembly: GCA_963921515.1. Taxonomy (NCBI): domain Eukaryota; kingdom Metazoa; phylum Chordata; class Amphibia; order Caudata; family Salamandridae; genus Calotriton; species Calotriton arnoldi. The sequence goes on from CAWUFW010002369.1 coordinate 1,826,916, forward strand.
TGTTCCCATGAGGCACAGGGTCAGACTGATTTGCATATGGCCATGTCTGAACTGGGGTGGCGGAGTGAGCTAAAGAATGATGATGGATTAAACCCAGATCAGTTGACTGGGGGTGAGTGCTTGCAATGTTCAACACTCCGTCCATCATCCCCTTTGGTTTTGCTCAGCCTGTGACCAGCGCCATTGAAAATGAAGTGCACTTTAGAGCACTGCAAACAGGAAGGAACGGCTTACTGCCTCCGTCCTCCTCTCGACCTGAGGCCATGGGAGTCCATGGTCTGTGGTATCCAGGGCACAAAGTCCCAAAGTGTGGTGTCCCATCGCTTCATCATATTACCTGTACTTCTCGACCAAGTCAATATTTAAATTTCCCAAAACATTGGTCATTTTTGGAGTGATTTTTAGCAAATGTTTTGTTCAATTTCATTTGTGTTATACGCTATTGGATTTAGCCTTTGAAGATCATGTTTCTCCTCCTTATATTTCACATTTGTGGGCATGCACAGAGAGTATAAATGGAACTTTTAACTCTGATCACCTGTAAAATACCAGGGACTCTTTTATGAGCATGTCATGGTCCTTGTTTACAAAACAACACATTTTACAGCACAGATTAGAGATTCATGAACTGGGAAGTTCTATAAATGATGCACAATCAAAGAGATGAAAATTAATAGAGATTTGAGAACTGCGCCTAACAAGGGACATGGTTTCATCCAGGGACAAAGGTTATTTTGCTCATGTGGAAGAATGCTGGAATACAGCTATGCCTTTCCCTCTTGATGTAAAACAGCCACTGAACGGGTACTGAATCTGGACAGCAACACAGTCAGGGGTTCTGGGCAAGCAAAACCTAGGGAATTTCTGAGCATATTCATCAGCGGATCATGACAGTAGTATTTGTAATTTGGATCTGAAAATGGATCAGAGTTAGTGGATTAAGAATCTAGTGTGTGGACTGGAACATAACTTTGGAATTCAGGGGGAAAAAAAGTCAGTAAAATGGGGCATGGGTTTAGGATGTTGGAAGGTCAGTAGAGTTGGCCAGTATATTCGAGTAGTTGGGTTCAAAAGCAAGCCATTCATTTGCCACAAGATATTTCTCGACTATTTTCCAATGTCATCATGATGACCTACTGTTCTGCAAATTTAATCCAAGGGGTGGCATCCAGCATCCAGTTAGCCTCATGGCCTGCTGTAAAAATAGTTCATTATACAGTGAATTATTTGAAAACAATACTACTGACACAAACAATTCTAAAGCAAAGATGACCAGAGTACTTGGCGAAACAGTACAATAAACAGAACATATAAAAGATAACTTTTTTCTTGAACTCAGAATTATTATGCTTCCAGAAGCTGATGATAGATTATGTGTGGTCATTTCAGAGTCAATATTCATAACTAGAGCAGTTCCCACATGGTCCAGTTCTGGGTAAAGCGGTGGACTGCATTTGCCAAAACCATCTAATTGGGAGGACTCACAAGAATGGTGACTGAGCATTTCTGAACGCTCCACCTTCTGCGTGATACCCAATATCAGAGACCTTATTTTGTGGCTAGCCAGTCCTGGAAAAATTTTCAGTGGCCCTCAATGTTTTCAGACATCTATAAGAGGAGTGCTTATTTCCACACATCAGCTATGGAGGTGGCATAAGCCTTGCTAGCTTTGCCACTCTATACCACTATTGAGGAAAGGTGGGTTGATCTGTTGATTTGCTCCAAACTGATTGGAATGTGACATGGTTACTCTAGGCCTGGTTAAGAAATGCCAGTTTACATGCTCACATTCTTAAGTTGCCTTCTCTCCCTAAACACACTGACAATTGACACACATTAATTTGCGTGCACATACAGGATTATATTCTTCCAACTTCAGTTTTGCTTACACTACTACTTTGTAGGCGCTCTATTAAAACACCTTGAACTTTCTGTACAAGGGCGAAGTTCATCGTGCAAGATGTTATTTGTTTTGGCCGCTCGGCAACAGAGCTATTACAATAGAATAAACATTAGCAGCCTGCCTGGGGCTTCGGCATGTTAATATGGGTAATGTTATTATATATACTAGACAGAGGAGCATTTAGCTGGCACTGAGAGGTTGATTCACTCCGGAATTCTCACTCAGCTGTTTCCTGTTTACCTCATGTCAGGGATGCTGTCCAGCTCCACACCAAGACGGGCATCTTGATGATAGTAACCCACAGGTAACGGGGAGATAGATCACCCTACAGGGATTTAACAGATTCACTCACCCTATACATGATAGGTTAGGATGCGCTAGGTAGCAGTACAATATATTACAGTACTTGTATGCAAGCATATATTTTCTGTAATCAGCAAAATGGTTGAACCGTTTATCTTTTTCACAATTCTAGTAATGCTAATATTATTCTGTTTCCTTCTATTGGTTATTGCACAGCAAGTATTTTACTCAAGAATCACAATGCTTCAATAAATATTGAAAAGCTTTACTGTGTATTTCTTGTGCATCTCTTTAGGTATGCATAAGTAAGTAAGCAAAAGGGTTCTAGATCTGTTACCACGATTTCCTTGGGGAGTCAGGGTTGTCATGTTCTCAAGTTGCACATCCATTTGTTACCCTGTAAGGTTGGTGGTGCAGATGGTGCACTGTGAGCTAGCCGGAGTTCGGCCAACATATCCGGACAGTGTGCAGGGAATCAGTCTTGCACAGTTCTGATGGATGTGTTGTCCAACAAATGCACAGTTTTACTTTGGACAGTATAAGCTGTAGGACAGGCAAGTATTAAGAAGAGAGGGGCGTGTACAGTGTGTTTTAAAATGAGCACTTTACTAGGGTGATCTGTTGATTATTTAGAGGTAAATTATGAGTTTGGGGGTCTTGGACTGCCGGACTCGCGGTGGCGCAGCAGCTGCAGTCCTGTGGCTGCCCTATTCCGATGCGGGCAGCGGACAAGGGTATCCAATATGCAGGGCGGGACTGCCACGGTCCACTGAGCATATTATGAGTTTCCCCACCACCAGCCTTTTCATGGAGATGATCCCGCCATGAAAAGGCTGGCGGTGGGGAAACAAAGGGGGCCCTACAGGGACCCCATGCCCCCGCAGCCATGGGGACTGTTGGACTTGGCCCTTTTTGCAGGGTCATCCCTGAACAGTTTGCCTTCCTCCTGTACTCTTTCTGACCTGTTTTTGTTGGTTTTATGACTCTGGGCACTTTACCACTGCTGATCAGTGCTAAAGTGCATATGCTCTCTGTTATAAATTGATGTATGGATTAGTGACTCCATGATTGGCTTATTTGATTTACTGTCAGACCCTAGTACAGTGCACCGCGTGTGCCCAGGGCCTGTAAATCAAATGCTGCTGGTGGGCTTGCAGCACTGGTTGTGCCACCCACCGGAGCAGCTTGGAAAGCATGTCTCAGGCCTGCCATTGCAGAGCCTGTGTGCAGTCTGGTACTGCCATGTCGTCTTGGTAAGTACACCCACTTACCAGTCCCCAAACCTTCCCTTTTCTGCATGTTAGTCACCCCTAAGGTAGGCCTGCGGGCAGGGTGCATTGTATGTAAGAGGTAGGACATGCCCTGGTGTGTGTGTGGCATGTCCTGATAGTGAATTACAGCCAATTTCGTTTTTCACTATTGCAAGGCTACCTGTCCCCATAGGCCAGAATGGGCAGTTTGATTATAACATCTTATAATCCTAACTGACCCAGGGAACATGGTAGAAAAACGAAGCATTCAGGGGGGCACAAAATCTGCCCCCCTGTTCGCCCCCCCTATTTGCATGGACCCCAAGTTCCAGCAAGGCATGGACTTTGCAGTCCATGCTGTGTTGGAACTTCTTTTGTGTTCCCATTGCAGGCCCGTTTTCAGGGCACAGCCATGGGAATGGCAAAAGAAAAACCAGCCAGACATGAGTTGAACTCATAATCTGGTGGGTGGACCATGCACGGCTTTGACTGTGCTGTGCCAACGCAAACCCGGAGCTGCACCGTCGAAGTTGTAATCTAACCCTAAGTCCTTAGAGCCCTGTGGTTCCTTAATAAAGATAGAGGTAATAATAAGGTACAGCCCCACACAAAAAATTCTGATTGGGCAACCACTGAAATCTATGAAACCAGCATTTTGGCATTCCGCTGATGTTTATGAGAGAGACGATGAAAAACACTTTACTTCCACCTTTATGCATTGTGGACCTTGTCAGTGTAGTTTCTGATTGCAGGAAAGGATTAACGCCAATTTATTTGGACCCCATAGCAGGCAGGATAACAGCTGTCAAACGAAATCAGAATCAGTCTCTTCTTAATAGATTGGGTATACTTAACAATGTCTTCTGTGAAGCGTTCAAGTAATTTTCCAATCTAAATCAAGTTAACTCAAGCTGTAACCCAGAACGCAGAACAAAAGACACACATAACTACACAGCACATTACCGGTCTTTGTAAAAAGACACTGACCCTGATCACAAGTGGACCTGTAAATTCATATCCCTGTGAAAACGCATGTGGCTGCTGGAATCTGAATGTAGAGTATAGTGGTAATTACCATACCCACGTAATTTTCTCATGGAGAATTTTGGCGGTTCAAACCTGCCGAAATGTACATTATCATAAATATGGTGTTATTCCAGTATTTGTAAGAAGTTGTACAGAAATTATATAAGACCTCATTTTCAAGAGGAAAGCTCAAAAAAGGAGGGATTTCCAGAACCAGGAAAGTGCCCGTGGTGCCCTGTGGTATTTACTGGGCAAAGTAAATACCTCACCCAGTACTGGCCCTCTGACAATCAACGCCCACGTGTTAGGATGCAGCCATGCCTTATAGAAAGAGCGGTAGTAGATCAACAACATTTCTATCTTCCCTTTAGAGCTTTCACAGTCAAGGTGATGTCAGAGTGATAAGTCAGAATCTGCTTTAGTGGTACAACTTCTTCTTTTTTTACTGGAAAAACTGTGTGCGTATTTTAAAAAAGACACATGCACACGGTAATGAGTTGTGTTTCACTTTACATGTTTTTGTTACCATTGCGAATGGTGAAATGATGTACAATAAATGAAAAGACTGCATCTTAAGCTGAACGAAACCATTATCTATGGTAGGTTAGGGGCAAATCGACCGGAAATGCAGCATCTTCTAATGTACACAGCTGATGCCAGGTGCTACCCTGTTTGTAGGAAATCTATATTTCATAAAAAAGCATGAATAACCAATGCTGCAAAACCTGAGGCAGTGCGTGGGAGGATTTGATGCAGGGGTTATTTACAATGACTGACAATGATCTTGTGACTATTTGGAGGGGCTTGTACTTTCTTTCCCTTCCATACATTTTATATGATTCAGTTGGGGCCTGAATAGAATTTGTTTACGATGCTGAGCATGTGAGGCATCTGTGAATAAAAAACATATATTTAATGCATAGCGATTGCAAAACATCATTAATTAAATAAATAAATGCAGAGACAATCTAAAATTGATAACCTGCTCTATAATTAAGGCCATCTAGAATTGTAAAAAATAGGGCCGAGAAAGGGATTGAGTGGGGCCAGCAAAACACATCCTGCAAAGGGATGCACTAAAAGGGACTTCAAACAATGATAAGTTTGGAGATATCACTCAGGGCCATTCCATCTTTGTCGGTGTCTGTTCCCGCAATTAGGGTGTCAGCAACTACTATGTGTAAAAAGGAGAGAGAGACCCCTTGTTGTAGCCAAGGGAGTAGGGTACTCTTGACAAGTAAAACAAATATTCCCTTGGGTTATGAAAGGAACAGAATATAAGGTTCAACTCACAACTAGGTCGTACCTCACAAAGCGCACAAAAATACAATTTGTCAAGGAAAATCCCACCTAATATTTGAATCAATTGCTAAATAGCACTGAAGTTTAAAAAAAAAATCTTTTATTATTAAAAAATGGTTACAATGTTAAAATTTCAATACAAAACAATTGATAAAAACAATTCATAAAAACAATAAATGTAAAATCCCCAATTACAATCAGTTTACACAATATGCTATGACATAAAAAGAGAACAATGGTGCGTCAACGCGTTTCGATGGGTTTGATTATTATTCCATCTTTATCAAGACAATAGTTAGTTCGTTTCTCTCTGTATTCCTTATTGTATAGCTTGGTTTATATGCCCTGTATAAAGCAAGTCTCTTGAGTCAAACTTTATAAGTGCGTTCAGTTCTTCTACTGATTAGAACTGTTTTCTGTTCGATTTCTCTTCAGTTAATGCAGATACTCTGCTTAGTGCACTCGATGTACCTATACGTTCTAACTTCCTTTTGGCTGACCCGAGAGGTCGTTCAATTTCCTGCCGGGTGGCTACTGTATTTCAATGCCTTAATTACGTATTCACTTTCTTGTACACTCTCCCGTGTCCGTTCGTTCACGAGGGTAGAGGGGCTTTTTGATTCTACACCTCCTCTAACTTGTTGCACTCTTAAACTGCAGAGAATCACCAAACGAATGCTCCTCTTCGTGGGGTAATTAAGGCATTGAAATACAGTAGCCACTCGGCAGGAAATTGAAGCGACCTCTCGGGTCGGCCAAAAGGAAGTTAGAACGTATAGGTACATCGAGTGCACTAAGCAGAGTATCTGCATTAACTGAAGAGAAATCGAACAGAAAACAGTTCTAATCAGTAGAAGAACTGAACGCACTTATAAAGTTTGACTCAAGAGACTTGCTTTATACAGGGCATATAAACCAAGCTATACAATAAGGAATACAGAGAGAAACGAACTAACTATTGTCTTGATAAAGATGGAATAATAATCAAACCCATTGAAACGCGTCGACGCATCATTGTACATAATCCAAGGGAAAATTTGGACCTGCAGATACGAAAATGAGTGTATCCAGGCCAGGTTTCTAAACTGTCCCGTAGGATATGTTCCTTTGAAAGACAAAGTATACTGTCTAACCATTGTTCTCTTTTTATGTCATAGCATATTGTGTAAACTGATTGTAATTGGGGATTTTACATTTATTGTTTTTATGAATTGTTTTTATCAATTGTTTTGCATAAAACTGTGATAGATAGGAAGTGTATTGAAATTTTAACATTGTAACCATTTTTTTAATAATAAAAGATTTTTTTTTAAACTTCAGTGCTATTTAGCAATTGATTCAAATATTAGGTGGGATTTTCCTTGACGAATTGTATTTTTGTGCGCCTTGTGAGGTACGACCTAGTTGTGAGTTGAACCTTATATTCTGTTCCTTTCATAACCCAAGGGAATATTTGTTTTACTCAGCAACTACTATGCCCAGTAATCCCAGGCCTGGAGTCACCTGACAAGGGAGGACCTGTTGTAAGAGCTGCTTGGACTGCCTGCAGCTGCAGTATCTGCTCTCACTTCTCCTGAGCCACAGTGGGAGTTACAACATAGGGCTGCTCTGCTGTGCCACCTCCTTCGCCCCCACAAATCCGGTCCCTGCTCCCGACCCAGACAGATTCCTTCTTTCCCATTTACCACCTGCTCCAAGCATTGAAAAAGGGAAGAGAGGAATTCTCTCTTAGTGTGGTCTCACTTTACTCCGGCAGTGGTAAAGTGCTTGTGCCTTCCTCTCTAAACATGTTAGAGTTTGCACACCCAAATTGGCAACTTTAAATTACTTGTAAGTTTCCAGTAAATGGGACCCCATGTACCCAGAGCCTGTAAATAAAATGCTACTAGTTTGCCTGCAACACTTATTGTGCCACCCACTAAAGTAGCACTATAAAACATGTCCCCAGGCCTGCCACTGCAGCCTGGGTGTTCAGTTTTTAAATCCCATTTCGACGTAGAACAATAAACCTATCACCAGGCCTAAACCTTTCGTCTTTAATAATTATAAGCCATCTATTAAAACAGGCCCTAAATGCCCATAGGACAGAGAACATGGAAGGGCACATATATTTAATTTTTAATTGTCCTGTCACTGAAAAATATCCAAAGTCATTTTTCACTATGACAAGGCATAGGAAAACACTACATTATAACATAGTGCTTAATTTCAGTTTCAGAGCAGCTAGAAAAATGACCTAAGTACTCATTTTAATAAACATTTAAAATCCAACTTAATGGTCAAGTCAGATTGTATAATAGTATTTTGGAAATTAAAGTTTTAGAAAGTTGTCATTTTCCGATGCAAAAGAGCATCTCTGCCAGTGCCACTTGATTACAGATGTCCCCCATGTGATGATATGTGAATTTCTCGCAGACAGTGTACAGAGGGCATGGGTATAGGGAGGTATTTTTCTTCCTTCAGCAGGCAAGCCTAGGGGCTGTGCCTATACACTTCCTGAGCTTCAAAGGATGCCCACACTGTCACTGGCAGATGTTGCTCACAACTAGGCTGGCCTTCCCTTTGTCTTCCTTGACAACTTGACCCCAAAACAGCAGGGGCAGCTACTGCAGAAAAGATGAGATGTCAAGTAATGCATTCCCAAGCCCAATATTAACAGACTTTCGCTCTAAAATTGCAGGTTTTCCAGGCAGTTCTGAAAGAGCCCAATTGAAAAATCCAGAAAATCAAAGACTCACTTCTGTGTTTGTAATTTTCAAGGTGTGTAGGAGGTACTCGTCTGTTCCTCCCCAGGGGAATTAGGGGGTTTATCCCCCAAGGAAATATGTTAAAATAGCTGCACATTGGAAAATAGTTTCAGTCCAGTGTGCCAAAAGATGGACATTTGCAATTATCTTGGTATGCAATTTTACGTTTTCATAATATACATAGCATATTTCTTTAATCCTACTTTCCACTTCAATTTAGGTTTCGATCCTGCTTTTTCCAATTAGATACTTAGACAGGGAAATGTATGGACATGATAATGTCAAAAAATGTGTTAGCAATCAAGATAAAGACATGTTTCATCGTATATCATGACTTAACAGCTATAGTAGCAAGAGCCTTCTAGCAGCAAGAAACTAATATCAGAGTAAGTGCTGCCAAATCAGCATGAAATATCACTTAAATATCATCCTAACAATATTATGAAAATGCAGTGAATTGTGTGCCCATACACCAACTTCACATTTCCAAATACCAGTTTTGAATATTAGGTACATTTAATTATTTCCCCCAAACAGAATCCTGAACATTTATTACAATAACAGAGTGCCAACTTTTTGTTTCCACTTAATCCACTAATTTGGTCCATAAACATTAGCTTAACATGTTCATCAAGTATTTAACTGTATTACTACCACCACATCATTAGACTCTGCCTCGCCTGCCCATGTAACACAAACAAATGCAAAGGTTGTACATCACATGCTGGAGGCAGTACACCAAACGCAATGGATACCCACCTTATGCCAGGATAAACCAGAGATGGGCAACATATGCTGAGGGTCGTGACCTTCACGCCTGGGATGGCCTACCTAATTACAATGCCTAATAGAACTACCTTCTCCTGGGATCACATTATACTTGGGATGGCCAGCATATTATTTTCAATTCCCCCAACATGCCAACGAGGGACACTTCATGCAGTGCCACATTAATGACCTGAATGCCCATAATATAATTCACGTTAAGGCCTTTATAATTATAATGCATATAATGCCCACAATATTACTAGGAGGGGCACTCTGTCACATGGTCATAATATTTCTTAGATTGCCTACAGTATCCCAAGATGAGGCCATCATATTAGCCCAGTTGCACATAATATCTCTAGAAGAACTGTCTTCTTACAGGTCCAAATCTTGCTTCACGTCCATACACCGATCTGCAGCAGTGTCACTGACACTCAAGTCTCTCAGTTTCCCTCTCACTCCCATCTTTCTCCCTTGACCAAGCTGAATGGATTTTTAATTTCTTCTTCTTACCTCCATTTTGCCAGCTTATTTTACCTGAATCCCTTTACTCTCATCTCGATTAACGCCTGTTACCTTCATATCTACCAACCTCTTATTTCTGCACGGATTCTGTCTCTCTCTTTCGGAGTAGGCCTTTCATGACACTCCTACATCAGTTTCTCGCTTCCTGTTTCATCTCATACTTTTTCTTACATGTCGCCTTCCTCTAGCACACCATATCCCCACTACTCCTATCCTTTCTTATTCTGCCTTTTCACCTTCCTTGGTTATCTATTCCCTTCAAATGTGTATTCTCGTCCTATCCTTTCCATTTGAATCTACTTTCTATTTTACCATCATACTTTCGCTTTCTTTTTCTATTTTCTTTTGTTCTTTTTCTTCCTATTTCTTTATTTTTCGTTCCACCTTCCTCCTGCTTTCTCTTTATATCTTTCACCTCTGTTTTTTCCCATACTCTTCATTTGCTTTCCTTCTTTTTTGCTTGTTTATTTCAAGGTGAAAGTGTGCAATATCACGCACAAATTAAAAAAAATTCTATACAGGGAAAACCTGTTTGCTTTATAGAGAAATCTTTTATCAATGAAATTCGGAGTATATCCATTCTATTCCCGCCCTAGAAAGTGACTCATTTTAGCTCTTTGCTGGAGTAATAGTTCAGCATGAGAAAGGACGCCCAGAACGGTCTCAAACCCCTTTTGTTTACATAAGTAAGGTCCATTTGTGCAATAATTACGAAACACCTTATACAAATGCAGTCAGTGATTTCCACAAGTGGTCATGAGTTGAAACCTTATTTTCTTAATAATGCTTATCGATCTTTAGAATATCAATGTACAATGTTGTAGAAAATTGCACGCACCTCAATTTGGGAAATGGAAATCTGAGTTTTCTCACCGCCCTCACTGACGGACCTGGGGTCATGAATCGCTATATTGTCGCTTCAAACTTATTTTGTCCATCAATTTTCAATTCGTTAATTATAACACTATTGTTGATTTGCACAAACACGATGCTGAGTTTTCACTCAGATATTTTAAAGCCTGTTTTTCAGAAAGTGGTCACTGCGAACAGGCAATCTTCTCACAGGAAACCAGCGTGACCTCTTGAGGGGAAAGGGACTGCTGGGAGATCGATGGAGTTCCCTAATCATGTCTCCCACATGCTAGCAACTGGCCTAGAAACTCTAATTGCACAGGAAAATGGATCATCGAATATTCACCCTGACAACGGGGAACAATAATATTTTTTACAAATGACATATTTCATAGCAAATTAGTGGTGCTCCTCCTCGTTAGGTAATGTGTCTGGGGCTTTTTTTTTATCAAGAACTAAACCTTTTACTATAATCAAAACATCTCAGTTTTATGAAATTGTGGTTATTTGCTAATATCTTCTCATTCGACGCGAAGATGTTTACCCACAAGTAGCCATACTCCAGGGAACTAGTTGTACTGTAGGTAAAATGGAATCAGTAATACTGCAGCTTAATCTAGGGCATGGGAGCAGAGACACTATTGACAAATGTTCTCCGTGGAACTTTACAATTGCCCTTTGAGTTCATTGTTAATTTATGAGACATTTTTGGGAGTTGAAAAATATTTATAAAAAGATATGTTAGTGGGTGGCACAATGAGTGCTGCAGCCCACTAGTAGCATTTAATTTACACGGCCTGAGGACATGTAGTACCATATATTAGAGATGTACATTTAAATTAAATGTACCCATCAGGTGTATGCCTTAAGGGAGAGCGCACTTTACCACTGATCAGCAGGAAAGAAGTGCACAGAGTCCTAGAATTCGTGTGTTGGTCAAACACTTTACACATTGCTCCTAAGTTAAGCTTGACTGCTTTGTGTCAAGCTACCACAGATTTAAGCACAGGTTGATTTAGTGACTTTTATGGGTCACCCTGCCAAGGATTGTGGTTGTTGCCTGAGTGGGGCTTTGACCCCCTCAACCAATAATCTGATCTCTTACAGTCTCTCTCCAGCCAAGCCTCCTGCAGGGTTAAGTCCTCTTTGGGCAGCTGGGCCCTCTTGGAGTCAGGTGTCCTTCTGTTTTTTAGTTCCTGAAACTGGAGGTCAAGCACTTGACCCTTGGAGAACAGTTGAGGAACCCGGTGCGGTTGCAGGACCCAGGACTCTTTAAATGAGTCATCTTCTGGCAGCAGAAGTGAGGATTCATTTTCCAGCACAGCTTTCTTCATCGGGTGGAGCAGGACCAGGTCCAGGAATGTTCCGAGGAGATGGTATTTCAGGTGCCATATTTATCATGTGCACCAGCCAGTAGTTGAAGAAATTGTGTCACTCAAGCCTAACTCGTTTCTCATAGTCCCTCACCTCCTTTTGCAGCACTTACTCTTTGCCTTTCTGTAAAATTACCCAGAAGCCCCTCCTTCATTATAGCAAAACCAATCTGTCTTCAGCTCCTCAGTCACTCCACATATTTAAATTAGGTTTCCTACCAACTAACATGGCCTAATTTGGTGCTCTCTCCGACTCTGACTAATGCAAGGCTGTCTAGGAGGGGCATGGGAATGAAAAAGAGAAGCCCTCTCTGGCATCTCCAAGTAAAAGGAGATGACACTAAGGCTAACTTTTGTTGTACCAGGTGTACCTGTCCAATCTCAGGCAGTTAATCCCTGCTAGGTGGTCAGCAGTTATCTATACCCTGCCCTTCCTGGCCTCAGAGGCCACTGTGCTCTGAGCTACAGCCATTAACTCTCTAAGTCAAGGGTGTAAATTTCAGCTCTGGAGTAGTGATGAAAGGCAGAGCGGGGTTTAAGCTAGTCCTGACTTTTACACTCAAGTCATCAAAACTCTCATTTCACCATGAAATCAGGTTTTGGAAATTAGGTAAGTAATATCTTTGAATGGCTTTACTAGCATTTTTCAAGACGAACATATTTAATTAAGTCAACAGGACCAAGCTCTGGTTATTGTTATTGGTTTTGGACATTGATGTAGCAATCATAAATTTTCTTTACATTCTACATGAAAATCTATCAGCTGAGGTGAGATATGACCCTGCCGGGGAAACTTCCATTTAGCCCGTGGGGTCCGGCAGGAGTGTTTTCTGGCTCCCTTCTTTTTATCCTATATGTTTAGAACTTATATCCCCATTTCTGAGATGTCACCGTTGATGTACCAAAGATTGCAAATAGGCAAGTCACTGAATTATTGTATGCTGATGATACAGTCTTGATGGCGAGGACAGCAAGAGGCCTGCAAAGCTTAGTGGAAGCCTTTGAAGCGTTTATGGGCATTTTAGATTTATTGACTAATTTTGGGAAATCCCATATTATGGACTGGGGGCCTGGGAAGAAAAATGTGGCCTCCATATCTGTTAAGGATAGGTCTATGAGTAGTGTGAGCAATTATAATTATCTTGGGGCTACTTTTAACTCAGGTGGTTCTTGGCAGCCCCAGCATATTATTTCACACAAGAAGCTGAGCAGGGCAGCCGGAGCCATCCTAAATCTCACGCACTCAACTTTTAAGAGCTCAACTGCACCTTTTATAAAAACTTTGAACCATCTGTGTATTTCACCGGCTGTGTACAGTGCAGGGATCTGGGGCTACCAAAATCCATCGGCTCAACAGATAGAAGAAAAACTTATCTGTATGCTTCTCTTGAACCTCCCACGATCGAGCTCATGTTTTATCATACACTCCGAATTGAACTTGCTATACATTTCAGACATAGTGAGGCTGGCTCCGCTGCTCTTGTGGGTTAGCATATGGACCAACACCAAGGCCAGTTTTAACAGGGAAGTATTATTAGATTGCCTTCAACTTGACAGATGCTTTTCTATCCCCTGGTTGAATTAGGTGCACAGATCTCTCAATGACCTTAGTTTGCTCAACCTTTTTCAAGCACCACTCACTTTAACCAAATTAGATAAATTGTCAGTGAAGCACAGCTTCTGGGAGTATGGTCTAAACCAGCGTTTGCACCGGGAGTGTACAAAAATGTCTGTGAAGAATTATTTTATCACGTTGGTATCTCCAGCCCTTGAACCTTACCTCGCCTTGCAGCTGATAAAATGTGAAAAAATGCTCCTGTTTCATTTTAGAGATGGCACTGTGTGGAGATTGTTATGTTTTTATGTTCATCATTGGAAATCCAGTTTGCCTGTCTGCCCTTGAGATGGGACTTCTTCTTCCCAGTCTTTGCAGCATTCTCTGTTTAATTGCAAAGATTACTAAATGTATGTTATTCAATTTCCTAAGCCAGTTTTAAAGGACTCTAGCATTGTGAAATGTAGAAAAGCTTTACTATAGTTACAGCTCCTAGCGAGTCGTGACTATGTTCTCAGGGTATGTTCTTACTTCAAATCTGCAGTACTGTAGGGTTGTGTCATGCGCCTGGCCTTTGGTTGGAAAGTTTTGGTTCTTTTTAAAGATGTAGCACTTTTTAGAAGATTAATTGCATTGCAGAATTTGTGAAGTTTAACTATTTATTATTTTATAACTGATTGTATGAACTTTTTTGTTTCTTTCATGGTTTCTTGAAAACCGAATAAAGACTTGTTGTACTTGTACTTGAATTAAGTATTTCAATCAGACATGTCCAGGGAAATTGTAACTGAAGCTACAACGTAAAATAGCTTATAACGTTTCAGCCCCAGTGAGGACACTCTTTTTAAATGCAGAGTGTGCCACTCATATTAGACACCATGCATTATGGGTGTTCGAGGCACACTTTATAAATATTGGCATTGGTATAAATATACACTGCAGCCAAAACATGACATTTAACCTTGCATGTCATGGGTTCATTTTAGGCACTGTCTAAAATGAACATACAGGGAAGTTAAATAGGTCAAACGTGGAGTTCCGATTGCACTGTGCATATCTTTTTTTTTTTAAATTATTTTATTTTTCATTTTACAACCAACAAATGTGGACATCGCAATAGACAACAGGCACTAGCATTCTGTTCACAGTGGAGCTAACACAGGAAAATTTAGTCCGACCATGGTGCATGCACAGTACATTCCCCAATGAATACTATACAACACTTGAAGATAGGAGACATTGCAAAGATACAACATATTAAACAGTCCTACCCCATCTCAGCCCTCTTCAACTAATTAACTCAATGATACTAAGGCTATACCTGCCTTTCTCGGGGCATACCAACATACCACAGCAACGAGCAATACACCCCGGCAGGACCAAGTGTCTACTCTCTTCTCTCTTCCCCAGCGGACTCGTCGGGGCCAGCCTCAGTGGCTCTATACGCATCATAAAGCGCCCAGAAGTTCTTGGGCCTACTGCGAGGCGGGAGTAGTTCGCTAAAGAGCTCCGTTTGGGTACAACAATACACCATATCAGAAAGCCACTGCACCTTAGTGGGTAGGGGCCCTTTCGCCCACAGATAGCAATTCTACGCTTGGCTAACAATAGACCCATGGCAGTAAGGTACAACACAGATGGTAGTTTGACTAATTCCTGGGAAGTAAAAAGGGGGGTCAGGCAGGGGTGCATTCTGGCACCTCTGCTGTTCACACTTTACATTAATAGACTGGGTGAAACCCTAACAGCTTGTTGTGAAGACATCCCCAGAGCGGGCTCCAAAATGATACCTGCACTTCTGTATGCAGATGATGCAGTTCTGCTGGCCAGAACTGCATTGGGCCTACAACGTCTTTTAAACTGTTTTATAAGTTTTATGGAGTCATTAGATCTAACTACGAACTATAAGAAATCGCACAGTATGACTATAGGTTCAGGAAAGGCGGCAAAGGTCAAATTTTATTGCAAAGGGGCAGAACTGACTAAGGTGCCTACGTTTCCTTATCTAGGGGTAACTTTTGATGAAAAAGGATCTTGGGGTCCGCAAATCTTACTTAAAAGGAACACCCTGGCCAGAGCCGCAGGGGCTACTTTGAATTTTGCAAAAAGATTGGGGTCTAAACCACTCCCTGCTCTATTAAAGATCTACAATGCAAAATGCATCCCGATGGCTACGTATGGGAGTGACATTTGGGGGTATAAGGATGTGAAGGGGATCCAGGTAGCTGAGAATAATTATATGCGGAAACTCCTTGCGGTCCCCATCGCAACACCTGTTTTTAATGTGCATGAAGAACTGGGAGCCGGATATATCTCAGACGAGATTGCGGTTGCACCGTTGTTGCGCTGGCTCAGAACTTGGGCGTCCCCAGCACCAAATCTGGGCCAGCTAATAATTGGCGACTGCTCTAGTCTGGATGGGGCCTTGCGCATCCCCTGGCTGAACTACATAAAAGAACAGACCGGATGGCTTGGTCGCCCGGAGCTGTTCCTGAACCCTGGGGCACTGAGCAAAACTGCTATCAGAGCTTTTAAAAAGCAGTTTTTGGAAAAGCGGCAGATGCTTAGGGAGGAGGTGGAAGTAGTAAAACCGTCTGTGAGGAGTTTTGTTATATTTAGTATGGGCCCACAGATGCAGCCTTATTTAACTTATGTTAACAAAGCATATCACCGCTTTGTATTGACTAGATTTCGCCTGAATCTGGTCCCTTGGCTCTTGGCATTTCCCCTAGGCTATTCGAAGCCTGATTCGCTCAAACCTTGTCCCTGCGACAATTTTTCAAACCAGGATACATTACATTTTATGTTTTTCTGCACTTTTTACGACCCTCAGCGCAGGTCTTACATTTTACCACTGTTTAAAGATCGACAGTTTGCTCAAGTGAGGCCGGCTTTGACCTATCTTCAAATGCTATCTTCTCCCACAGTTTGTTTGGGGGTTGCAAGCTTTTTAATAGCGGCCATCAGATACAGGAAAAGCTTGCCGGCTCTAGAGTCAGTGTGCTCGGTTATTTAATGTGTACTTTACGAGACAGATCCAATATACTTTGGTCATTTATTTATTGCTTGTGTGTACCTTATATTGCTGCTCTGTTTGTAGACCTATAGATGTTTGATGAATTTGTAAATTGGGATACCTTTTTATCTGCTCGGTATATAGCATTTTTAGAATATAATTTTTTAATGCTTTTTTAAGGTTTTATGTACCAATGTCTTGCAATGAACTGTGCTTTTATGACTCTTAGCTGTCGAATAAAGTATCTTTGACTTGACTTGACCCATGTCTACTAGCCGACGTATCCCTGAGGGCAACGGTCTAGAGTAACCCAGTAGCGCTAGACCCAGCTCGGGCACCAGTGTCTGTCCCACAATCACAGTCAACTCGGAGAACACACTCATCCAATATCGTGCCACGCCCGGGCAGAGCCATGCTACATGCAAGAAATCAGCAATTGGTGTCCTACAGCGCTCACACTGTGCATCGTCCCTCAGTCCATACCGTTTGAGTCTCTCTGGGGTGTAGTACACCCTGTTAAGGAACTTAAAGTGTATCAGTCTATGTCTGTCGTTGAGCGACACTCTTTTCGTGCTAGTACAGCAATAGGCCCACATTTCATCTCCGACCGCCTGACCCAGATCCCTTTGCCATGCCAGCCGAGCAGCAGTATACTGATGTTCCCTGTGCGCCATAGTGTGTTGATAAATTGTAAACACTAATCTCGTCGGCTCAGCCATTTTAATTACGAGTGTGAGAGCAGTAAGCTCAGGTGGCTCTTCCAGATCGGGCCCCAACAACTGTAAGAGCGCATGCAGAGTTCTGTGAAACTGGAATCTAGTAAGCAGCGTATGTGATGACGCCCCGACGACTACATCCTCCCACGTCCTAGCGACTCCATCAGCAAACAAGTCCCCGACAGTGTGTATGTCAATCGAGGCTAGCGCCCGAACAACGCCCCCATCCCGACAGGGCAGTAGCCAGAGGCACCATTCCAATCTGGTCAGAGGGGAATACAATATGACGCCCGACTGTAACTTAAGGAGGTGATGCCAGACGTGGGTAGTGGCCCCGACTGAGTCAAGGATACCCGTTCTGCGATCAGGAGGTGCAAACAGCTGCGAAGGCAGCGGCCTGGGGGAAGCCACTTCTCTCTCAATGCGCAGGTGAGGTACCTCAGGCGCGCCATGTATCCACAGGGACGCGTGGGAAGCCTGCGCAGCTCTATAATACAATTCGAAATCTGGAGCTCCCAAACCACCCATACGATATGGCAACGTCAGCACCCTCCATTGCACTCTCGGCTGCTTCCCGGCCCAGGCCAGTTTTAACAGCGTAGTGTTAAGCCTCTTAAAAAAGGCACCCGGGAGTACCACTGGAATATTTGTGAATAGGATCAAAAACCTTGGAAGTACCACCATCTTCATAATAGAAATTCTACCAAGGAGAGACAATGGCAGACGGATCCAGTTGTTTACATCATCTTCTAGCTTGCTCAGTAACACGCCATAGTTTTCCTGAAGCATAACCTCCGAGTCCAGGTGTATCCGCACTCCGAGGTAGCGCACCGGATCAGTAGTCCACTGCAGCGGGAAGTCCATGTCGAATTGAGCAGTAGAGGGGGTGAGCGGAAAAACTACAGACTTCGCCCAATTAACCCTAAGGCCAGAAACCCCGCCAAAGCGGACAATTTCGTGAAGAACCGGGGAGAGGTGGCGCCCAGGGTCACGAACATAGAGAAGGGTGTCGTCCGCATAGGTCGAAACAATAAGTTCATAGCCAGGTACTCGTATTCCTTTAAATCTGTGATATTCGCGGAGCGTGCAAGCCAAGGGCTCCGCCACCAGTGCATAAAGAATCGGGGAGAGGGGGCAGCCCTGTCGAGTCCCCCTCGTAATATTAATAGGGGCAGTCACCAAATCTCCAATTTTTATCCGCACCTTTGGAGCGTAATAGAGAACACCCAACAACCTGAGGAACACCTCCCCCAGTCCCATCCGGGACAAGACCTGACGCATAAAAGGCCATTCAACAGAGTCAAAGGCCTTCTCCATATCGAGAAAGACCGCTACAGCCGCCGTCTCGGGTTTGGTATGTTGTATGACGCCAAAGACGGTGCGTAGATTATAAGTGAGGTTTCGGCCCGGGACGAATCCAGCCTGTTCCGGGGCCACCAACAACGGAACCAAAGGGGTCAATCTGTTAGCCAGAACCTTAGCGAAGAGCTTCGTATCTACATTTAGCAGTGAGAGAGGGTGATAGGACGAGCATTCTGAGTATAGCCACTATAACCGCCTCTCTCATCGTGGGCGGCAGCATACCTGACTCGTACATGCCTTCGAACAAAGTCTGTAAATGTGGTAACAGCAGGTCCTGAAAAGCCTTATAGAATGCAACAGACAGGCCGTCCAACCCCGGGCGCTCCCGGATTTCATTGTGGACAAGGCTAGTCGGATCTCCTCCTTTTCTAGGGGCGCATTAAAAACTCCCGGTGGGCGTTAGTCAGCCAGGGAAGCTTAATGTGAGTTAGGTAGTCTAAGATATCTTCCTCAGTGCCTTGACTCCTCGAGGAGTATAGGTTCGAATAGAACTGTCTGAAACGCCCTGCAATATCCGAGGGTTCCGTAAGTAGCCCCCCTCTGGTGTTAAGAGCTCTGTCACGATAGCCTGAGTTCGCCTTTTTTTTAACAGTTGTGCTAATACTTTCCCAGGTCGCTCCCCTTCTCCGTACCTGTTTGCCACAGCATATTTCCCTAGATGTTTAATTTCTGCATCCGCCGTATCCTGGAATTCTTTCAATTGGGATTGGAATTTGTGCTGTACGTCAGCCCCCGCGCCCTGTTGCAACTTTCCCTCTAATTCCGCTAGTGACCCCTCAAGACTACGGACCCACGGACCACGCACGCAACCTGGGAATCATCCTGGACTCCGAGCTCAAAATGGACCGCCAGATCAACTCTGTCTCGTCTTCCTGCTTCCACACCCTCCGCCTCCTTCGTAAGACCTTCAAATGGATCCCCCTCGAACACCGAAAGACCGTCACTCACGCCCTGGTCACCAGCAGACTCGACTACGGCAACGCACTCTACGCCGGAATAAACAAAAACCTCACCCGCAAGCTACAGAACATCCAGAACGCCGCCGCAAGACTGGTCCTCAACCTGCCAAAACACTGCCACATCTCCCAGCACCTGCGCACACTCCACTGGCTCCCTGTCGAGGCGAGAATCACCTTCAAGATGCTCACCCACGCACACAAAGCCCTCCACGGCACCGGACCAGCATACCTGAACAGCCGACTCAAATTCCACGCACCCCAAAGGACCCTACGATCAGCCCAGCTCTCCTACGTCGTGGTCCCCCGCACCAGAAAGACCAGATCGGGAGGCCGCTCCTTCTCCTTCCTCGCGGCCAAAGCATGGAACGCCCTTCCGCTCCACCTCAGACAGACAACATCGCTCCCCATCTTCGCAAGAAACCTCAAAACCTGTCTCTTCGACAGTCCCCCTCCTTGATGGATGGAACCTGCACCCCCCCCAGCGCCTTGAGACCCTTACGGGTGAGTAGTCGCGCTTTAACAAACCCCTGATTGATTGATTGAAGACTTGCAAGCCTCCTGCGCAGCGCCCTCAAGACTCCGGAATGCTTAGACATGGTCACCCCCCGAATGTACACTTTAAAAGCTTCCCACACTACCATAAAGCTGTCCACTGAGCCCACATTTTGTTCGAAGTAAGAGGCTATGTCTTCCGCGAGTTCGGCTCTGAAGACCTCATCCTTCAGGGAGTATGGGGGAAACCGCCAGGTAAAGGGGGGTATCGTAGTGCGGGGTACCTCTAGTACTACCAAAATCGGAGAATGGTCAGACAAGGTGCGAGGTAGAACCTCGCATTCCCTCACTTGGCCATATAAACTGTCCACTGCAAGCCAGTAGTCTATGCGCGTGTGTAAATTGTGGTATGCCGAGAAATGAGTGTAGCCTCCCTTCTCAGGGTATCTGCGCCTCCAAACATCACTTAACTCAAGCCGCACCATTGCGACAGATAGGGCTTTGGCAGCCGCCGAGACCTGCCTAGCCGCACCCCCCGAGCGATCTATCTCCGGGTTCAGGACAACATTTAGGTCCCCCCCACAGTTGCTGCTCCATTCCAAACCCTCTCACCTTGTCCGCCAATACAGTGTAAAACTCTGGGTTGTCAAAATTAGGGCCGTACACATTGACCAACAGGAGATCCATTCCCCTACCTCTGCATCTCGAGATGGCATATCGCCCATCACTGTCCGTGGCCAGGGGGTCCAACCTAAGTGAAGCTTTCGGGCGAACCCAGGTCAACACCCCCCGGGCATGCGTAGTGAAGCCCGCTGCGTGTATACAGTCTCTAAGCCCTCTACTATGAAGCATAGGACTGGCAATTGGGAGGTGGGTCTCCTGTAAAAGAGCTATATCTATTTCGTGTCTCGTTAAATAAGACAGCACCTTGCATAGTTTCCTATGGTCATTCAGCCCCCTAACATTCCATGTGAGGGTCCTAATCCTACCTCTTGTTGTCTCTGCGCTCAGTGGTCCCGTAGTGTGCGCCGTACCATGCACCCATGGCCTATCAGAGCCACCCATAGACTCCTCTGTCATCAATAATAGCAAAGCGAATCATCCAGTGCCCATCATCCATACTGAGTCCACAAACACGCCCCCACCCACCCCCTCCTCCCACCCATGCCAGACAATCCCCAACAGTGTCATGACGAGACTTGAACAACCAGACCCCACAAATTATCATGGTAACCCCCAACGTGAAGGGCACATCACGATTGACAGTGTAGCATAGGGGTCCCCGTTCCCCTCCCCTCCCCCACCCCAACAAACAAAGATTTCCCTGAGGTGGAACACACGCTGAGGCAGAGGTAGCTCACCCCTTTACAATAGTCCAAGAAGTAGTAATTCCAGACAGGCCTCCGCCCCGCAGGCCACCAAGGCCAAGTTTTACAGCCAAAGCTAAAATCTTGCATCGTAATTAACCGTCGACAACATCTTGTTTCACACTCAAAGTACCTGGGTCCCATTTCGCAGCCGCTCCCGAGCCCTACATTTACATCAGTAACCGATTGGACATACTAAACAACAAAATCAATTTTTAATACTGTAGCATTTTGCCCGTGGGTGCACCGCCGACCCACAAGCTCCACAGCCAGCAATTCCTTACTGTTACCGTCAAGGCTGTGGCCTATCCTCTCCTGTATACCAAGTGGAAACCGCATCAGTCTTGGTCATCTAGCTCCCCGCCCTCCGCTCCCCGCAGCGGGGACCTCTCAGGGCTGAGACGTTTATCTTTGGCCCAGTCCTTCATAGCCTTCCGCAGTGCCGCTGGGTCGGTGAATATGCTTGACTGTCCTTGTCGGTTCACCCGGAGCCTGGCGGGGTACAGCATGGCATAGTCAATGTTGTCGGCACGCAGCAGTTTCTTTAGCGGGGCAAATTGTCTTCGCGCTTCTTGTACTTTTTGCGTAAAGTCCGGGAACAGTGAGATGGTGGAGCCCTCACACTGCAGCTGTTGCTTATCTCTGGCGGTTTTTAGTGCTGAGTCTCTGTCCCGGTAGTTGAGCAACTTTGCTATTATAGGGCGCGGCGTGGCCCCGGGAGCCGGGCGCGGGCCCAAGGAGCGGTGGGCTCTCTCGACGACAAACATAGGCGAGAACGTCTCAGCGCCCAGTAGGGTGACCAGCAACTTTTCCATGAACTGCTCCATGTTGCCAGTGTGCGTCGACTCCGGAAGGCCAGTGACTCGCAAGTTGCAGCGCCGAGAACGCGCTTCTAGGTCTTCCGTCTTATCCTGCAGGACCTGCATGACTCTGCCCAGTTGTTTGTGACTCGAGTCCAGCGCCGTTTGCGCTTCTTCAACCTCGCCGACTCGACGGTCCGTCATGTCCAGGCGCTGCGCATGCTTGTCCAGCCGCTCGGACATCCTGTCCATACGGTAGGACAGCGCATCAATTTTGGAGCCAAGGACCGACATGCTGTTCTGCAATCCTTTGTCCATTGCAGTGAGCATCGTTCGTATATCGCTGTCCACATCTTCCGCAGGCGGGTCGGTTGTGGCATCGCTGTCCTCCGGAGTCGCATTTCGAGTCTTGGGTTTTTAGGGTCAAACGACAGTTTAGGCTGCGTGCGATCTACCTTCCCCATTGTAGACGACGCACCGCTCCTCAGAGTAGGCAAAATTACAGCAGTGTACTCTACGCAGCGCTGGCTGTCCCTCAGTGCCC
Source organism: Calotriton arnoldi (assembly GCA_963921515.1). Lineage (NCBI taxonomy): Eukaryota > Metazoa > Chordata > Amphibia > Caudata > Salamandridae > Calotriton > Calotriton arnoldi. Next base: position 1,849,776 of record CAWUFW010002369.1, read on the forward strand.
CTAATTGACTGTATCTGCAAGGCCGTGCCACCTGGACCGGGCAAGACCCGCCGGACCTCCGTACCTCTGTAGAGCGGCACTAGACACCCTCTCAACGTGGGAAAACACTTCGCCCGGGATAGCAGCACCTCCGGAGGGTCCTGTCAATTCAGACAGACTATCACTGCAATGCCTGGGGTTCCATCACAACTCGTAGCCAGGACTGCCACGGTTCAGACAGTAGCAAGGATTGAGCCCCCACAGCAGGAGGCCTCACGCCCAGACACGGTCCCAGTCAGGGCCCGCCCTCCTTCGATTGCCGCTAACCCACTTGAGGGAGTGCCGGGGGGGGGAACACTGGATTCAGCCGCTGCTCCCTTGCTGCACCTCCAAAGTGCGATCTCTCCAAGGCAGCGTAGGATGTGCTGTGCTCAGTACTTAAGTTCAAAACCAGGCATGCGCCACGGGGACCATTTCACCCTCTGCACCACTCCATGGGGCTGCTAGGTCGTGGATCCCCACAACGGGCACCGCTGCTCCTACCTGCCTCAGGCGCTGCAGCTCCACTGCTCCAGCCGATGCCCCAGCAGCACCGCCGCGGGCCAAATGTCAGCAGTAATGGCCTCCGCGTTCCCGGGGGTTTGACAATAGAGGCCGCCGCTCCCCGCCACAGACTGTGCCTCCGCATTGTCGCCTGCTCGTCCGCAGGGGGAGGAAGGGGAAAAGTCACTCGCAAAGGCAAACGTCGCGCCGAAGCAAGCGCGGACACACCGGGATCAAGCCTCTCCCTTCACCAACTCGTCACTTAGGGTGCCCCGTACAGGTCACTTCCCGGGCGGCAGCAGGACCAGAATAAAGCTCGGGGATTTAGGCCTATGTCGGCCTCAGCTCCGTGGGCACCGGATATCTGCGGCGTCGAGACGTGTTAAGCCGCCGGGGACAGACCGCTGTGGTCAGCAGCTCCTGGTGCGTCGATGACGGTCCAGAAGGGTCGCAATCCCAGCCTTGGCTGTAGGATAATTGCCGGATCGTCTGGTGGACTTGCGGAGCTACGCGCTCAAGCGGCCATCTTGGTCGCAAGCAAGCTCCGCCCCCCTGCACTGTGCATATCTTAGGTGGGAAGCACAGGCTCTTTACTGCTGTTCAGTAGTGGTAAAGCGCAAGGAGTCCTAAAGCCAAGAAAAATCACAAGAGGAAAAACAATTGGGAAACCACAAAAAAAAGTGTAATTCCATATAAAATGGTTCTACAATATGATAACAGCTGATATGTGTCTTTTTAACATGACCAATCTATAAAAATTACTTTTAAGAAGCAGTGTTCACGGGCCAGTTGCATTCATGTATAGAAGTCTACTAACGAACCACACATCATGCTATTTGGATGCCAATGACAATGTTTTGGCTGGATGTAAAGGACTGATAGCTAAGTACAACTACTTGAGAGATGAGAAAACAAGAACTAAAATATAGTAAAAATGCATGAAAGTAATACATTTGCAGTTTGATGTGCACCTCCTATGCTTTATATGGATTACAATCAACAGCAAGGGGTTTCTATAATAGAGTCCAAGTGGGCAAAAGCTGAGCCCAATATTTACACACCCCGAATTATTTTACAATCTGTAAGAAATTGGAGCATTAATTGAAGGTTGTGAGGACTCACCTCAAATGATAACCACAACTTTTGTCAGGTTGAACCACTAAAGGCACTCAATCAACCTGTGCTTAAGCCTCTGGTAACTTGGCACAAAGCAGTCAGGCTTAACTTAGAGGCAATGTGAAAAGTATTTATGCAGTACTCAAACAGGAATAAAGGAAAAATACAGCACACGAGAAATCCCAAACCAATTTAGAATAAAAGGGGAATATTTTAATAAACAATACTACACCAAAATGACAAAAATTCGATAAGTAGATTCAGAGTTTTGAATTTTTAAAGTCTGAAACAAAAATAGCTTCAAAAAGCACAAGTCAAAATCAAAAGATAAGGCCAACCACAATGAAGCATGTCATATACAGGGAACAAGTTTGTTCCAGTGGAATGTTCTATCAATCAATCAATCTATAAGGGACTTATAAAGCGCGACTACTCACCCGTGAGGGTCTCAAGGCACTGTTGTTTACCTTCCCATGTACAAACCTTAATAGAGAAAAAGTGTTAGGTGACAAGTCGGCAGTGGGGAAAACTAATTTCGAAGCAGGGCTCGATGATGGTGGTTGCTGATGAACGTGGTCCTGGTGTGTTCCAAGGGACAAAGTCCACAATCTGTGGCCAGGAAGGCTTTGATGTCGATGAGATGCTGCTCGGAGTCAATCCCAATGAAGCTCTCTCAGTTTTGACTTAAAAAAAAATTTAGAAGTCCGATCTCTTTCAGCATGGCAAACCTGCAAGATAAATCCTGTCTTTGATTTTACATAGATAGCTTTGGCTGTCCCAGTCTCCCACTATTTACTAGAAGAAAATTTGGAAAACATTTCTAAGTCCCAACTTTTGCAGTTTTGTCAGGAGGAATACACTCTAACACCAGCAAAGAGGCCAGGAATTTTGAGGCACCACTTAGGGGTTAGGAACTTAGGATTCCAACAGAGGCCAGCAGCAGAGTCCAAGGCAGGTCCAGTATGAACTGGTCACTTGGGCAGTTGCAGGGATAGACTCCTCTGGAAGCTTATTGTGTTCCTGTCACTCAAACAGGAGGTCAGCCAACTAACCCTTGCAGACACGTCTGGGGTTCTGGGTTCAAAGCAAGCAGGCCCAGTCTTACATCAGGTTCTTCAGACAGTAGGGCAGTCCGTTTCTGATTCTCCACAGGCTAGGAGTATTCTGAGGATGGTACTGAGGGTGCCATCTTTATGCCCAGGGGCAGCCTGATGGTGGGGAAAATTCGTGGCCACTCCTTTTCCAATGAGATAAAAGTTTCCAGGGGTGACCCTAACCTCTTTGCAGCACGCCCTGTGTGTTTTACTGTAAACTATCCCCGTGCCCCTCTTTTCCATCATGGCAGAACTCTCCTCTGATCAAAAGCTCCCTCTGCTCATCCAGAGGTGTGGCCAGGAAAATAGTCACTCTAAACCAGGTCTGGTGCAGATCTCCCCTCCCACTTGGTTTGGAGTCAAGCTAACTTGGAATAAAAAGAGAGGCAGGCCTAGGTGTGAACTACATCTGCCGGTGACAGTGTAGGCACCCTTTAAAGCTCAGGAAGGGTCAGGGCACAACCCCACACCATCCTCTTCAAGGAAGAAAAACATCTCTTCACATCCAAGCCAATTGTCCACTGTCTGGGAGCAACACACATGACACCACAGGAGAGCTATTTACAGTCAGGTGACACTGGATACTGGCAGAAAGGCACACTTGGCCTAGGAAGAGAAATGACAATTATCTAAAAGTGTCATTTCTAAAATAGTTATATAAAATCTGATGTGACCATTAAGCTGGATTTTAAATTACTATTAGAATGAGCCCTTGAATCATGGTTCTAGCTGCTCCCAAACTGAAGCTAAGCAATATAAGTAGTTATGATATGGGTATGTATGTATCACTTTATTATATTTTTATACTTACTAGAGGAATGAAAATAAATAAATAAATACATAAATATATTTAAAACATAAATAAATAAAAATATTATATACATGCAAACATATGTATAACTATAATTATATCCATATATAACTAGATCAATACATCAATAACATAAGATGATAAGTGTATGCTTATGGGTTACTTACCTATAACAACACATATCTGTCGCAATGTGTAAATATGATTATAGCAATTGTATCTTTAAGTATTTCACAATTGAAATATGAGGGAACAAACATAAACAAAAAAACATAATAGTTAATAAAATTTAAAAAAAATATTTTACTTCAAAAACTGAAAGCCCGAGTTTGCAAATATATATCCATGCATGTAAAAATGGAACTTTATCAAGTGCAATTTTATATCTCCTGATTTTTTTCCATATGCTTATCATCTTCAAATCTCTATGTATGTATACCTCTTATGTGTGGGTGTGTATCTATGTATTAATATATTTCCTCACACTGCAGAGAACAAAAACAATAACTAATCTCCCCAAACCTCATCAAATCACCACTCTATGACTCATCCTATTCCTCTTTAAAATTACTCCCTACCTCCACTCTCTGACTCATCTCAAACCTCTTTTACTACTATGAACTCCTAAACAACTCTTTACAAACGCTTCCCTCCTCTATCCTTCCTTTATCCTATTCATCCAACTAACAGGCTCTCACACTCATCCGAATTCTCTTTCACTACTATGAACTCCCAAATAATCCTTTCTAAACTCTTCTCTCCTTTATCCATTCTCTGTCCTAATCATCCACCCAGCAAACTTACATGTCTATCACTTCTACCACTCTAAATAACAATTCATATTCCCTCCTTACTAATACACCACTAATCCACCTTTGGGTTCTGGAATAGTGTGCTATTTCCCGAAAAGCCCTTAAACGCCTCAACAGGGGTAGTAAGCACTATATAAATGAAATTACAATTATGATGTAATCCAATGTTTTCCTATGGGAGAGCCAGCCTTACTATAATGGAGATTTTCTTTGGGGAGGGCTTCACTGCTAGGACATGTAAGACATCAAATAAACATGTCCTGCTTTTTAAATACTGTGCACCCTTACCTATGGGCATTTGGGGCCTTCCATATGGGTACCTTATAAGTTTTTAAAAGGAAGGTTGGGCCTGGCAAATTGTCTATTTTGCCTGTTTGAAGTGGCAGCTTAAAACTACACACACAGGCTGCAAGGACAGGCCTGGGGACCTGTTCTAAAGTTCTAGTTTAGTGGGTGGCACAATGAGTGCTGTAACCCACTTGTAGCATTTAATTTACAGGCCCTACACACCACTGGTCAGCAGTAGTAAAGTGTTCAGAGTCCTATGGTAAAAAATATAGGTTCAGTTAAAGAAGGCAAAAATCTGGGGTAATACCATGCAAAAGTTGGTCATTTCAGACGCATTCCATGAATCTAAATGAAAAGAAAGTTTGTATCAGTGGTTATTCTGTAAATCAGGTATGTTTAAATTGCTCATACTTGATGCTATGCATGTGTGTAACCAGGTTACTATGGTTCAAGGCATACAGAAATGTGTCTAGCCTTGCATGATGAAGTGAGTTCCTCCATGAAAAAGCAAAACTCCTCACAAATGTTAACCTAAGCATTATTTTTTACGAATGAAGAAAAGGGCAGATTGTTAATACTCCGGCCACTATCCTCACTCTATTAAAATTGCAGTCCAGTACGGGCTGCTTAATTTTTAAATATGGCTCCCTTGTTCTAAATATAAATACCAAGAGATCAGACAGGAAACCGGTGTGGTGCTGTCAGCAGGCATTTTGCTTAAAAGAACTATTGAGTATTTGAACGTGAAATATCAAAGACACCAAGATTTCATTGTGCACAAATATTCTTCAGTGCTTTTCTCCTTTTACAAATGCACTTTAAAAAGATTATGAAGTAGGCCTGTGGTGTTAATTGAAAAGCATGATTTCTGATGACTGTGGTAATTGTAACACCCCCCCCTCCTCGCTCGCCTTCCTTCCCACTTCTTGTGCTATTCGCCTATGTTTGACATGCCCCATGCTTTCTTTTTCCATCACAGGAGATCAATGACGCAGACGTGCAGGAACTTGTGAGAAGGTCTATTGGAAGACTAACAATTGTTCGGCAGACATTCCCAGTCCCTCAGAACCTGAGTCAGCGTTGTTACCGTGGCAACCACCGGATATCTTCATCAATATGTGATCCCAAGGACCCCTTCTCTCAGAATATGGAGGTACTGCATGATTACCAGCCTCCCTTGCTGTGTCTGACAATCAATTGTGGAATAACGGCCATATGGGAATGTGTTGGGCCATCCCTTTTAACATTCCGGAGACCAAGAGCTAATGCATGCATGCTCGAGGCCTCACTTACAAGGGAAGCATCCATTAAAGTACCAAATGCGCAAACACTATTCTCACACCTGGCAAAGGTGCAAATACATTGGAATTTTCAGTTGATGCATATTTGAAGTTAAATGTGATTTGTACTTTTTGCCACACTAATCCTTCTAAAATGTCCACAGAAACATGTGGTAAAGTCAGTGGTAATATCACAGGCATGAAGTCCCAGCTTTGCAAAGATTTGTGTCAGGTTTCTGTTACTTTTCTAATGCACAGCTGATGCATAATCCTGTTTGGATTTACAATTCAATGCAAATTGTAATTTATGTTGTAACATAAAGTAATGGAATGCAGTGCAGTGCAGTGTTAGTGTGCATCATGGAGGCATTCCATATGTGGTATATGGGCATTCCCTTGCATCCATCCATGGATTTTGCTACAAAGCCATACCTAAAAAGAACTGTAGATGTGGATTTATGCCAACATTCGGCCCCTACCTGAGACTGGCATAACAAGGAAAATATCTTTATTTCTCCTATTTTTCCTCCTTGCATGTGTGTTGCATTTTTCAGGACACATAGAGAGGAAATAGTTTTAAAACATAGTTTTAGCCCAGGAAGGCCCCCCCTTCCTGTACAAAAACTATGCAGACCACAAAGGAGGCACCCTTGCACTATTGCCCAAGGGTGCTTCCACTGGTGAATGGCTGCACTAAGTGTGCCGGAGCAAGGAGAGGTCGGAACTGTGGCATTTCTTTGTAGATTTGGCGCAAGTTCTGCTCTCTCCATTTCATACAACTCAGGGCAGCAACTTTGTTTCTTGCCCTGTGTTGCGTGAACTCTTAGTAAATCTGGTCCTGAATCTGCACGTGGTCCATATACTGACAGCCAATAATTACATTAGCAGGATATAGTACTTATAATGGCAGTGTTTAAGGGTATTATCAAAGTAGAAGCCAACAAAGTGAACAATGCAAGGGCTCAAACAAAATAACCCTGCATTGAATGCTCGCTTATAGTAAAGGAAGTCCCTTCATCTATTATGGTGCATCAGAGAAACGTAAGCTGCACTCAGTGAGAACCTTAAAAATCACTCCTAAAGATAGTCAGTACTACATGCAACTAGAGGTGTTATAAAAAGAGGAAGGAGACACCTCACATAAACACCAAGTGGGAGGTCATACACGTGCTACTGATCACTACTGGATTTGTCAGCATTGGTGCATCCAATCAAGACTCAAGATGGAGTAACTACCTCTGACTAACCATTATCTCTAGCCCACTCTGAAACAAATATGGCTGGTGCACTGTCTGACACTGGCACACTCTTTAGGATGTTCCTACCCATTGAGTGGAAGCGGTGTCTCAGTTCATAGTCCTGAGTGAAGTGAATGAGTTCATCTAAAAAACAAGTGTGCATATCACTATTCTAGGAAATTTTAATCCAATCTGCAGGGGCAAAATTTAAAACAAAATACACATGTATGTACTTTGTTATAAAACCAAATAGAATGTTTTACTGCTGAGTAAAAATAGTGGGACTAAAAGTAAATTTTTCTCAGAAGCACCTGGTGGCACACTGTGCTTCCAATGAGTTAGAGAGGTGTCTCAACGGCTTAAATCAGTTTCTCCTGAATTGCATGTGTTAATTCTGTCACTCTGGTGATGTAAGTCAAATGCCTTCACTAATGACTGCAGTAACAGAGGAGGATTAAACATCACATTCACTAGAACAAATCTGGCAAAATACAGACAAAATTGTTGACATCCAGCTCTTCAGGATTATTGCTTCCACTCGAGAAATGATTCACTTCTGAAGAATAACATTGTTATCAGACTTGAATGTGTTTGTGATGGGCGTACAGTTTATGTCCGGAGTTATTCAACAGATAAAACAGACTACTCATTTTACTTCAAAGCTCCCTAAGACATTTTTCATGATAATATGACAAAAGAGTTTTAGGTACACACTTGCACCCAGGATAGGCAAAGGAACTATGTCTTATTCCCTGACCTCCACAGACACGCAGAGACACACAGGCACAGAAACATACAGATACACACACATCCACAAATTTTATCTGCTTGTCTTAATGTTTTTGGGAATAGGGCTACATAATAACTATTAATCTTTGGCATTTCACTAACAAAACAGAAAAATGCCCTAATTCCTGGAGAAAGTGCTAAGTCCGGATGAGAATCAACTTGCAGAAGTTACTCCAACACAGTGATGGGATGATGGAGGTAATTCCGCCTGTGGATTTATCTCCAAATGTAGAACTTATTTCCCAATTTGGATGATTTTTCACTACTACCCAAGTGTAAACCAGGCACTTTATCCTCTTGTTCCATGCTGCATGCTATGATGTTCCTTAGCAATAGGTTCACTCTAAATAAAATGCATTAAAATATTTTAAGGTTTGCTGTGAAGTAGTGGATGATAGAACATCTTGGTTGCTGCCCTGGACTGGTGGATTAATACTCTCCTTCATGGACCACAAGGTTTGGTATAGTTCACCTTTTGATATGTAATCGATTGCTCTGCTGTGATCAAGGAAATTCTCTGTTCCGCAACCCAGTTAATGGTTCTAGCTGACAAAGGAATAGTGATGGGATGTATTGACTAATGTAACATAGTCTCTTAAAGATGTATTCTAAAAGATGCAAAGGTTACGTTATTAGGAGCCAGATGAACAGAGTGGTCGGAATAAATAGATGCAAATTGTGCACCAATGTTTTGCGCCCAGACTTTAAATTTACGATGCGATGTATGTAGTAATCTGTCACATTGCAAAGTCTTCAGTTGCAGGGATTGGCAGAATGGTCTGTCTACTGAATGTTATTTACACAAGTAACTGTTTGACACCCTCTGTGATTGGCCACAAAGACAGAGATGGTGGTCTGCAAGGAATGCCAGACCTACATCCCTGTGTTTGCATTCCCAAAAAAAACCCTTTTTTTTTTAAAAAAAACAGACTGTTTTTATTGAAGGAACTGGTGGTGCTTTAAGAAATCCCATTGGGAATATAGTGGGGAAGACAACAGAGGTACTTCCCCGAGGCTGCCAAAAATAATTACCAAAGGGGAAGCTGTTCAACAGGGACAGGTTATTCTTTGTCGATCTGTTTTCAACTCCAGTGAGAAGTCAGTAACATTTCAATGGGTTGTGACCCCAATTGCGTTTGGAAACTTTTGATACATCTTTTTACGAATCACAAATAGGAGATGCCTTTTTCACACCACCTCATATTTGCTATAAAGAAGGAGTCACTGAACGTATTTTGTGATTCAAAAAGGCTTTACTTCATTGCAAAATGTGTGGAATATATGGAAAGACAGCATTTTGCGGTCACAAACCCCCATGATTTTGCAAATTGCAGAATTTGCAAACACATAGTGGTTTTGAATGTATGGCCCCAGGTGAACAAATTATCTACTGAAAGATACCCACATAAACCCAGTTTGGAGACCACTTTGCTGGCTCCAAATGGAGTGAAGGCTTACATTCTAACCCTTTCACACTATCTGCAGAGTGTAGTGGGGCAAGGAGTTGGGCCGTGCTCCAGTTGGGAAACCTACTTTCGATTAATTTGCACCTGATTAAATAGCAGCCCGTCAGGTTCCAGAGACGACCAGGCAATTCGCCTGCTGTTCAGTGCCGCAGACATTGGAACACCTTGAGCACCAGCTTGAAACAAGAACACAAACGCATGTGGTTCAGCAAACTCGTGGATACTGAAGTCTTTAGGATAAAATTCTCTTGAAGACCTGTGATGAAAATGCAGTGACAAAGAAATACCGGACTGGGGCTCCACGTGTTGCATTTATTTGAAGTGTGTCATCTCCATTAGCAGTTCTTGTTCTCTCAGGTGAGCATCCATGGTTCTGCTGTAGCCTCAAGGTGATGTGCAGTGCTCAGTAAAACTCAAAAAGAAGGAGATATATGAGCCTCTGAAGCCTCTTTTAACCACAATGAAGTATCCATTCAAGAAATGCCCCGCTAACTTAAAATATTACTAATATCTGTAAGAAGTGGGGCAATAATGACAGCTCTTCCTCAATATAATAAACAATTCATTCTATTGCTTAATGTTAGAAATGGGGGTCTATAGTTGGCAGTGGTATGCACCCTGTCCAAGTAGGGACCCTTCCTTCTTGTCAAGGTAAGGGAGTTGCACACTCAAGATAGCCCCTGCTCACCCCCTTGGTAGCTTGGCACGAGCAGCCAGGCTTATCTCAGATGCAATGTGTTAAGCATTTGTACAAAACATTGACAGTAACACAGTGAAGACACTACAGATGGACACCACACCAGTTTAGAAAAATAAATAATAATTATCTAAACCAAACAAGACCAAAACGACAAAAATCCAACATACAGAACTCAAAATACCACTTTTTAAATATTTAAACAATTCTGTCCATAGAACTCTATGGATGCAGCGATTTTAGCACAAAGTACCTTTAATGCATCAAAATCCACAAGGAAAAACAGCAGCAGGGGAGAGAAGCACTGGAAAACACAGCGATGCATCAGTTCTTGAGTCTCTGGGGAAGCAATGCGCCAGTTCTGCTGCACGCAGGAGAAGTGTTGCATCGGTTCTGGACTGTAAGGAGAACGATCCATCAAAATCCGAAGGCGTTTCAGTTCTGTGGGTGATGCAGTGGAAAAATTGGCACCCAGTTGAGATGCGTGGAAATCCGGGCTCACTGGAGTAGATGAGGCAGCGGTGAAACAGGTGCTGCGTCGATTCTTCCAGCCGCAGATAGGTGATGCGGCTATTCTTTCAGCCGCACAGCAGGGCCTTCACCAAAGTGGTAGTGGGGGTCTTGGACGTCGGAGACTCAGTGCTCTGGACTCCGGCTGCCGTGGTTTCCAGCCGCGGCTCTTGCAGGTAAGAGCGGTAGGGCGGTGGGGCCGGGTGGGGGGTATTTCGACAGATTACCACGAGGGAAAATTATTTATTTATTGAATTTTCCCTCGTGGTCAGCTGTCGAAATCCCCCCCCACCGCCCTACCTCTCGTACCTGCACGAGCCACGGCTGGAGGGTTCTTCAACCGTGGATAGGCATTGTTTTGATTTCTTCAGCCGCACGGCGGCGGTGCGTGGTAATTTCTCCCGCACTGCAGTGCTGCATCAGAAAAACAGGCGCTGGAAGGGCGATGTGTCAAATAGGGAGTCTTTTGCGGCAAGACCACCTCCAAGGGCCCAGACTGGGATTGGCACCACTTGGCAGGTCAGAACTCCCAGCAGTGGAGTTCAGGGATGCTGCAGGTGAAGTCTTTGATGGCCATGAGACTTCTTAACAGGAGACAAGCACACACAAGCCCTTGGAGACTTTTCTTAAGCAGGATACAAACAGCAAAGCAACACATTAAATTGGCAATACTCCTTCTGACTGCCCTCCAGCTCCTCCTCTTGGCAGAGTCTCCTCTTGATCGAGAGGTGTCCTAAAAGTTTTAGGTTTTAGATCCAATACTTATACCCCATTGGCCTTTGAAGTGGGCATATTTCAAATGATAGTCTTTGTAGTGCACAAGTTCTGCCTTGCCCTGTTTTGCCTCCAGGGCTCTCCAGGGGGGCGGAGACAGCATTATGAGAGGGCAGGCACAGCCCTATTCAGGTATCAGTGACAACTCCTCCCACCACTCTAGCTCAGAAAGGCCCATCAGCCTGGTGATGGGCCATCAGGATATGCAGGGCACACCTCAGCTCCTTTGTGCGACTCTCTAGAGAGAATGCACAAACAACCCAGCTGTAAGTCGAAACCAGATATTGAGTCCACAGACAGGCAGAGGCACAGGATGGCAAAGCAAGAAAATGCCCACTTTCTAAAAGTGGAAAACCATAATTTGAGAATGCACTCCTTCCCTTATTTGTATTCACAAAACATAATTATATCGTCACTTTTAATGCGTGCGATACAGATTGCTGTGATCCGTCCCCTTCACAGCTCATACTGAAAGTATACCATAGGCCACTCTTCTCGTGTCCCATCTGCCGCACTGCGTCGTGGGTGAAACTTTCCCCATTTTTATTACTCCTTAGATCAATTTTCAAACTCGTTCATCCATGGAAACCAATGTTTATGCAAATCTTGTCAATCAAATACACTTATGAAATCACTCAGGAGACAGCGCCATTTCAACTTCTGGCTTTATTCTTGACCTTTTCAAGTAACTACTGTATGCCAATCCAGGCTTTTCACAGCAACTCGTAGAATCCAGAAATGAAACATACATCAAAGTCGGCTCGTCTTTTAATACCCAATGCATTTCGAACCTAGACTGGTTCTTCTTCGGGGGTTTCTACAATGAATAAAAGACATTCAGCTAGCTATTCACTGTCAACCTTTAACATACTGAAAAAATATATATAAAAGCTAACCTGATTCCTCACTTATACCCTTGCTACCATAACCCATCATCCTAAGAACCCATCTATACAAGTGCCCAACACAAACTCCTTCCCATAGCTCGCTCACCTTCCCTTATCCTCGCAATTACTGCAAAGCCCACCCCCGATCTTCACACCCTTGCCCCTTCATCAACCATCTTCGGTTTCCCTCTTAATCATTACTAAAACGTGCTATTCTACGAGTTGCTGTGAAAAGCCTGGATTGGCATACAGTAGTTACTTGAAAAGGTCAAGAATAAAGCCAGAAGTTGAAATGGCGCTGTCTCCTGAGTGATTTCATAAGTGTATTTGATTGACAAAATTTGCATAAACATTGGTTTCCATGGATGAACGTGTTTGAAAATTGATCTAAGGAGTAATAAAAATGGGGAAAGTTTCACCCACGACGCAGTGCGGCAGATGGGACACGAGAAGAGTGGCCTATGGTATACTTTCTAAAAGTGGCATTTCCAAACACACAATTTAAAAACCACCTTCACTAAAAGTATGCATTTTTTAATTTTGAGCTCAGGGAGCCCAAACACCAAATCTATATCTTTTCCCAATTTAAAGTTAAACTTGTAAGATGTTACAAGTTTGCTCCAATGATAGCTTATGAGAGAGATAGCCCTTGCAATGGTGAAAAATGAAATTGGTAGTATTTTACTATCAGGACATGCAAAACACACCAGTGCATGCCCTACCGTTCACATCCACTGCACCTTTCCCATGGGGGTACCGTAGGCCTACCTTAGGGGTGCCTTACATGTAGGAAAAGGGAAGGTTTGGGCCTGGCAAGTGAGTGCACTTGCCAGGTCAACATGGCAGTTTAAAACTGCACTCTTAGACACTGCAATCCCAAGTCAAAGACAAGTTTAAAGGGCTACTCAGGTGGGTGGCACAACCAGTGCTGTGGGCCCACCAGTAGCTTTTGATTTACAGACCTGGGCACACACAGTGCACTTTACTAAGGACATACCAGTAAATCAAAGATGCCAATCATGGATAACCAATCATAATTACATTTTACAAAGGGAGCACTTGCACTTCAGCACTCATCAGCAGTGGTAAAGTGCCCAGAGTACATAAACCAGCAAAAACGGAATCCAGCATACAATCAAAAATACAGGAGGTAGAAGCAAAAAGACGGGAGAAACCACTCCAAGGATGCCAGGTCTAACACTTAACATTAAAGAGGAGGGATAGCACTTTGGGCCAAGGCTCTTCCTAGAGACCAGTAGATCAAGGTTTCGAGACCTGACAGAGCTGTCTTAGCCTTTCATCCTCTTCAGGTCGATAACACAAGTATCACTGAGTAGGTATTAAAACAATTTCTATTTTAGTGCCAGTAGGTGATTCATTATGTGTCTTGTGCATCGAGTACCATAAATTGGTTAATAGCAACCTCTGCTATTTACAGAGCTTAGAAATGGCGAAAGTGTGGTAACAACCACTGTAGAAAAGGCGTGTTATAATTATTTTAAATAATTACTTATATTATGCAGGACGCATACTACCCTCTCCCCCAAATTTACAGTAATTGTATTTTACTGATGATGAAAGAAAGTGTGATACTCTAAAATAAGGGTAAAAGTTAGAAACCTGTTTTCATTTAATACAGCTGCTGTTTTGATATGCAGCATGATACGCCTGTAGGGTAGAGTATGTTAGGGAAGTATCGCCTGTGGTTAACGTTTGCACAGTAGTCATGTAATCAATACACATTTTATTGTTGGATAGCTTTGTCATTTACGTTTATCAAATACACCATCATATTTCAAGCTAGTGCAAGTGAGATAAAGTATTTATCTGCCTCCTAGATTCTCGAGAAAATACCATTTACTTATTTCCAAGCTAGAGATAATGATACCCGGGTTTCTGCTGAGAAACATGGCAGCGCCAATAGTTTGAGAACATTGCAAGTAAGGGAAACCTCTAAATGCATTGCTTGAATATTTCCAGTACAAAAGTATGAAATGCGAATTTCAAGTAACGTACCTTAAGGATGAATTCCTATTCAGTTAGAAAAAAAGTCAAAAGTGATTACAAGTGTGACTGTGCCATTATTCCCAGGTGTGATAACATTGCATGGAATTCTATGCGTTTATCCGCAAACTATGTTTGGAATTATAGGTTTACATGTTGAAATCGTGCAGTAACACTAATTTCAGCATGTTCTCTTCGTTCCACATGGTTCCATAGGGAATTACCCTGTGATCCTACAGAAATACTGGAGCCTGGAGTTGTTTATACTCATGATACCAAATTACTTCTACTTAATTCCTGGCCACTCAAAATAGATAAAGCCTTTCCTATGTACTAAACACATTTAGCAATTTGGAAAAGGTTTTTCGAATTGCTAAGTGTGTTAAACAAGCATTTGCAATGCAATCAGTCTCGCCTTTGGGACCTTATATGTATTTAGCTATGCAGCACATTAGCCTGGGTGCTGAAGAATCTACTGTTCTTTACCATACAGGGAAAGTAAGCACCAAACTGCGTGACACGCCAGGTATGGGAACACATGGAGAGAAATATTGCCTTTCAGCGGGAAATGGTATAGTCCAAAGCTCTATTTTTAATATAAAATCATGGCCTTCGGTGGTCATAGCACTGAAAATACAAGATTTGAAAAAAATATTATTGTCTACGGATGCTCGTGGAAGACAATTTCTATGGACTGGAATCTAGCGAATGCTAAAGTGATTCTGGTATTTTACTGACCTCTGCTGGTCGTTTTCTATCAAGAAAGTTAAATAGAGGCAGTTGTCAGAAAAATAAAAAAATAAAGTCCCTCAGTAGAAAGCAATTTCGGTATTTTACTGACCTCGCCTGGTCGTTTTCTATCAAGCGAGTTAAATAGAGGCAGTTGAAAAGAAAACAAAGTCCCTAAGCGGATGCAGACAAGTCCTAGGTCTGATCTCCAGAGCCCACAAAGTACATACACATATAAGTATATAATAAGTATATACTAAAGTATATACAAGAGGTCTCGAATGCTCGACCTAAAAATGGATACCGATTCGGTATTTGGAAGGGACGTGTTGTAGGCATGCCTTCCACCTACCAAATTGATATGCTATGTATTGCTATTTGTCAGACACCTCAATGGAGGTGCCAACCCATTCACAAAAGAGAAGAGGTCCCATTGGCACTCATTCCCCTTTGTGAACGATAAAAAACAGAACCTTTTCTTTCTAAAACTCATCTCATTTCCCTCTAAAGAAATCGGGCTGCATTTAAAACAAATATTGCATTATTTACCCAGACACATTGCATTATTTACACAGACATGGTGCTCGGTGGCCCCAGCGAGCCACCATCCCTGTGATGTCAGTAAATCATAGTGGGTTGCAATTTTCTGCCCACCTCACTAATATTAATGAGGTAGGTCGAATTGCGACCCACTACGATTCTATATTTTGCAAACTGACTTATTAGCACATAGGTCGGTTCGAGAAACGTCACACTGGTGGCAGAAATACTGGTCGCAAATTGCAACCAGTATTCTCTGACCAGTGTTTAGTACATCTGGCCCCATGTGGGTTAACTAAAATGGCACAATACGTCATAATTCTGAAAAGACCAAACCACTATCTAAAAAACATAAGAGGAAATAACTAGCCAAATAGAGGTTAAAGTGAGAATAGTGGCCAAATGCCCTGCAACCACGCCTCTACAAGAGCAGTAGAAAAATATCAGTGTCAGAAGATCTTCTTCTAAATAATGCCTACAAAAATATTGGCCAATTAGAATAATAATGGAAAATCTACACCTAATGTGATATTTGTGTAAACGACATTAAGGAGACAATATTTATGTCAGACAATGTTTTTGCATATGGAAATATGGCATACAAATCATTCCCAAGACAAACATGGGCACAAGTACAAACCGTGCGCATTTAGTTTTACCTAACACCAGGGGTACCTAGTGGAGTATGTACTTTCACATTCCTGTTTCCTCTCCCTCCCCTCAGACATAGATTGCGGGTCAGTGTTTCACAAGTAGGGTATAGGTGCTCCGCTATGGACCTCCCAGTTAACTTTTGTCATGGTAGACACTTCTTTTTGTTGGTTTATGAGATCAGTGCCTAATTCTTTAAAATAGTGCATGGAAATGCAATAAACAACAAACACATTGCAAACCAGGTCATTAATATTGAGCATATGACCCAAACAAAGGTTTATATAAACATAATCAACATTTAATGGTAGCTCTGAGAGTGCTTAATTTGAGCCGGTAGTTTCTGGTGCTCAGCACCTGCTCTTAATCACCAACACTGGGCAGGGCCGGCTCTAGGGCGGTGCGATCAGTGCCACCGCACCGGGCGCTGACTTGGGATGGGGGCGTCATTTTTGCCATTATAATATCATTTTAAAAGCACCTGCTGCCGCGTTCCTTGCCTACAGCAATTTTAAGGCATCAATTAAAATGTCAAGATAACTCCGGTGATTAATCGTCTTCCTGGAAAGAGACCAGAGGTTTGTCTAATGGAAGTTTTGACTCATCTTAAGGTAGCACAGAGGGTTAAAATGCATGCTGCTAAGAACGTGTACCATGCAGATAAAAAAAGTGCATATAATGTAAATAGGTCAGTGTGTTACTGCTTCTGTAAGAGAGCTCCTTTTGTTACTTGTTGTTCGTCAAAATCCTAATTAAGAACATTGAGCTATTAACAGTCATCAAAGAGCTGCATGCAAACTGCAAGGTATATGTTAGAGCTATATGTTTTTTTGCCCAGTCTTTCATTATCCTAACCTTGACGAAAGGGCTCATTTGGGTAAAAAAAACAATTCTTATTATTAAAGAGAACCCCTAATAATGATGTTATGTTTTAAATTCTGAATTTGTGATTTTCCAGAATAAGGACTCTTAAACTATATTTTGCTTACCAGTATTGATGGCATGCTACTCCTACACTACACCTTGTAGTCCTGCCTTATGTAACATTTCCTATACACTGATTTACACACATATGATTGTCTCTGTGCAATGCGTGTGTGATGTAAAGTGCTCTGACACCTTACACTGGTATGAGTGGTGCTATAAAACTAAATGATTATGAGAGACAGTGTTTATGGAGACTTGAGGGGCACGGTTAAAGGGTGCTAGTGAGGGTATCTGTGGCAGAGGTGGTCATTGGGGGGGCGCCAACAAACATTGTCGCACAGGGTGCCACCAGTGTTAAAGCCGTCCCTGACACTGGGGCTTTTCATGAGCACGAGTTTAGGACACATTCATTTGCCGGGAGATTAAGTGATTTGCCTAGAATCACAGCATGTTGAGCAGACGCCGAGACTCGCACCTGGTTCTCCAGCCCCAAGGTCAGCAGATCTGGCCATAACGCCACATTCTCTCCCCACTTTCATGGTTAGTAGTTTGTTTTGTTTTAGGTGGCGCTAACAGGAGAAATGGGTTGGTGCAAGCTGCCTCCTGACGAGAGCCCCAGCACTTATTTTTTTACAAATTAGCCACTCGCACTAAGGCCATCATTCTAAGAGGTGTGCGAATCCCATTTGCACCATGTGTGACAGAAACAGGATTAGAACTTCGGTGCAAATTGCATATTCTGAAGATTTTCGTCTGTGAGTGTTTAACCAGACAGAACCTTTGTGAATTTGTGTACTTGAGAACCATGAACAAAGCATAATTCACACATCCCCCATTACGAGATGCAAGACTCAGAATGGTGAGCCAGTCATTCTCATTAAGTACCATGCACCATAAAACAAATAATTTACTAGATGAACAATTGCCTGTTAGTGCTTCACAAGGCAGAACATGGTGGGTTTCTCCACGCTAGACTAGGAACAAATGTACAACTCAAACATTATTCCCATTTTGAGAAGCAAGACTCTGAAAAGTGAGTGAATTACATTCCAAGGGGCAGATTTACAAGCCCCTTGCGATACATTTGCGCCGCCGTTGCGTCACTTCTGTGACGCAGCGGCGTCGTAAACAATGCGCCACGTTGCGACATATCTACAACGTGACGCATCTAGGGAGATGCGTCACGTTGTAAAGCCCTGCACTACATTATACCTGCTTCAGGTATAATGTATGCAGGGTGGGCGTTCCGTCGCAAGAAAGCCTCGTAAAAGTGACGCAGTGAAATCTACAAGATTTCACTGAGTCACTTTTACGACGCCGCTGCGTCAAAACCTTACGCCTGCTTGAAGCAGGCGTAAGAAGTGACGCAGCACAATAAGTATAGGCCGCCCCTGAGCATTGCTGGAGTTGCGTCGCTCTTGCAACACGACTCCAGCAATGCGCTGCCCTTATGACAAAAGATGCGACACGCATCTGTCTATCCTTGCGCCACGGTGCACCGCATTGTAAATGTGACGCATCCGTGGTGGCGCAAGGGTATTTATGCATGTCGCATCTTTACTGGCGCATCCCTGCTAATATGTAGAGATGCGCCAGTCCTTGTAAATCTGCCCCTTTATCTCCCCCTGCAATGATGGTGATGTGATGACCATAATGCCATGCAAATGTCCATCAGCATTATTTAGCGACAAGCTCTGTTTCATGTACTCATTTAAATAACATGTACACAAGATGCCAGAGACCTCACATCGTTCACATACATGAAAAAAACCCACAATGAAACCCTAGCCTAGCTCTAAAGTTCCATAAGCATCCTGGCCCATGATTTTCTGGTATCTTCCAAGGGCCTAATTCTGGTTGGTGAGTCGTAATTCAGCTGTTAACAGGAGTTTCCGGCAGAATCAATATTACAAGTTTTGTGAGAAAGCTGTGACTACCAAATATTTTATCCAAGATGTTTCACTGGGAAAAAGAGACAAAATGTGTGATGGAAGCCTATTATCATTGGCTCAACTTAGAATGGCTAGGCATTGCCTGTAATATGAAATTATAATTCCCTGTGATATCAGCTATGATGGGTGAAAACATTTTCGGTGTTCCAGAGGACTTGATAATAAGGGCCATATGGGCATAATTATGTAGAAGTCATGCAGCGAAGCGCAGCAAGGCACCCTGCTGCACTGCATGACAGGGAAAGGGCAGGAATGTGCCGTATTCAACACAATATGGCGCATTCCTGGCTTTTCTCGGGGCTGTCGCACAATGTGCTGCCTAGCACCAATGCAGGCACTCTTGCACCATGGTGCAATGGTGCCTGCGTTGTAAGAAAGATTGTTTCTGTGCAGGAAGGGGAACCTACCTGAACAAAAACAATACCCTGAAGTATTTCCCTCTTTCTATGTGTGCTGCAAAATGCAGCACACATAGAAAGAGGAAAAAACGAGGAGAAATAACAATATTTCTCCACGTTACACCTCCCCTGGGAAGGCTTAGCTTTTTGGTACATTCCCAGGTCTACCAGTAATGGTAAATCTGGGAATGCATCAAAATTCATGGGTTTTGCATGGGAATACCCATGCTCCAACCATGGAATGCCTTTCCAGGGCAGAGTAATGAAATGCAGCGATTTGCACTGCTTTGGGTTACTCTGAATTTATCGAGTCACTCACGGCCACGCAAGGTCGCCTTGTGTGGCTTGATAAATTGCATTTTTGAGTTGTGTCGCTCATTCACCCCGTTGCGAGGTGCAAAAGCGACGGAACCCATACATAAATATGGACAACAGTGTCTAGTTTCTGACTTTTACTTCTGTTCACTCCCTAAATTTCACCATCCTTCGGAGTCCCGAAGGAAATCCAAACAACAGTCATATCACTCCACGCTCTCAATTCAAATCTTTGATACTTTTTTGACATTCAACATACAAACACCCTGTGCCCTCACATCAGCATTTTAACTAGTCTCAAAGGTATAGACTAGCCTCATAAACTCCTTTGAGTCCCCAGTGGGATCAAACCTTCTGAAATTGGTTGTGTGGGAAAAGGTATTGTAAATATCGGGACATGCAGATTTAGATGCAGTAAGCATCAAAAAACACATGGTATGCTCTATTTTAATGAGGTATACCTGTATTGCCCCGATAAATTTCAGAACCTAGGGTATCAGAATTTATATAAATGGAGGGCTCTAGTTGGCAGTGGTATACACCCTGTCCAAGTAAGGACCCTTCCTTCTAGTCAAGATACCCCTTGGTAACTTGGCACGAGCAGTCAGGCTTATCTCAGAGGCAATGTGTAAAGTGTTTGTACATAACACACAGTAACACAGTAAAAATACTACAAATTGACACCACACCACTTCAGAAATATAAAGTATCTTTATCTAAACCAAACAAAAATCCAACATACAGAACTCAAAATGTGACATTTTGAAGGTTTCAAGCAATTCTGTTCATAGAACTCTATGGATGCGGTGATTTTACACAATGTACCTCAGATGCGTCAGAATCCACAAGGCGAGGAGGGAAGCGTCGGAAAACACAGTAAAGCATCAGTTCCTGAGTCCAAAGGGAGGCAATGCATCAGTTCTGCTGCACGCAGGAGAAGAGTTGTGTCGAATCTGAACTGTAGTGGGAAGCGATGAGTCGAAATCCAAGACGGTTCTGGTCTGAGGGTGATGCGTCAGAAAAACTTGGCCCACAGGTATGATGCATGGAAATCCAGACGTGCTGGAGGTCGATGCGGCGGTGGCAAACAGGTGCTGCATCGATTTCTTCAGCTGTGGTCCCATGATGCGTTGATTCTTTTAGCCGCACAGCAGGGCCTGTGTCGGAGTCAGTGGGGGGACTCGGACTTTGGAAACATGGTGCACTGAACTCAGGCTATGGCGGTTTCTTCGGCCACTGACAGGCGCTGCGTCAATTTCTTCGGCTGCATGGCGGCAGCAAGTGGAAAATTCTCCCGGACAGCGGTGCTGCATCTGAAAAATGCCCTGGTACTCACCTGAATTACGTAAAAAGAAGAAAATGGAGAGACGTTGGCGATTATCTCACAACTTGATGGAGAGAGAAACCTATAAAATCGCTTTAGCACTTTCCCATAGAAATATAAAAAAAGCATGCAAAGCGCACATTGCCTCCCAACTCGTCCGAGCTGGGAATTCTTCCAAAGAGCTCTAAAAAGTTCTTAAATCTTTTACTAATCGCATCGCTTCTGCTGATACCACTCTCCCTTCTCAAGCATTATGCGATAATATTGCTAACTTCTTGGAAGAAAAAATAAATTTGATCTATGAAAAATTCCCTGGAGCTAATGACATCCTGAAAGAATCAACCATCCTCCCCCCTATAAATAATAATAACGTTCACTTTTTAGAACGTTTTACCCCCTTACAAGTAGACCCAGTGGAGGGAATGTTGAAATCTGCTAAGTCTGGGGCGCCTCTTGATATTATACCAGATAAGATTGCTGCACTGCTATCCACTGAGCTTGCTCCATCCATCTGCCCTATATTAAATCTTTGTCTGAGTGAGGGCCAACTTCCACTTGAGTGGAAGTCAGCTCAGGTAATCCCAATTCGTAAGAAGGCTAATCTCCCCTTATTGGTTCTGTCCAACTACCGTCCTATCTCCCTTCTGCCGCTGATGAGCAAATTATTGGAAGGATATATCAATAAAAAACTTGCAGAATACATAGAGTCCACTGGCTGTCTAGACCCTTCTCAGTTGGGTTTTAGACCTATATATAGCACGGAATCGGCACTAATAGTGGTAACAGATCACATTAGATGTTCTCTTGATAATAACCAAGCTGTGTTGCTAGTGCTGTTGGCGTTATCTGCAGCTTTTGATACCATGTCCCATCGAACGCTGTTGTGAAGATTGACGAGATTGGAATTTGTGGATGAGCCTTACAATGGTTCACGTGCTTTCTAACTCACCGCACGCAGATCATTAATTTAGGACCTTTCCGGTCCCGTATTATGGAGCTTACCAAGGGAGTGCCACAAGGATCTTGTCTGAGCCCTACGTTGTTTAATATATATGTGCCCCCCCCTGCTAAGATTATTAGAGAATTTGGTTTCACCCCCATTTCTTATGCGGACGATACCCAACTTCTATCTTTTAATAAAAGCTCTTTGACCACAAAATATCATTTTTCGGATGGCATGAAAGCAATTTCTTCATGGATGACGGAAAACTTTGTTCAGCTAAACGCTGGAAAGACTGAGATTATGCTCTTTAGCAATGCCAATACACTTTAGTCCACAGAGTGGTGGCCTGCGGATCTGGGCTCTGCCCCTTTCCCTAAGACGGAGGTAAAAAAACCTGGGTGTGCATTTAGATCAGGCCTGTCTATGAAAGACCAAGTAGTGGCTACCTCTTGCACCTGCTTCCATGTCATGCGTCTTTTGTATAGAGTATTCCCCCTTCTTCATTGTGTGTGTGTAAAACCCTGGTTCAGGCACTGGTTATCAGTTGTCTGGACTACTGCAACACTTTTGGCCCCAGCTAATGAATCATTACTGAATAAACATTAGGTGGTACAGAACACAGCAGCGCGGCTTGTCAAGAATATGTCTCCCAGACGGCCCCTCTCCCCCTCTTGCAACAACTTCACTGGCTTCCCATTTGCCAGAAAATCAAGTTTAAAATATGCTGCATAGTACACAAAACCTTTAATGGCAAAGGACCCAGTTACCTAGCTGATAAACTTATCCTCTACCAGCCGGGTAGGGCCTTACGCTCCGGGGAGAAATCTCTCCTCATCACTCCCCGCTCTAGGAAATCCCATACAGAAGGTAAAGCCTACTCTTATATGGCCCCCATGCTATGGAATCACCTGCCCCTCAAACTTCGGAGATGTGATGATCTCTTGATCTTTTAGGAAACTCCTTAAAGCTGAACTTTTTGCCCTTTAATCCTTTGCTGGTTCTGCTCTTGTATCGCCTTAGTGCGGAGATAACCGTTCGTGGTGATTTGGGGCTTTATAAACTTCTAAATTAAATACAAAAATTAAATTAAAAACAGGCGCTGGAAGGGCGATGCGTCGATTTTGATCGTTTCAAGCAGGTCTTTACAGTAGGTACAACCTCCAAGGGCCCAGAACTGGATTTGGCACCACAAGGCAGGTCAGAACTCCCAGCAGTGGAGTTCAGGGATGCTGCAGATTAAGTCTTTGATCCACTGAGACTTCCAACAGGAGGCAAGCACACACAAGCCCTTGGAGAAGTTTCACAAGCTGGATACAAAGCAAAGTACAGTCCTTTTCCTCTCCAAAGCAGAAGCAGCAACTGCAGGCCAACCCAGGAAAGCAAAACACAGCAAAGGGGTTGTACTCCTCCTCAAAGCTCTTAAGCTCTTCTCCTTGGCAGAGGTTCCGTTTGATCCAGAAGTGTTCTATAAGTCTGGGGTTTTAGGTCCAATACTTATACCCCTTTTGACCTTTGAAGTAGGCATTCTTCAAAGTATTGTCTTTGTAGAGCACAAGCTCTTGTTCTGCATGTCCTTGGCTCCAGACACACTCCAGGGGGGTGGAGACAGCATTGTGAAAGGCCAGGCACAGCCCTATTCAGGTACAGGTGACAGCTGCTCCCACCCCTCTAACTCAGGAAGGCCCATCAGCCTGGTGATGGGCCATCAGGATATGCAGAGCACACCTCAACTCCCATTGTGTGGCTGCCTAGAGGGAATACACAAAAAGGCTCCTGTCTAAACCAGATGTTGATTCCACAGGCAGACAGAGGCACAAGGCGGTTAAACAAGAAAATGCTCGCTTTCTAAAAGTAATAGAAAAAAAAAAAAAAACAAGGGTACCCCAATATGTGAACCTGGGGTGGTAATGTGTTTTAGGAAAACAATGGTTCTGGTGTGGCCTAAAGGTCCATTCAAAAGTGACCCTGTGGGGGGCACTGCATTTAAGAGTAGGAAGTTAATTCTTTAAGGGAGCGGTAAGTAATATACAAAGGGACATGTAGGTCAGTTTATGACAGATATTTATTTCCAAAATAATAGTATTCAGGTGCTCACACAACAAGTGACAAGAAGCGTGACGTGAAAAGTGAGGGTGATATTAAACTAAAGGCATCGCATTGACAACAATAGTAAGAACTCCTCAGTAAATTTTTACAGAGTAAAAGGAGTTCATGTTGTAGGGGGTCGATGGCGTTTCGATCTCAGTTAGTCGAGATCATCTTCAGGACATATAGTAGGTGAGCAAGCTGAATTAGGTATTTAGGCGGTTAAGACAGCAACAATTGGGGCAAGGGTCTGCGAGCCGCTGCGGTGTTGATCACGGGAGCGTGTGATTGAACCTGGGAATTTGGTATCAGGAATGAATCGCCCGATATAGGAAGAACAGCTGGGTTGTCAGAGGCGTGGCTCTGGGCCGATTAATTAATTTAGGCTGAGACTAGGGCACAGAATGAAAACCTGGGACCTGAGAGCAGAGCGTGTCCTGCTGCTTCGGTAGCCTGCGTTGCCCCATTTGTTGCTGTCTTAACCGCCTAAATACCTAATTCAGCTTGCTCACCTACTATATGTCCTGAAGATGATCTCGACTAACTGAGATCGAAACGCCGTCGACCCCCTACAACATGAACTCCTTTTACTCTGTAAAAATGTACTGACGAGTTCTTACTATTGTTGTCAATGCGATGCCTTTATTTTAATATCACCCTCACTTTTCACGTCACGCTTCTTGTCACTTGTTGTGTGAGCACCTGAATACTATTATTTTGGAAATAAATACCTGTCATAAACTGACCTACATGTCCCTTTGTATATTACTTACCGCTCCCTTAAAGAATTAACTTCCTACTCTTAAACGCAGTGCCCCCCCACAGGGTCACTTTTGAATGGACCTTTAGGCCACACCAGAACCATTGTTTTCCTAAAACGCTTTCTAAAAGTGGCATTTTCAAACATACAATTTAAAAACCACCTTTACTAAAAGATGTGTTTTTAAATCTTGAGCTGAGAGAGCCCAAACTCCACATCTCTAGCTGTTCCCAACTGAAAATTACACTTGTAAAATGTTACAAGACAGGTCCAATGATAGTCTAGGAGAGAGCTATTCCTTGCAATAGTGAAAAGCAAAATTGGCAGTATTTCACTATCAGGACATGTTAAACACACCAGTACATGTCCCACCTTTCACATACACGGCACCCTGCCCATTGGGCTACCTTGGGCCTACCTTAGAGGTGCCTTACATGTAGTAAGAGGGAAGGTTAGAGCCTGGCAAGTGGGTGCACTTGCCAGGTCGACATGGCAGCAAAAAATTGCACTCACAGACACTGCAATAGCAGGCCTGCGACAGTTTTACAGGGCTACTCAAGTGGGCGGCACAACCACTGCTACAGACCCACTAGTAGCATTTGATTTACAGGCCCTGGGCACACATAGTGCACTTTACTAGGGACTTACAAGTAAATCAAATATACCAATTATGGAGAATCAATCAGAATAACAATTTACAATGGGAGCACTGGCACCTTAGCACTGATCAGCGGTGGTAAAGTGCCCAGAGTACATAAACCAGCAAAAACAATGTCCAGCACACAGTCAAAAATACAGGAGGTAGAGGCAAAAAGACTGGGGAAACCACACCAAGAATGCCAGGTCTAATATCTGCGTATCCTTGGAATCAGGCATTTATTACATAGGTATAGTCAGGCGAACAACAACTAAATAATAGATACCTTTAAAATATCATACTGTGCTTTTGACTCATACAACAAAGGAACTGTTCTGCTCCACTGTTGAATTTGCCCACCACATCTCCTCACGCTTCCAAATCTGGTGTCACACACAGAGGGAATGCTGTAATGAACAAGCTGTTTGTTTTTCCTCTAAAGAGTTATGATGCCTGAATATTTGCAACTGAGCCATCATCTAAGGGAATCTGTCTCAAGATCACAATCCTCTAGGTGCATGGGTTTTATATAAATAAATCATCCACAAATGGGACAAATATGAAACGTCCTATTTTAGTTACTTCACGCCGCCATAAATACAGAGTCATCTTGGAAACTGCAGACTTTCATGTTCGCAGGCCATGATTTATAGAAGCCATGTTAGGAGAAAAAAGGAATTCCAGAAACACGAATTAACGGGAAAACACTTAATATTGTATTAGCAGTGAGTGATTATGCCATATATGCTGAGCTGAAAATTGGTAAAGGACTAAATAACCACTTAATGGCTACTGAACTCTATTAACCCATGTGCTATTAATACTTGGCTGCAGAACAGCTCTATCTGCCCATAATTAATTAGCATATTTGTGGACGAATAATACTCATCACTTATTATTGCTGTAGTAATTTATAAAGAGGACACCCTGACAGTCATGCACCACTCTTTGGAAAAACCCTGTCCCTTGTGCTCTTCATTTTACGATTTACTCTCTGTAGTTCTGTGATTTGTCTTCCTCCTCGGTGGAAGGATGAGAGCAGGGGGATTTAGCGTCAGTTGTGGTTTGCACGGTTTTCCATTGATAACCACTCTTACTACTGACAATTAATAACTTTGAGTTGTGGAGTAAATAAGTACAAGGAGTAAACGCCAAAGCAATTAAGAAAAATGTGCTGCCAATGTCTAGTGGGTTAAATGATGCAGTCTGTAGCAAACTGGCTCTAGGCAACCTCCCCGAGCAGCACTGACTTACCGACTCATTAATGTGCAAGAACATTCCTCATTCTGTAGGGATACCTTTCAAATTCATACTTATGCATAGTAAAATAATGGTATTTTTACGGAAACTACATTTTTTTATTTTTTTTATTTGTAGAGTTTTATATAGCGCAAACTTGACCAGAAGGTATCAGAGCGCTTTACATAGTTGGGAACGTAACAATTGCACAAGTTACATATGTATAGATACAATTACATAGGATAGGAGCGAATACAAAACAACAACATACAGAGTAGTATATTGTGAACAGTGATAGATGATACATATGACTTTTGAAATGGAAGGGGTTACATGGGATAAATACAGATACACGCAACAGTGTACATGAAAGGTAGTGGGGGGTAGGGTATTGAGCCTATGGTAGCTGGATTAAGCATTCAGGCCCCTCAGACCGGCAGCAATAGGGTGGCACCAGGGGTCAGTCAAGTAAACAGGGCCCGGAACAAAAGTAGTCCCATTAGAGTCATATGGCAAACCCTTGAGCGGACCAGGGTCGCTCGAGCCAGATGGGGGGAGAGTTGGGCTCACCTCGTGATCTTCAAGTGTCACTGCATTCTCGCTTCGCCTCTTGTTCCTTCCCTTTTCATCATTCTTAGCACCATTTATGTTATTAGCAGATCTGAGCTTTGGTGAAGGGCTATGCATCTTTATCAATTTTCTCTACCATTGCCCCCATGCCACTGGGTCAACGTGCGTGGTACTGCAGCACCAGGGGCCGTTTCGCTCTCCGGCAAAACCGGCCCATCACATGGTCAGCCTCAGGAAGGGATCGACTCTCCATATGCAACATCGCAGGCATGATCAGCCTTACCTTTTTGTATATCTCTGCCTATTCATGGTACATGGGTAAGTAAAGTATGAAGATCTACTTTTTGGAAAATGTGTTCACAAAATGGCCATTTGACATTACTGTTCTTGCAAATGTCAGTAGAATAGTCCATCTTCCCAGCGCAGTCAGGATCTTTATAAGATCCACTCATCTGATATATTTTACATGTAGCAACATTACACCTCACAGGAATCTGGAAGCATATCCTTTTCCTGGATCAGGGAAAAAAAAATCATTGGTAGTTTCTGAAATCAGGGTTGAATTCCGAATCAGAGAACAGAAATCCAAAGAAAGTGGATCTTCAAACGACTTATTCCAAAGTCAAAGAATTAGATCGTTCCTCTTCAAATTCCAACGGTACTTTTATTTGAAAAAAAAAAAAGGAAAATGGGTCCATTAACACAAGGGGCAACTAACCAGCATGAACTGATGATTGAAAATAAGCAGGTTTGCACGCTAAATTCAGGCATTACCTCAATCGTGTTCTGTTTTGCCCTTGCACAAAGGTGTCTACTTGGGGAAAAATATCTAGCACTCAGTTTCATTTACATAAACATCCCTATTCATCACAGGTGAGGTTCTCAAATGTCAGGCAAGATTTGAAGATTTGGGATTCTTTCAGCGATTGTGCAATTCACATTGCTGGCTAGAAGTGTACAGCACATTTGAAACAGGGTGACAATAGTCAGACAATCATCATATGCCAAGAGGGTCAGTTTTTGATAAGATATCGAGGGTAACTGCTTGCATTTGAGACACAAGGCCAGCCACAAATTGCAAATCCCAAGCAGAAGGTCAATATGTGAAACCATAAGAAGACAGGTCAGATAAGGATCTCCTGCAGCTGATAGGACATTTCTGCAACCTGAAAGGACATGTGCTGGTGGGGTTCAACTCCATGCATCTGTGTGTCTTGGACAGTTCCAAAAGGGTTTATATTGACCCTGGGTGGAATTGTGAAAAGTCGGAGAAAGATGCCTTGAGTTCCAAGGAATATTCTTTGCTGGAGTTTGCAAGACTTGATCCAAATCATTTCTTGGACAAGTGCAACAGTTTTATTGC
Source organism: Calotriton arnoldi (assembly GCA_963921515.1). Classification (NCBI taxonomy): domain Eukaryota; kingdom Metazoa; phylum Chordata; class Amphibia; order Caudata; family Salamandridae; genus Calotriton; species Calotriton arnoldi. The sequence continues at coordinate 1,878,497 of CAWUFW010002369.1, forward strand.
ATCTAACAAGGTTGCCTCACTAAGGAACTGTGAGAGTTGGTGGGCTGGTGACAGACTGAGCCACCATTGGTTGGTTTATTGGTCACAGGTTTAAGCAGGGAATAAGAATGGGGTGAGAAACAAACTGGGGTGTTGGACCTAGCCCTTTCTGCAGGGTCACCCCCAAACCTTTTGCCTTTACCCACCACTTTTTTGCTGTACATGTTTTTGCTGGCCTTAGGACTCTGTGCCCTTTACCACTGCTAACGAGAGCCAAAGTGCTTGTGCTCGTTCTTCTAAACAAGCTAGAATTGGTTTACACCCTATTCACATATTTAATTTACTTATACGTCCCTAGTAAAATGGCACTACATATACCCAGGGCTTGTAAACTAATTGCTACTAGAGGCCGTGCAGCACTCGCTGGGCTACCCACTTAAGTAGCCTTACAAACCTGTCTCAGGACTGCCAAGGTAGCTTGAGTGTGCAGTTTTAAACTGTCATTTTCGACCTAGCAAAATAAACCTATTGCCGGGCCCAAACCTTTCTTTTTAATACATATGTCACCCCTAGGGTAGGCCCTGAACAGCCCAGAGGGAAGGGTGCAGTGTATTTAAAATTTGGATATGTACATTCAAGTTTTACATGCCCTGGTAGAAAAAACTCTTGAATTCGTTTTTCACTACTCAAGGCATACCTCTCACCGAGGATGACATTGAAGTTACATTACTACATTTATTAAGGGATAGCTTCCAAATGGGAACGAATAATCCGTTCATGTTTGGTGTCTTTGGAATTGTAATGAAAAATCCTCACTTATGGTGATGTTGGGGTTTTTATTACAATTTTGAAAATGCCAATTTTGTAAAGTTAGCAATAATTAACTAGGACGCAAGTCTTAGACAGATAACACACTACCTATGAACTCCAAACTGAGTGTGTTGACTCAACGTTAATCAAAATCTTTAACATCATGTGAGATTGTTATAGAAACTGTTAATCTAATACACAAAAGTTCAACAATGTTATGAGAACAAATGATGATTGAATCCAAAGTGATATCTTCAATCTGGTTTATTCACGAAGTACCGTCTTCATCGGTTACTTATATGAAATCATAAATCAAAAGTAGCTTTCAAACGTGGATATTCAATCCCAATGCATTTCGGGTGTACATACACCCTTCATCAGGGAAATCTACAGGAAAATGATCAATAAGTCTGATTACATGAAAATAAATGAAATAAATTCGCTATATATCTTTCAAAACATCCGGGAAGGTTAACAAATACAAATCTTTAAAATAGATAAGCATGAATAACAAATGCGTTACATATTCAATCTGGCGATAACCACACCATATTTCAATATCAGTAGGACAACAATCAACATGCCAGCTGTTGCTAATAAAACCTGTGAAGTGCCCAGGAAAAGTCACCCGTGAAAAGTAAAACCGCGAGAACAAGTGTTCAGAAATGAAACCAAGAAGTAAACCCAACATTTACTCGTGTAGCAAATCGCTAGCAACTAGACGTGTACTGTGAAACGTGTCGAAGCATCTTAAATCATTAGAGCTGATGACGTGAAACCCAAGAACCCATGCAAGTACAGGCTTACCCACAAATCCAGAACAGTCAGAATGCCTCAGTCCGAGGTATTCAAAAACTAGGGCTGCTAGAAAATTAAAGGAAAGCCGATGGTCACTACGACCGTTGTCGTATGATCCTGAAGAGTTCATAAATAACGCGAAAATTGATCGAAAAAGTAAAAAAAGATGCGGCTTACCGAGTGCACAGTGTCAGTAGTTAACACGAAAAAATTCACAGATGAATAGCAACGACCATCGTTTTCTTTATCGGAAGCCGCCAATACCTGTAAAATAGGTAATCTGTGACCCAACGCCTTATATAAAGAAACCCCCATTCCCCAAGCGGTAAAGAACTCACCAGATGACGTAAACACCGTACTCCAAATATTCGAGCACCCAAATTCAAAATTGGCTATACGTCCGAAGCATGCAGTGTGTGAGCTAAAATAGTTCCGGTAACTGCCGTCTATACAAAAACAATATGGAGTATGCAAGTTGTAATACATTAAATCCTGCCTATCACATTACTATATCTAGCAGATACTTTTCACAGTACACGTCTAGTTGCTAGCGATTTGCTACACGAGTAAATGTTGGGTTTACTTCTTGGTTTCATTTCTGAACACTTGTTCTCGCGGTTTTACTTTTCACGGGTGACTTTTCCTGGGCACTTCACAGGTTTTATTAGCAACAGCTGGCATGTTGATTGTTGTCCTACTGATATTGAAATTTGGTGTGGTTATCGCCAGATTGAATATGTAACGCATTTGTTATTCATGCTTATCTATTTTAAAGATTTGTATTTGTTAACCTTCCCGGATGTTTTGAAAGATATATAGCGAATTTATTTCATTTATTTTCATGTAATCAGACTTATTGATCATTTTCCTGTAGATTTCCCTGACGAAGGGTGTATGTACACCCGAAATGCATTGGGATTGAATATCCACGTTTGAAAGCTACTTTTGATTTATGATTTCATATAAGTAACCGATGAAGACGGTACTCGTGAATAAACCAGATTGAAGATATCACTTTGGATTCAATCATCATTTGTTCTCATAACATTGTTGAACTTTTGTGTATTAGATTAACAGTTTCTATAACAATCTCACATGATGTTAAAGATTTTGATTAACGTTGAGTCAACACACTCAGTTTGGAGTTCATAGGTAGTGCGCTATCTGTCTAAGACTTGCGTCCTAGTTAATTATTGCTTCATATACAGGTGGTAGGGTGGAACCACCCCAGACGGCGCACACCAATTTTTGAATATTGTGATTCTTATTTTTATTGTGCTAACTGTATAAAAAAAAGGAGTGCATTATTGCTGTGCATATACAATTTTGTAAAGTTAGCATTTTCCTGCCTTCGCCATTTAGAGTCTGTAGCCTGTTTCTGGGTCACATGACTGGGTGCAGATGACAGTTGGGCTTTGTGTATTCCTCAGAGACAGCCACACACAATAGAGAGCTTAGGTGTGCCTGTATGGTCCATCACTGGCAGGATGGGAGGGCAGAGCTGGGCACAGCCCTACTTACACTTGAATAACTGTGTCCTGCCTCCACACAAAGGGCTGCATACCCCCTGTAGTTAGTCTGGAGCCCGGGCAAGGGAGGCAGGACTTCAAAGGGAAACCTTTAGAAGCTTCTCCTACTTCAAAGGAAAGCCTAAATGTAAATATTGGACCTCAGACAGGGGCATACTTATCAAATTTTCAAACAATACAGCAAGCCACCTTACTGTACAGTGCTGTGTGAAAGGGAAAAGGGAAGGAATGCACCATATTTAACATCATACAGTGCATTTCTGTCCTTTACATGTGCTGGTGCACTTTTGGCTGCCCAGCACCAACACAGGAACCCTCATTGTAAGCAAGTTTGTTTTTGTGCAGGAAGGGATGCCTTCCTGCACAAAAACAATCCGAGAGGCATTGTCTTCTTTCTATGTGTGCTGCAAAATGCAACACACATAAAAATAGAAAAAAAGAGGAGAAATAAAGATATTTGCCCTCGTTATTCCTCCCCTGGGGAGGCGTAGCATTTTGAGGCATTCCCAGGTCTACCACTAATGGTAAATATGGCAATGCACCAAAATCCATGGGTGGATGCATGGGAACACCCATGCTCTGCCCATGGAATGCCTCCCTGACTCCAACGGTGAGTCTGCTGGCCTCCTGATTTGAGCCACAAGGACATAACAGGCTCCCAACCCCCTGAACCAGCACCCAGATCCAGCTGGAGCAAGACTTTGACCCCCAAGTGGTGCCTCTCAGGTCCTGAACACTTGGTGTGGCCTCAGAGAGGCTGAATTGAAGGTTTTGGACTCTCTGTGATCGCAAATGGACCCATTGGTGCTGGGATCTTGTCATTTGCACCGCTTGCCAACGCAAAGTTTCATTAGCATGATCCATTGGGCTACAGCATTGACCGCTTGCAGGGGAGAGTGACATCATGAAGCACGGGCAAGACCGTTTGTGATGACAACTTGATATTTGTGGTACAGCAACGCCCATACGTGACGCCCGTCCTGCTCTTCGCGCTACATCGACAACTGTCCGTGATGCTTCCCTGCTCCTCGTGACCCCCTCCACCACAAACGGGACTCTTTGCATTGGACTGAGTAGATAACATTTCAGCAGGACTAACCTGGTCCCTGTATCGGACCCGAGCTCCATCGTGGTCGGCCTGAACTATCAACTTTCTCCCTGTCTCACATGATCAGATAGCCGTGAGTGGCACTTTTGTGCTTTTTGGCTCAATTTCCACTTAAATCTTTAAAACTGCATATCTCTGGATCTACCGATTGGATTTATGCTGTTTTGGTCTTGTTTTTTATTAATATCTACTTTATGTTTCTAATAATCCTTTTGTGTGGTGTTCATATTTTATTACTGTTTGAAGTGTTACACAAATACTCTACACTTTGCCTATAAGTTAAGCCTGACTGCTCTGTGCCAAGCTACCAGAGGGGTGAGCACTGGACAATTTGAGATTTGCTTGTGACCTCACCCTGACATGGATTGTGGCTGCTGCTTGAGTAGGGTTTTACCCCCCTCAACCACTAACCCAATTTCTTACATGGAAGATATGTTCCCCTACAGAACATTTATACTAACCTGCCAGCCTCTCAGACATTTTCAGCCTTCAGGATGTCTATCCTTGATTAGCCCTCCTTTCATCTTACTGGTCTGGTGCTGCCTAACAGGCACTGTCATGAGGTGGTGCTCTTAGCTTATCTAATCATCATGAGATGAGAATGGGTGACAGAGGGAGGAGCAGTCACATGAGCTACCTGGGCAAGGAGGGCTATCACTTGCCTAAAGTGCTGTAGAAGCAATTTAAAGATTTAGAATCCCATGAAGGTCTTCCCTGTTCCACCTTGTAATTCCAAGATGGAGGAGCACAGTTTAATGCATTCTTGTTACTGCAGAGCTCAGATAATTTCCTCTTCCTGTTGGTACACTATTTAAGGATGGCATTCTTTTGTTACTGGAGGGATCGGCTGCTGTGGATGATCTCCCCAAGTACTGATGTGAGGCCGCATACTGCCAGTGGGTACCCCCTTTATGGTTTTGCAGGTCACACAAGCATGGGAAAAGGCGGTCACTCAAGTTCTGAGGCAAGCTCCCTATGCTAAGATTCTCCCATCTGGTGGTTTCGTCGTCACATGCATATGAAACTCCATGGATGTTTCACGTTGAGTGGAGGGTGGATGTCAGAGAGCAGGACATCTGTTTCTGAACGATACCTTTATGATGTTGGAGGAGGCAGGGATACACTTCAGCATAGGTCCGGGGAAATTTCTGCAATATGCAAGTGTGTCCCTGCACGGTCCGGGAGCTGTAGATGACCTTCCCAGATGAACCCAGTGAATCACACATTCTGAAAGTGATGTTAAACCCCGAGTCCACCAGGGATATCATCTCCTGGTTATATACTACCCTATAGAACAATAGGCAGATGGATGTAGCGTCTACACAAGATAATTGTAACGGGGACCTGAAGTCCCCCCTTTTGGACGGAGAATGAAGACATGTCTGGGCGCAGGGGCAGGAAGTGGCCAGCAACGTCAGATTTAAGTTGACACAATTTTACTACTTACATAGAGCATAAGTGACACCGCAGCGTCTGCATAAGGTTTATCCAACATGCTCTGCTGGGTGTATGGGGTGCGGGGTGTCCCCGACTGACTTTGGACATGTCACATGGACATGAAATGTAGTGAGACCCTTTTGGGAGGAGATATTGCGGGAAGTGCAGAGAGTGACAGGGGCAAAAGCTGAACTAACAACACGGCCTTCCCTGCTGAGACTGTTGTCACTCCCTAAAAAAGGTAGCAAGATGAGATACAGATTTGCCCTGGTATTGCCTTGGACTGGTACTTGCCAGATGAGATATTGCAATTTACTGGGTAAGCCCAGTACCACAGACAAGAGGAAAATAGATGGCTGATCTACTGGAGTTGGCAGTAGCTGGAGTGTCGGTTCCAGAAGGTCCGCTCAGATGATAATGCGGAAAGGGACCTAAAGATCTGGGGCACAATGGTAGATCTTTTGTGAGAAGATGGTGAGTTGGTGGATAGTGGCATTGCCCCGAGCTCACCGGGGGCTTCAGCTGTAGTTGAATCCCGGACTCCAATGAGCCCCCACACCCTGTTTGTGAAGGTCAGATGACTCTAGTGACTGGATGGGTGTGTGATGTGCTTAAGATGTGTGATGGTTGGCTGATAAAGCACTGCTGAGCGCCCACCTCCTCTTTGTCCTGTGCTCCAACGGACGGTCTAACACGGCTGTGTCAGTAATTGTGTGTGCCTGTATGCCACTTCCCTTTCTCCCCGCCACCCTTTCCATGAAGCTCCGCTCCTCCTCCACTTCGGCGAAGGTGGAGTACCCATATTGGCTGACCTAGGAGACAAAATACTACTATGCTGATGATCTGTTTGATTGTTTCTTTGTTCTGACTCAGGATGTTACCCTAATGGTTCCATCTTACACTTTCCTATGTACTGTATTATTTGCAAAATGTGAATAAAAATATTTTTAAAAAAGGATGGCATTCCTTTCCTTTCACTGTGCCACAACGCATTTGCAGTATTTTCCAGTGGTTCTACACTCCTTCAATCTTGTATTTCTGATTTATTTCCTTTGGAGAATCGTACCACTCTCCCTTGTAGATCCACCTGCGACTTCCATCCTCATTGGCTTTCACGATCATCGGTCTCTAGGGTCCAACTTTCGGGAGATTTTTATGCTGCTGGCTTTTTCTTGAGTTTGTGACATTTCCTCTGGAAGCTTATCTTCCACGTGGTATTCACATTTTGGTCGAGAGACAGTGGCTTCTAGAAGGAATTATCCTTACTTTAGACAGACCAAAACGAAGAGTTGGAACCAACATCTGCATCCAGCCCCTGACAACTATACATAACTATACCAACATACTTGTAATATATGTTCAGAAATTATGTATAATAAATGAATTGCAAATCATACAAAACATAAATTTGGTGAGTGATTCCTATGGACACCCCAACAAATACAAGTACAGGAACAGAGGTAAATGCAAAATTTCAAACATTTAACACATAGTTGTGCCCTTTATCACTTACTACTGTCATTTATAGTATACCAAACATCCTACATCTTGGTAACATGCAATGTTCACCTAAACTTTGAAAACACAAGGAGATGATGGATGGAGGGCTGAAACTTTTCAGACACTCACCCCCAGTCACAGATCTGAGTTGGATCCATCATCGTTCTTTAGCTTACTTCGCCACCCCAGTTCAGACACAGCTATATACAAATCAGTCTTGACCCTGTGCCTCATGGGAATAGTCCAGCCCGAACTGCCAAGCCATGTCTTCCCTGGACCGAAAACAAGCATCCTGGGACTGGTTTCGTGCTAACTGCCCTCATCAGCCAGGCTAGCTTGAATCCAGTGGCAAAGTGAGCAAGGGACCCACGTCTGGGCATACCCTGCCAACTTAAGGCGAACAAAGCAAACACAAGGAGATGATGGACGGAGCGCTGAAACTTTTCAGACACTCACCCCCAGTCACAGATCTGAGTTGAATCCATCATCGTTCTTTAGCTCACTTTGCCACCCCAGTTCAGACACAGCTATATGCAAATCAGTCTTGACCCTGTGCCTCATGGGAACAGTCCAGCTCGAACTGCCAAGCCATGTCTTACCTGGATACGAAACAAGCAACCTGGGACCGGTTTCGGGCTAACAGCCCTCATCAGCCAGGCTAGCTTGAATCCAGTGGCAAAGTGAGCAAGGGACCCACATCTGGGCATTCCCTGCCATCTTAGGGCGAACAAAGCAAACACAAGGAGATGATGGACGGAGCGCTGAAACTTTTCAGACACTCACCCCCAGTCACAGATCTGAGTTGAATCCATCATCGTTCTTTAGCTCACTTCGCCACCCCAGTTCAGACACAGCTATATGCAAATCAGTCTTGACCCTGTGCCTCATGGGAACAGTCCAGCCCGAACTGCCAAGCCATGTCTTCCCTGGACCGGAAACAAGCATCCTGGGACCAGTTTCGGGCTAACATCGCTCATCAGCCAGGCTAGCTTGAATCCAGTGGCAAAGTGAGCAAGGGACCCACGTCTGGGCATACCCTGCCAACTGAAGGCGAACAAAGCAAACACAAGGAGATGATGGACGGAGCGCTGAAACTTTTCAGACACTCACCCCCAGTCACAGATCTGAGTTAAATCCATCATCGTTCTTTAGCTCACTTCGCCACCCCAGTTCAGACACAGCTATATGCAAATCAGTCTTGACCCTGTGCCTCATGGGAACAGTCCAGCCCGAACTGCCAAGCCATGTCTTACCTGGACCAGAAACAAGCAACCTGGGACCGGTTTCGGGCTAACAGCCCTCATCAGCCAGGCTAGCTTGAATCCAGTGGCAAAGTGATCAAGGGACCCATGTCTGGGCATACCCTGCCATCTTAGGGCGAACAAAGCAAACACAAGGAGATGATGGACGGAGCGCTGAAACTTTTCAGACACTCACCCCCAGTCACAGATCTGAGTTGAATCCATCATCGTTCTTTAGCTCACTTCGCCACCCCAGTTCAGACACAGCTATATGCAAATCAGTCTTGACCCTGTGCCTCAAGGGAACAGTCCAGCCCGAACTGCCAAGCCATGTCTTCCCTGGACCGGAAACAAGCATCCTGGGACCAATTTCGGGCTAACATCTCTCATCACCCAGGCTAGCTTGAATCCAGTGGCAAAGTGAGCAAGGGACCCACGTCTGGGCATATCCTGCCAACTTAGGGCGAACAAAGCAAACACAAGGAGATGATGGACGGAGCGCTGAAACTTTTCAGACACTCACCCCCAGTCACAGATCTGAGTTGAATCCATCATCGTTCTTTAGCTCACTTCGCCACCCCAGTTCAGACACAGCTATATGCAAATCAGTCTTGACCCTGTGCCTCATGGGAACAGTCCAGCCCGAACTGCCAAGCCATGTCTTCCCTGGACCGGAAAGAAGCATCCTGGGACCGGTTTCGGGCTAACAGCCCTCATCAGCCAGGCTAGCTTGAATCCAGTGGCAAAGTGAGCAAGGGACCCACGTCTGGGCATACCCTGCCAACTTAGGGCGAACAAAGCAAACACAAGGAGATGATGGACGGAGCGCTGAAACTTTTCGGACACTCACCCCCAGTCACAGATCTGAGTTGAATCCATCATCGTTCTTTAGCTCAATTCGCCACCCCAGTTCAGACACAGCTATATGCAAATCAGTCTTGACCCTGTGCCTCATGGGAACAGTCCAGCCCGAACTGCCAAGCCATGTCTTCCCTGGACTGGAAACAAGCATCCTGGGACCGGTGTCTGAACTGGGGTGGCGAAGTGAGCTAAAGAATTATGATGGATTCAACCCAGATCTGTGACTGGGGATGAGTGTCTGAAAAGTTTCAGCGCTCCGTCCATCATCTCTTTGTGTTTGCTTTGTTCGCCCTAAGTTGGCAGGGTATGCCCAGACGTGGGTCCCTTGCTCACTTTGCCACTGGATTCAAGCTAGCCTGGCTGATGAGGGCTGTTAGCCCGAAACCGGTCACAGGATGCTTGTTTCCGGTCCAGGGAAGATATGGCTTGGCAGTTCGATCTGGACTGTTTCCATGAGGCACAGGGTCAAGACTGATTTGCATATAGCTGTGTCAGAACTGGGGTGGCAAAGTGAGCTAAAGAATGATGATGGATTCAACCCAGATCTGTGACTGGGGGTGAGTGTCTGAAAAGTTTCACCGCTCCGTCCATCATCTCCTTGTGTTTGCTTTATTCACCTAAACTTTGAGGTATATTGAGCAGATAAACTATTGATTGCACAAGAAAGTTTGAAATATTTTCTAAAATGAGTACTGGACGGTTTACCATGAAAATCTATAGGCAGCATTTCTCAATACCTGGATGTGTGCAATTAAGGGACACGAAATGACATTTCTCATTGGATCTCAGACTCCTAAAAAACTTATGCCATCAAAATCAATTAGACGTCAAATCAGTTGATTGTGAAGAGGTTGATTTGTGCACTATGCCTTAGCCTTAAATGACAGTGGCAAAAACTTGTAGCTAGTGTAAGGCTTTTCCAGTTCCTGATACTGACTCAGTTTTTATTCAGACCAAAGATAAGATGCACAGCTGAGTTGGGTACCAAACTTGAAATTCTTAGGAGCTGCCATGAGGAGGGAATTACCATAATCTATACTCGTTTGAATAGTAGAATTAACCACTGGACTCTTAAAATGGGGGTTCTAGAAATGGGAATATCTGCCGGGTATGTGGTCAAAATTTCCACAAATAAAACCATGGTACTAAAATGATGTGATAAAATTACATTCTATCATAATCACGCTTATAGAGAGAACAAAAAATGTATTGAAATATGATCACATGATCACATTAATGTTTTGGGTGCAAACGCCTGCAAGCTATCCATTCCTTTCTTTGTCCTTTGACTTTATGTCTAGAAAAAATAATATCCAAGTGGCAATGCCCTTGAATCTAAAACTTCCAACCACACCTTCTGAGCTACACATGTTTAATTGGGCAGATCAGCCATACAGTGAAGTGTGTAACTGTTTTCAAGGCATTATCAGAGCACACATTAGGGACAGGATACAGGGGAGAAAGACAACAAGCAGAGCTTATGGATTAACAACAGAGGTGCTGGACAGCTGGCGGACACTAACGACTGTATAGAAAAACACTTGCTGGATAGGGGGTGATAGAGGTAGGAGCAGTGGTGAAATGGGCGCTTATATTTGTATTTCTTTCTCTAAACTACAGTACAATTTGTTTACTGGATTTCCTTAACAACAGTTAGAATGAGTTTTTGGAGAAAATATTAGCTGCATCTGTTTTGCATTTTTGAGCATTTATGTTTTGTTATTTTTATTTCTTCATTTAGTTATCATTGTATTCTAACTGAAATAATTTAACATAAATCCTAAAACAGTTATGTGGGGTTGGTGGCAGACCATACTCACCTTTGCAGGGATTGTATTATCTCAAACTGTGGTGTGTGACAGGGAGACAGGCATGTTCCATAAAATAAGGAATATGATTTCTAGATGACAAGGGCTCAGTTAAAGAATAGGAGGCAGCTGACAGACTTTCATTGTGGTGCACCCCCATCCACCCGCAAGAGGCCTCATCTTCATAAGTAAAGATTCCTGCTGTGGTGGCAGGGATTATTTTTTTTCTAAAAATGCTCCTGCTGACATGGCAGGTTATTATTCAAGGCAATCCATTGAGGCCAATTGCCATTTTTGGGGTTAGGAGGAAAGAAAAACCTTAAGTTGGGTGCTATTTATCCCTTTTCATCTCTATCACTGATTATATTTTCTGCCTAGGACTTCCTTTGCTTGAATTCTGGACTAAGGCAGGAGAAATGTGTCAGAATGCCTGAGCTAAACTGGGTGGGTCTTCCCACACTTTGACCCAGCGAACGTGTGATGGGTGGATATCTGAGTCAGAGGTTCCTCCACTTCTTAAATTAGGTGGGGGAGCCATAATTCTGGCAGAGTTGGGTCTTCGTTCATGTGCACCGATTTCCACTCTGCCAAACCTTACATAAATCCCTACGTTTCAGACACCAAATGTAGCATATAATGGAGCCAAACATAAGCTAGATTTTCACATAAACGTGGAGTCTTGGTTAAACCTTGGATGCTTGTCAAACATCCTATTTCCATTTGATCGAATTGCAAGTAACTTTAGAGAAGAATTTGTGAGACAAGATGAGGGTATATTGAGGGATTATTGAAGGAAGGCCTTCATTACAAGTTACATCTATGGACAGGGCCGGACTGGGAACCCAAAGCAGCCCTGGAAATTCTCTGGACTAGCCCCTGGGGAAGCACTGCCAGGCCCCGGGAGGCTGGAAACGCTTGCTTGCTGCTTTTGTTATTGGGGGCTGATATTGCAGCACTACTGCAAAACCAGCCCCGCTGCTACAAAACAGGGCCCCACCCTTCCAGCCTCCCGGGGAAAAGCTTTATTCCTGGTATGGCCAGTCCGGCTCTGCCAGCGGACCAAGAGCTTAGAGTCATCCAACAGCTAATAAATTGCAGATGTAGTGAAAGCAAAAGATCTATTTTTTTGTTTCTCTTATTTAATAAAAAAACTGTTGAAAATGTTTTGCAGATCTCAAATCTCTACATTTACGACACTGTGCTTCTCCTGGCAAATGCTTTCCACAAGAAACTTGAAGACCGGAAATGGCATAGTATGGCCAGCCTGACCTGCATAAGGAAGAACTCTAAGCCTTGGCAAGGAGGCCGATCCATGTTGGATACTGTGAAGAAGGTGCTGTATTTGGTTGCCTTTCTTTCATTTTCATTACATTTAATATATGACTGTTCAGCAGATTAGTTTACAAGAGTGCACAGACTATTTTTTGAGCATTCTCGTACATTATCTAATTATTGTTTCAATGATGTCTTAGATCTCTTCATGTCTGTGTTGATCGTGTACGCATATATATATTCACTGAAAAAAACCAAAGGTTAAAGTAACGTTATAGTTAAGTGAATTTGTCAGTGTGAGCATTAACATTTCGAACAAAAAAAACACAGAAATGAACCAGTTATAGTTAGCACCACTAACTATAACTTGCGCCCCCACCTTGCACTGTGTAATGACCTCACTTATGACATCCCTCATGACATCTCAAATGTCATCATTGTTGATATCACATTCAGGGTGATCCATCAAGCGGGGGATGAGAAAAAAGGGGGTCCCAAAAGGCAAAATCTCCATGCATTTTCCATAGACTTCTTTGAGACAGGTTTTAGCAAAAATTGCTGTACTGAAATAGACCAAATTCAGCAGAATGCTAGATCTTCATTCACAGACTGTGCTTTTTGTGATTTGGTGTAAATCCGATCTGCAGTTTTTGAGAAATGCAAGGTAAAAAAATATTTGTATATTTTGGCAGTTAGGTCCACGAGAGTCTCGTGAGTGTCCTGCAAGAGCGTAAATTTAGAAATGAAGCCCTGTGAATTGGTTGAGAGGTTGTATTTCCCTTAAGCCTGCATGCTCTCCTGGAAGCGATAACCTCTCACGAGTCACGTGAGAGTGAGTGCTCTGATTTGCTGGCTGGTTTGGAAATGAAGTGGCAGCCATTACTGTGTACTGAGAATAATTGTTGGTGTTGTGGAAATGAAGTAAGGAAAACTATATAAGGAAGCAGGAGAAAGGCATACTGTCCCACTGAATTTGGAGAGAAGGGCTCTAAGGCATAATTACTGTGATGAAAATAAATGTGTATTGTTCTAAACACATTTTTACAATCTCGTAGGATTCTCCCAGGATCGTGAATAGTAAAAAACAGTTGGTGAGTTCTGAATGCACTTTAACAGTAGAAATGCATATTGAGGCCTTTGCTATTGAGAGGAAGTGTGTTAGACGTAAGCACTATGATAAGTGGAAGGTTAATATATTTTTTTTTTTAATGTTATGCTCTCACGAGACTCTTGCAGGATCGTGAAGAATAGGAAGTAGTAGGTGATCTGTGAATACACTCTCGTTTGCACACTTGTTAATGTAGAAAGGAGTCTTAGTGGAGGTGGTGTTTATCCAATTCTACTATTTATGCCTATTGGCTTGGGAAGAGTTGCAAGAAGAGTTAAGGCGCTTCCCACACACTACAATGCACATCCATCATGCAAGAGTGGGGTCTCAGTGGAGAGACCAGTCTCTCCACACACCCTACTACACACACCTGTCATCCAAAAGATTCTTGCCTTATGTATTGAATAGAGCAATACATAATACATTTTTCTAAATTACTGTCTTACTTTTTTATTAACTTAATTACAAATATGCGATCTTGCAAGTGGTTTGCGAGAGCCGAAAAGGAAGAACATCTCCCCTGTTGTCTATGCAGGGGATTGTGTGTTTGACACCTGCCTCGCAAAAGTTATCAGTAAACAAAAAATATATATATATAACAAACATATCAAAATAACTCCCCTATTATAGATTATCATTAAACAATAACTGAATACATGAAAAAGAACTCTATACAATACTTTAACATTAAATTTATAACTCTACAATATCGCAAGTGTCCAGCAAATGGCCTGCAAGCCTCTCTCAAAAGTAATGAAATACCTTAAAAATAGATTTTACATAGTGAGAACGAATAATACACATTAATAACTCTCTTTCTGAATTATAATTATGTCTCTAATGTAAAGATGCATACAAAGCCCATGAAAAGTGTTCTATTAGATTATTAATGATCTTGCTGGGAAAATCTCTAAATGTGACAAATATAGGATGTGATGAGATAGACAATCTCAACAGAAATAATGTTGTATTATTTCGCATTGTACTGACAGGTAGGTATAGTTAGGACCATGTTTCCATAGGAAAAGCGTATTTTGACTTTCCTGTACCTTTGGCACCGTTTGACAAATCTTCAAAAAAAATTCCCCCAAAAAGTTACCCGGGGAATCTTGTTGTGCATGCAAAGTTTCGGGGTGATCCGTCAAGCGGGGGCTGAGAAAAAAGGGGGTAAAAAAGTACTTTTCCCATGTTAATTCCCGTAGACACTTTAGACATGCCTTCAGCCTGAACTGCTGAACGGAATTACACTAAATTTGGCAGAAAGCTAGCTGTTGGGCCGCAGATTGTGCTTTTTGTTATTTGGTGTAAATCCATTTAGTAGTTGTTGAGAAATTAAAGGAAATCAAAATTTGGATATCTGTGGCCGCAAAGAATTCTCAACGATTTTGAGACAAATCGCGAATGTGCCTGCCAGCAGGAATTCCATAACTGGCTGGTTGCAACCTGAGCAGAGAGTTGCAGCCGCCATTTTACTTCATCGGAACGGTCCCCGGGCTCAAATGAAATGGGAGAAAGTGGCATGCGGGGTCAGGTTGGATGTGACCTGATCCCATGGCTGCAATATAGGGGTCATGGAGGGACCCCTGATGTGTGTGAAATGGCAAGAAAGAGGTTTTTTTCTACACCCGATATTCATGAATTAATTGCGACAGTCAGCACAGCACCCCTGTGTAATGTCCTGACGAATTCATGAATATCATTGATTTTTTTTTTATTCATTCTCAGACACTCGTAGATCCACTCAGACACTAACACACCCACTGTCACATCCACTGTGAGATTCATGCACTCACTCACTCGCACAGACACTCAGCACCTACTTACATATCCACTCAGAGACTCGTGCACCCACTCACAGACCCACTCAGTGACTCATGCACCTCTCACACACCTACTCTGACTCTCATGCATCCACTCACAGACCCACTAAGAGACTCATGGATCCACTCAAAGACTCATGCATACACTCACACACCCACTCAGAGGCTTATGCACCCACTTACAGACCTACTCAGACACTCATGCACCCACTCCCAGACCCACCCAGACACTCATGCACCCTCTCACACACCTACTGTGACACTCACACATCCACCCACAGACCCACTAAGAGACTCATGCACTCACTCATAGACCCACTCAAAGACTCATGCACACACTCACACACCCACTCATAGACTCATGCACCCACTTACAGACCCACTCAGACACTCATGCACCCACTTACAGACCCACTCAGACACTCATGCACCCGCTCCCAGACCCACCCAGACACTCATGCATCAACTCAAACACCCACTGAGAGACTCATGCACCCACTGAGAAACCCACTCACACACTTATGTGTCCTCTCATAGAGCCACTCAAGACACTAGCGCACCCACTGTCGCACCCACTGAGAGACTCACACACCCATTCACACAGACACTCAGAGACTTGTGTACCCACTCACAAACCCATTTAGACACATATGCACATACTTACTCACACACTCAGACACTCATGTGCCCACTCACAGACCCACTCAGAGACTCATGCACTCATTCACACACCTACTCAGACACTCATACACCAACTCACAGAGCCACTCAGATACATACACCCACTCACAGCCCCACTCAGACAATCATGCACCCACTCACAGACCCATATAGCCACTCAAACAGCCATTCACACACCCACTCACACATTAATGCACTCACTGACAGACCCACTCAGACACTCATGCTTTCACTCACAAACCCACCCAGAGAGCCATGCACCCACTCACAGACCCACTCAGACTCATGCACCCACTCAATAACCCACTCAGATACTCATGCACCCACTCACAGACCCACTTAGAGACTCATGCACCCACTCACAGACCCACTCACAAACTCACTCACAGACTAATGCACCCACTCACACACCCACTCAGACACTCATGCACCCACTCACTGACCCACTCAGAGACACATCACAGACCCACTCGGAGACTCACGGACTCATGCAGCCACTCACAGACCCACTCAGAGGCTCATGCACCCATTTACACACCCACTCAGACACTCATGCACCCACTCAGAGACACATGCATCCACTCCAGACCCAGTCGGACACTCACACACCCAGTCACAGACCCACTCAGAGACTCATGCACCCACTGACACACTGACTCAGACACTTGTGCACACACTTACAGACCCACTCAGAGACTCATGCATACTCTCATATACCTACTCAGACACTCATGCACCCTTTCACACACTCAGTCAGAGAGATATGCCCCAAATCACATACCCACGCAGACTCTCATGCACCCACTCACAGACCCACTCAGAGACTCACGAACGCATGCAGCCACTCACAGACCCACTCAGAGGCTCATGCACCCACTTAAACACCCACTCAGACACTCATGCACCCACTCAGAGACACATGCACCCACTCCAGACCCACTCGGACACTCACACACCCAGTCACAGACCCACTCAGAGACTCATGCCCCCACTGACACACTGACTCAGACACTTGTGCACACACTTATAGACCCACTCAGAGACTCATGCATACTCTCATATACCTACTCAGACACTCATGCACCCTTTCACACACCCACTCAGAGAGATAAGCCCCAAATCACACACCCACTCAGACTCTCATGCACCCACTCACAGACCCACTCAGAGACTCACAGACCCACTCACAGACTCATGCAGCTACTCACAGACCCATTCAGACACTCATGCACCCATGCACAGACCCGCTCACTGCCTTATGCACTCAATCACAGATGAACTCAAAGACTCATGAACCAAGTCAGATACTCATGCATGTAGTCACAGATATAATCAGACACTCACACACCCACTCAGTCTCCCTCAGAGACTCATTCACACACTCACACACCCACTGAGAAACTCCCACACTTACTCAGACACCCACTCAGACACTCATGCACCCACTCACAGACCCAATCAGAGACTCATGCACCCACTTTCAGACCCACTCAGACAGTTATGCACCCACCCACACATCCACTGAGAGATTCATGTGCCCACTCATGCATCTAGTCAGAGACTCATGTGTGGTCACAGACCCTGACTCATGCATACACTCACACACACAAACACACTAATGCACCCACTCACAGACCCACTCAGACACTCATGTACCCACTCACAGACACACTCAGACATCCATGCATCCACTCACAGATCCATTGAGACACTCACACACTCACTCACCGACTCAGACACTAATGCACTCCCTATCACAATCATTCTCAAAGGTTACAGTTAGAAAAGAATTTTTTTTAAAAACCTTAGAAATTCACTGAAAAAAACAAAGGTTACAGGGATGTTATAGTTAGGAAATAGAATTAAAAAACTTCCAAAATTCATTGAAAACAAACAGGTTACAGGGGCATTATACTTAGGCTCAGATTTCACTCGTATAAAACCAGTGAAATTCAGCAGTTATAGTTACCTGAGCTAACTATGACTTACGCCACTGCTTATGACCTCAACTATTGCATCACTGATGATATGGCCAATGACATCATTGTCAATTTACAAATCGTTGCAATTCACAAAAAATATCAGAAGTTCTCATATAGAGCTGTAACAGTTGCAACTTTTCAGGAATACTCACATGCATGGGTTTTTAAGCATGCATAATATAGTAAATGCACATTTACACATATGCAAATGGTCAAGAAGAGGTAAACACATTTTTCCATATGGAAGATAGTTTTCCCAGTGGAAAAATCTCATCCCTCCACCCCTCCAAATATGGTTAAGTATTTTTCACCATCCTACCTTAAATAGTAATTACTCTCCACCTTGTCTGGGATAAATCTCCTGTCTCAAGAAAATCTCAACCTCAGCCAAGCTTGGAGAATTCCCTCCAAAAAGCATGTACATTGGTGTTCACCTATATTTAAAAGCATCCCCACCAAGAATTGTCCATTTCCCGTCCTTTAAGGAGATATTCTTAAACATAAAATCACACCATACTTGTTTTATTGTTTCTGTGAGTAAATCCATTTACAAATACAGAACAAGAATTTACACTCATAAAACACACTGTTTGCTCCATCTGCACACCTGGGTTCTACCACAGATAACATCAGATGTCAGCTATGAGCAATAAATTACTGAATCATCTTCTCAGATGAAATCGGATTGTACAGTAATCTTTGAACTTCTAGCCCAATACATTACTTGAGATACAAACAATAATTCAAGCTTGGGATTCACAAAAGCTAAATTTGCACTTCTGAATGGATAATCTGGCACACAATTACACCGGCATGATATAATTGTAAATGTGTGCAGATTTCCTTGCAGGCATGGGTTTTTGGTGTGTGAAGGTGGGAATACCTGAAAAAGGTCACACACACCCACAAACTTGCACGCTTTGGCTGTAGCTATACATTAACTTTTTTCTTTTTAAACAGATTCTATTTCTTTCGTTCCTGTTAAACATACCAGTTTACAAATATCATTTCTGCTGGCTATAGGCCATAGGTGAACATTTACATTTTCAGGATGTTTTACATCATATCAGCATAATATTTATCTGTTCCATGAATAGTTTCCCCAACAACTCCCCCTCTCATAACCCAACTGCAGGTAGCTATTAGTGTTCTATTGTGCATGCGTGGGGCACCACTTTTTTCAATTAAAGTGTTAATTCCTGTCTCTCCTGTTGCTAGTCGCCCCTATTGATCCCCTCGAGGTCCTCCAGACTTGTCGGAATTTACTCAGCTGGTAGCATCTGCGCTAAATCCCGTTCCATGCTTTTCGTAATGGGCTTCCCTGTCGGGACTGTGTCACCGGTGTCGAATTGCCTGATTCCAAGTCGGGGTATCGCTTCCCAGGTCCTGGCCCTTTCGATTGTGCCAATCCCCCTTCGTGCATTTATAATCAGGATCCTACCCTCACAGCTCACCCATTTCTCCAGTTCCCGTTTCCATCTTGTAAGGCAGCCCCCCCCCCCCGGTGCTTTCCATCGGCTAGTAAATTCATGCTTGGCCAGGATATAGGCCAAATCCTGAAATTTGTCAGTGACCCTTGTTTTCGATGTGTGGGTGTTAGAACTGGGGGTCTCTAGTTGGCAGAGGTAGGTACCTTTGACCAAATAGGGACCCTTGCTTCTAGTCAGGGTAAGGGGGTACACTCCTAAAATAACCCCTGCTCACCCCCTTGGTAGCTTGGCACGAGCAGGCAGGCTTATCTCAGAGGCAGTGTGTAAAGCATTTGTGAACACATACAGGCCAAACATGGAGTCACTAATCCATACATCAATGTATCATAGAGAGCATAGGCACTTTAGCACTGATCAGCAGTGGTAAAGTGCCCAGAGTCATGAAACCAACAAAAACAGGTCAGAAAAAGTACAGGAGGAAGGCAAAAGGATCAGGGATGACCCTGCAAAAAGGGCCAAGTCCAACAGTGGGGGAATAGGTTAAGAAGGGAGTGCGCCGGCTCGCATGGAACCTCTTGGTCAATTACTCTTGCTGTTTCAGCTGTCACCTCCTGCCAGTGTGTAGACAAACCTGGCCACCCCCAGAACATGTGCATTATGTCCGTTCCCAGCTCCCCGTACCTTGGGCATCCCACATCCCCTCTGTGAAAATATTAGTTGATGCATTCTGGAGTGAGATATGCCCGGTGTAAGACGTAGAAACAAATTAGTCTAAAACAGGAGTTCCTCGAGACCTTGGTAGTCCTGTCTAGTTTGTTCTCCCAATCCTTATCTTCCAGGGGGATACCTAGGTCTATTGTCCAATGATCTCTCAGTGCCGTCAAGGGTTGGATGGAGTCTTTAACAATTGCTCTGTAAAGGCAGGTGACTGCCCTTATAGTGCCTCCTGCTGTTCCTATGTAGCCACACATGGAGTGGTCGTTAGGTTCTAGGTTTCCTGTCCCCCAGTGCCTTCGTATAGCCTTTGTAATTACTCTATGGGGAAGCTATACATTAGCTTTAATGTAGCATTCTCATAATATTTTTATTGATGAAGTAAAATAGAGATGTTAAATGTATTTTTACACCAAGCTCTATTGTATTTAAATACAATATGTATCATTAAGGGACAAAAAAATTACAATACACACTTCTCTCTGTAATTTACTGTGATTAACTAACTTTTACCCTACTGAAGCTTAAACAGTGTCTTCCTTTACATTTTATAGGAAATGTGAAAATTTAACACTCAACATCTGTGATCTCATTGACCTTTGCAAGTTACATTTTTTGAGAGTGAGCATAATTTCTTATACTAGGAACGTTGTGAGGCTACTAATGGGATCACAAGCCACTAAGGGGTATATTTACAAGCCCCTTACAGCACAGGAGCGTCACTTTTTCTGGCACTCAGGTGGTGTTGCTCCATACCCCATATTTGCAAGGTGACATTAAGCCACTTAAAGTGGCTTAAAGCCACCTTGTACATATGCTCCTTTGCGCAGCAGTCCGCTGTGGCACAGGGGCGGGCAATGGGTGTTGCAGTGGGTGTTCCACCACAACACCCATTGCTTTTTGACACTGCCCCATATTTACAAGGATGGGTCAGCGTCAAAAACTAAGGCCAGGTAAAACCTGGTCTTAGGATGGCGATACTAGGAGAAATTATGAATTTCTCCTTGCATTTTGCTCTTTCTTGCAGCACACAGAGAAACAGCAAATCTCCTTTAAAGATTGTTTATGTGCTGGAAGGTGTGCCTTCCTGCACATAAACAATCGCCCAGCAGGGCAGGCACCCATGCAACATGCCTGCGATAGGCAGCTTTTTTAGCGCCAGCGCTAGGGGAAATGCAGGGGTGCGCCGTATTTTTGTAAATACGGCGCATTCCTGTGTTTTGAAAATGTCAGAGCGTGGCGTTGCCAAATTTGGCATTACACCGCACTCCGACATTTTCTTGTACATATCCCCTTAAGTATCCTGGATGCCATTTAGCAAACATTCTGGCGAATTCAGGGAAAAAGTTGTGTGGGGGCAGCAGACATCTCTAAATATGGCAGGGGAAATACTCTCGCCCTGGAGGGAGAAAAGAACTTTGCCCTGGCAACGGTAATTACTCCATCCGCCAATAATTAAATCAGCCCCAAGACTTTGCAATAAGCACAGTTAAATTCCAGAATAAGGCATGTTTTAAAAAAAACAATTGTGTACAAGACAAGACCATAAGATAGAGGGAGCATAAAAATATACTAGGAGTCAATACAGCAAGTCAAACACAGGGGTTTTATCGTATTTTGCACAGTGGGATAGAAAGGGTACCATGGTCAGTCAGTCAATCAGTTAGTATTAACTTTATTCGATTTTCTCATAAAATCATAAAAGTACATACAAAATAGTACAATAAAACCAAGTAAGAAAATAAAAATAAAAGCAGGTGCCCCCACAATCTAAATGTATTTATTTAAAATCAAGATCAAATACATGTACGCAAGCAGAAAATACTGTAAGTGTGTAAAACAAATTGCAAATCTAATGCTAAATTACAAACTAAAAGCAATCATACTAAGAACAATATAAAGTATTCAAGGAACTTTCAATGCCCATGAAATATACCAGCCAGAAAGAAAGAGGGAGATCATGTAACATATTCTAGATGATTGTGACAATTATATATACAGAAGAGCAGATCTCACCTGTCTAAAATTCAATGGAAGAAGTAATAGGCGGATATAACTATGTCATCAGCTATTGGATCTAGGGCAAATCTTGACGATATGTAAGGTATCTGACATGGAATTATTATCGCAAGTACAAGCTTGTGACTCAGATACTTTGGTCCAGCAACTCTTAGGAAGTAACAACTAGTGGAACAGGGTCAATCCAAAATAGGTTAGCAACCTACGATGAAAGCAGGTCATCCCCCAGTTCAAATATAGTTTCATCCCCATAACCGTTTTGACCATAACAAATTGTCGCATTGTGCGTTCGCACAGAGCAGAGGCCCCTCTCTCAGCTGCCATTCTAGAGGGAAAAGTCTGCTTCAGCTATACTATATCCCATTTGATGATCCACTCCGGGTCAACAAAAAGTTCAGGACAACCCAAAGCAGCAAAGTGGTTCGAATAATGATAACCAGGGGATTTGAGACCAATTGTCCAGGTTTAAACAATCACAGACCACTGCTCTATTGGGGTTAAGATCTTCCTTGAGCCAGATAGATAACCACAAAAGGAGGGGACCTAAACCAATCGAGTCATCAATATTCCTCAGGCCCAATTCGTCATTGACATTCTCACTAGGTGTTTCCTGGGGAACTTTTAAAAGACCTCTTAAGAATGTATTCTTGACTACCTGTAGTGGCGCTGTAGGTGCGTACCCCCAAATGTCACATCTGAGACAAGCCACTGAGATGAATTTGGCCTTATAAACTTCAAGTAAGGTCTCTACATGAGATTGGCCTAAATATCTGGAAAATGAACTAATGCCATTAATTGCCCTTTGAAATGACATTACATTTTGTTGCAATGAAGGTCGTCATGTGAGATCTGAGTCCAATAAAATTCCCGGAAAGGTTAAGTGCTCAACTTTTCTGATAACATTACCTTTAACCACAAATTTTCTTGTGCTGGATTTTTGGGGCCAATCACCATAACATGGGCTTTGGTTGAGTTAGTTGACAAATCAAGGTCATCCATGACAGAGATTAACCGATCTAAAAAATGCTACAATCCCATCGCTGTACGACTTATTAGTGTCCGTGTCATCCGCATATAGGAGAGCTGGCAGTGGGCGGCCCCTCACCCTTGGTACATCCAGCCTCAGAGTGGAAAGGGCTGTCTCCAAACCATTGATGCAACCTTGGTGAACCACCCTCTTCAGAATAAAAGGCTGGGTGCATTCTCCATTTGTCCTGCATCTCACGAATGCTGTGAGTCCCTCACGAAGATCACACAGGAAGGAAGTGCCAGGAGTAGCAGGGAGCAAGTTCGAGGTCACAGTTGCGACCCCTGACTACCTCCAAATGACGTCCATGGGTAAGAGAAGCCTTGATACACTCTGAAATATCTGAAAAGGCAGCCAATAAATTCAGATCAGAAGCTCTATCATCAAGGCAGGTGTTAATTAGCAGAAAGATAGAAAATAGAGTTGAAATGAGACGGGCCTGCCTTGGCCCAATTACTTTATTCTTTAGTCTTGACTGGTTCTTGGTAGAGGCTATCCTCCTTAATTGGCTTCTGTGACCAATAGAAGGTAGCCTGAAGGGGATCATGATCGCTCAGGGTATGCTAGCTCACTACAAACCTTACTAAGGAAGAGAATAAGCAGGTCAATACAAAAATATATTCGATTATCGAGCTTGTCCCTGCCCCCTTAAAGGTTGGGATTTGAGGTTTGCGATTATCATCCTCTCTGCTAAAAAGATTAACAAGGGTATGGTCTAAGAACAGACTATTAAGCAGGTACCATGGTCCCTGTTACAAACAAAGAGAAAGATCCCTTTTAACCCCCAATTCCATAGTTCAATACTTCCATAATTTGAGGGAAGTGGGCTCCTAGTGTCCATGGTCCCAGGTGCCACTGCACCTGGTGCACTAACTATTCCTGTGTCGCTGGTGGTAAAACAAAAACCTTTACCTTTGAATATCAGAGTTATATTTTCATGCAATCTGCCTTGAGCTTCTCAAATCTTTCTTTGACTTGACATTTAAAGAGAGCGATAAAATAAACAGAGCTCTAATATGACATTTAACACAGAACTTGGGTGATGTTTCTCAGCTATCTTTTGAACTATTGTTCACATTTTCTTCTGCAACATAACGACACTGATTGCAAATAAATGGTCAATGCAGAAGATTTAGCCAGACAGAAAGAAAAAAAAAGATAATTGATTGCTGAAAGCATGTAGAAGTTTAGATCAGCTAAAACAAAACATTACGGGGCATATTCTCAAGGAGCTATCGCCGAGTTAACGGCACTTTATCGCAGCCAAAGTTGCGATAAATACATCGCCCCATTCACAAGCTGGTGTTAACAGCCCATAACACCAGTTTACCCGCGATAGCAGCCGCAAAAAACATCGCCACAGATGACCCCGGCAACTATTGCTAATGAGATGCAGAGTAGGCGTACCCGTGCAAAAAGCCGCGAAAATACCACTCTGCAACATTCTCAACGACCAGCCACATCGGCGAAAAGACCACGAAACATGCGATAATGCGCGTTAGCAGCAGGAAATTAACACCTGCTCTGACCTGGTGTAAAGTTGGACGGCAGCTGTAAGAAAGTGGCTCTGTATATACTGAACCAAAGTAAGGTTCAGTGTGCACAGAGTCCACAGTCCCCAGAGGTTTGGCAGAGGCTAAAGTTAGATATAACCTTACTCTCTAAAGTGGTAGCTTGGTCGAGCAGTAAGGCAGTATCAGAGGACAGTGTAAAGCATTTGTTGTACACACTCAGTCAGCAAATGGTCTCACACACTCAAGAACTGAACTCTAGGCCAATTGTTTTGTATATAAAAATATATAGTTGTTTTATTTTAGAACCAACAATAGGTATCAAAATACTTTCTCAGAATAAAATGCTGTAGTTGTATACTTTCAATGAACAATAGACTTTAAATGCAATATAGTACAGGGGTTGCAATAGGCAACACAATACTTGGTACACTATAACATTGAGCTCAATGGGAGTTTTTAAGTAAAAGCAGTTTCAGTTACTTTGCGTATGATTTTCTTACTCAGGGTTGGATCCTGGATTCAACCCTGGTGCATTTCCTGTAAACAGTTGAAAGAAATCGTTTTTGTTGCACAGGCGATTTTTAAGGAATATTTGTATGTTTCAAAACTCGACACTTAGAAGAATTTCTGGCAAAAACCAGGCAATGGAGGAAAATCAAGTTATCGGTAAGTACAGTTGTAATTACTTTTCAGGGTCAGTGCTGGGCACCAAGATCCAGCACTGGGATCTCTCCTGATAACAGGTGAGTAATTTCGTTTTTGTTGATCAGGCGATTTTTAGTGAATATTTTAAAGTTTCAAAACTCGACACTTAGAAGAATTTCCAAGTGAAACCAGTCAATGTTACCCGTCTCCCAGGGTCAGGTAGGTACAGTTGGTACACCCTCAGCGGCACAGGGGCGGCCGGGTGCAGAGTGAGTTAGGCCCAATGTTAGCCTATGGCGGGCAGGGGGCCCTTGGTTGGTGGCTGCTAGCAGGCAGGCCACGCGGCTGTGGGAGCGGGGCTCCTGGTCACTTGCACAGGGCAAGTGGGGAAGTAGAATAGGATAGGTGTTGCACTCCCAGGGGCACTCGGGCAGCTGGGTGCAGGGTGCTTTTGAGCCGTCGGGCGCTCAATGGATTTCAATGGAGAAGTTACAGGATGAACAAAGGCTGCAAGCTCGGGGACGGAGATTCTTCAGGTGCGACCACCACTTCGAGAGGTAAGTTGGGAAGCTGTAGGTTAGGTAGGCACCTCGGAGTTGGGCACAGGGGGCCGCAGGGCGCCGGGTGCAGGGGTGTCTTTTCGCGTCGGGAAATCTTACCCTCTGCTGGTCGCGGTTGGAGGGGTCCCTGGTTCTGAGGCTGCAGGCGTCGTCAGGAGCGTCGAGGAGGGTCCTTGGGTGCTGGACTCTTGGTCACAGTCGCCGGGGGGACGTCCTCGTGGTCTTTGTCCACTCAGGCGCAGGCCGGGCTCGGCGGGTGCAGAGTGTGCAGGAGTCGCGGTTCCTGGCTGGCACCAGGGGTTTGTTACTTGCTTTGAGCAGAACCACTGCTCGTGGGAGTCCCAGTCTTTTTAGAGTCACAAGGCAGTCAGGTCCTCCGGGGTTTTCGAGGTTGCTGACCACTGGAGACGCCGGGGTTTAGCAGGAGCAGGTTCGAGGGTCGACAGGCCTGTAGGGCTGGGGCCAAGTCAGTTGGTGTCTCCCTCTTGTTAGCAGCTGCACGGCAGGTCTTCTTTCTTCTTGTTCTTCTTGCTTGTTTCAGATTCGGGATCTGAGAAAGGAAGGTTCAGGGTGCCCCAAAATACTAAATGTAGGGGCGTTACAGGTAGGTAAAGGGCAGGGACCAATGGGTCCCTTCCCTGGGGTGGGTACACCCCCTATCCTGCCACTCTCCAGTGGGAGGGGGGCAGGAGCCTAGTCTTGATTGGGCAGGGCTCCCCATCTTCAAGATGGCGAGAGCCCGGAGATGTGCTTCACCTCGCCTCCCCCACCTGAGGGGTGGGGTTGGCAGAGGCTGGCACACCCCCTTTCCTCACTTGGGGTTTCCCGCCAGTCTTCCCGCCAGAGTGGGGGCTAGAGCCGGTGGGGGCCAGTTGCTGAGTACAGCAAGTGGTCTGGGGAGGCTCACAAAGGCGGCATGCCTTTGAAGCTTCCCCCTGCCCATCCTGGGGGAGGAGACCTAGCACCTCGCCCAGGACATGCTTTGTTGCAGGCCCAGGAGAGCGGATGGCTCTCTACCCAGGGGTCCAGCAACATGTCTGCTGGGTGGCAGCCTAGGCAGCCTCTCAGGCAGGACGTGGACTGTGGGTTAGGTTCAGGGGGCAACTCTAAGTTGCCCTCTGTCGTGCATCTTACATTAAATCCCACACTGCCATCAGTGTGGGTTTAATGTGCTGAGAAGTTTGATACCAAACTTCTCAGTCTTCAGTGTAGCCATCATGGTGCTGTGGAGTTCGTGATGACGACCTCCCAGCACCATATACTCTTAATGGCAGCACTGCACTTACAGTGCCCAGGAATGGACCTGGTACTGTAGGGGTACAGGGCTCATGCACCTGTACCCTCACCACTGGCATAGTGCACCCAGCTAGAGGGGTGACTGAGGTATGCCAGGGCAGTGTGTTTGTGGGCATGGCACACAGGGATGTGTGCCATGTCGACTCTCTGTTTTGTTCTGCACCAAGACACTCAGCCTGCAAAGGCAGTGTGTGTGTGTCAGGGTACAGGGCCTCTAAGGGTGGCACAATAAGTGCTGCAGCCCTTAGAGGCCTTCTCTGGTCACAGTGCCCTGGGTACCTTTGGTACCATTTACCAGGGGCTGACATGTGGCCAGAGATGCCAATTGGGTTTATGCTACAATGCAGTTTTTTGGGAAGGAACACAGGCCCTGGGCACCTGATTGGCAGGAGCCCAGGGCACACTCAGTCAAAGTACTTCAGCAATTCAGCAAAAAGTGGGGGCATACCATGCAAGAAAGATGGCACTTTCTCACAGCAGCCTGCACCACAAAAGGGAGCCCAGCCCACAGCCACACCTGAAGACCAACAGACGCCATGGAGCCACTGAACATGCGGGCCGGACACCCAAGAGGGCCCCAACACCCACCGCCACCACCCCCAGGACCACCCCCACCCCCCCGGACACCCCCGGACACCCCCCGGACCAACACTGAGGCAGCGCAGACAAAGACAGCGACCCTCCAAAAATGCACCAACCTCACAGACCCAACACCAGAGAATGTCATTGCCCACTATATGCCCAAAGGGACACCCCTCCTCCGCATCCTGACCACCATTGCCCACAGGCTGACGGTACCAACACAGCGGACAACCAACATCCCACCACAGACAAAGCTGCTAGCCGTGCTGCACGTGTTGGCCTCTGGTACCCTCCAACCAACATCCCCCTGAGACAGAGGAGTCACACAGCCAGGCCAATCCAAGTCCCCCACAACGGTCATGGATGACACCATCAGCTTGGTACCCCACTATCTATACTTCACACACACTGCGCAGGAATAGCCGGAGACCAAGCAAGGCATGTACACCACAGCTGGCTTCCCGCACGTGTCAGGGGGCAATTGACTGCACACATGTCCTACTAGTGGCCCCTGGCGACACTGCACACAATAAGTGCTACAGAAAGCGCACGTATCCCACCAATGTGCAGGCAATAGTGGACCAACGTGGACTCTCCGCCAATGCCGCCGCCAACCACCAAGGCAGCGTGCATGATACCTGCACCTACCGACAGTCCATCATCAACCTGCGCCACCAGGATTGCACCCACGGAAATGCACTGCTCATTGGCCAATACCAAATGCACACACCACACACCTCAACTCCACAATCTTGCAACACACAACACAGGAAATGCACACGTCACAAGCTCACATACAACATGCACACCCACCAGACACGACAGCACAACTCACTGTGGGAACCTGGGCCAGCCATGTACATGAGCCATCAACGGCATGGCACCTCGGACACACAATAGCAGAATGTCGGAAGAGGTGGGGACCAGGCATGTGCGAAGGAGGCAAGGGTCTGATGAATGAGAATGTACACAATGCCAAGTGTGGCGTGGATGTGCTGGCCAGACTGCAGCATGCAGACCACACACATATCCATGTCGACACACACCGCTGGTGTCTGGAGTGTAGTGGACAGTGTCCGCAACCATGTCACCCCAGCCAGTGGGGAAGTCGCGGAAATGTAGCTTGTGATGTCCCCCCCGTAAGCGTGAGCGGAGTGGGCTGGCCCGGCGTATGCCAGGCCAGCGTAGGGGTGTGAATAAAAGGCACGTAACTCTGGGCGTGGTCCTCTTCCGGAATGCCCAACGTCTCTGCCAGCTCGGCGCCTCTCACCCCGCCACGAGGCCGACGCCATGAGCCAGCGATCCTGTGCGCCTGCTGCACCCCGGGACGCTGGTCCCCGAACCAGTCCTGCCCTCCCCTGCGCACCATGCCTCAATGCCCACCTTCCGACACCGGCGTGTGTCGAAGAGGGCCCACCACGTGCCGGTGCAATCTCCAAGCCCGAGGCCTGCGACCTTGGCAGCCTCTTCAGACCATCACGGCCTCCGCAACACAGGCCCGCAGTACACCTTTCTCGTTGACGTACTCCACCGGCATGCACAGCGGACAAGTAGGTCACACATTTGGAACTGTGTCTTGATTACACCATGGCAGTGCACATAAATCATGGCTGAGTGTATGTCACTATACACCCTTCGATGTGGTGCCAACAGGTCTTAGTGTTACATCACAGCCGCAAGATTCTGTGGGCCCATGCAGACTACTGCTCTCGGCCTACGCTGCGCTCGAGTAGGTCACAGAATTGGAACTGAACATCGATTATTCAAAGGTAGAGTACGAATCATTGCACGCAAGGAGAGGCATAAGAGGATGACGCGTTGCATTTGGGAGGAAAAAAGGATCATCGTTACGGAGGTGATCGAACACTACCGACAACTGCCCTGATGTCACTAAGTCTGTGCATCGCGAGCCTACGACACGTGGCTGTGGCCCACTGCTGACCGCTGCCTCCGGCCTACACTGCGGTCCAGTAGGTCACAGAGCCTTGATTCGTCAATGCCGGAGTTCATATCAGTGTACCGGCATCATCGCAGACTGCATCCCCTCTCAGCCCCGGTGCCACTAAGTCTGTTCCCCGACATCCATGGACACTCTCTGGTCGTACATTGGTGGCGTCTGAGTCTATGGACTAGGGGGTATTTTTCATCCTCATGCAGCTGATATCGAATTGGTGGTGGCAACGAGGCAGTCGCTTTCCACTCCTCCATTTGATGCTTCCGGATAGCTTCTGCCCTCTGCATCATGCCCTGGAGGACACCTTCCACTGTCCCCCGCTACCCTCCACCACATTTACCTTTGACATCGACGAGGACCCGCTCAGTCTGCGTGGCCCTACCTCAGTGGACCGCAAGTCACCGTCCCGTGGCGGTGTGCCTGTGTCTGCCGCTGTGCACCCGGGGCCACTAACTCTGTGCAGCTCAAGTCAGGGACCCTGTCTGATTGAATATTGGATGACCTCTGTGACAATGGTATTGGGGTCATCGACGCCATGTGCATTTGGCCCTGCGCTGTCCGCTGCCTCCGGCCTCAACTGCGGACCACCAGGGCTCACACATCAAATCGAGTCCTGACCGGCCCGGACGTCGCATCACCGCAGGAGGCACACGCCACCATCGCCAGGGCCAACTCCAACCACCATCTGCCAGAGTCGAAACAGTGGTACTGGCAGACTAACGGAGTTGCTCAGACCTGTCGTGGATGCCATCATCTGCCTGATCCCCTGCTCAGCACTCCAGGTGCCACTGACTCAGTGCACCACAACCAATGGACCGTTACTGATTGAGTTTTGTGATGTGGAGATGTTGCGCAGCAATGTCACCTCAGGCAGTGTGGGAGACCTGGGACGTTGATGAGGAAGTTGATGCAGGTCTAACACACCCCACTGCATCTGCATCAGGAATATCCTGAATGGACACAATCCTAGTCATTTTCATCACATGAGCGCGCTCAGCTCTAGTGCCCCAACCTCAGTGCACTGCAACTCACGGACACTTCTGTTTGTATGTTGGGTGACCTCTGCACTTGCTCCGGCTCCCTCCATGTTGCTCAGCAGTTGACTCTGTTATGCAGGTGTTTTCTGTTTCCATTGCACTGGTGTCCACTGTTCAAGTTGTTGCCAGCACCAAGCACTCCGTGCGGGCTGGCTTATGCTCACCCCACACACATCCAGCACAGGCGTCACTGTACATGTGGCCCTGCCAATAAAGGAGCCGGGCGCACGTGCCCATAGCCAGTTCAACATAATATCTGCGTGTGTCTCTATGGCAGTGTGGGTCTCCTTTGTGGGGTGTAGGTGGTCCCTGAAGGGTAATTGACACCCACGTATGTGATCTAGTTCGCATTCCATGGGTTCGGACCACACCTGCACCTGTTCGGCCACCTCCTTTTGGCGTTCTGACACCTGGCATTGGGGTGCCATGTGTGGGTCGGTGAAGTGTTGTGAGCCAGCCGTGCTTGCGGGTGCTTCATGCTGTGTGGTCTGTTGCAGGGGCTGGGTTCTCCTCTAAGTAGCTTGTCTGCCCTGGTCCTGGTGGTGGGTTGCGTGGGATGTCCTTGGGCTGTTGTGGGGCGTCAGTGTCGAAGGTGTGGTGGTCGTCTCCGGCATCACTGATGGGTTGTCTGGTCTGACCTGCTGGAGGTGTTGTTTGTCCCTCTGCAATGTGAAGGGGAGATGCATGTTGACATTGTGTTGACATTTATGTTGGCGCATTGTTCTTGTAGACATGCAGACTGTGTGACAATGTACATTGTGACTGTTTGGGCGGTGCTGGCAATTTGAGGGGGACAGTGGACATTTGGACTACATGACTGATGTGAGGTTGTACCCGTACATATGCATCTCACAGTTCCCTGCTCTGTCAAATGTGATTGGCCTGTTTCTGCGCATGGGCGGACCCAGTTGTGTCCCCTGTTCTGCAGTGTCGGTGTTGCACTTTGTGCCACATTGTCATGGGATGTGCTGTGATTGCCATGTGTGTGTGCTGCAGTGTGCCACGGGGATGGGGGACATGACCCTGGGTAATTGTGGGTGTGCAGTGTGCTACACATCGTTGTGCATGTGTGCCATTGTGCCCATCTCCCCCGTCCCCCAGTACCTGTTCGTTACTCACCCTGTTGTTGTTGTGTCAGGTCCTCTCGAGCTGTGTCCGTACTCCCACCTCCTTCCACCGTCTCCACACTGATGACTGGCCTCCATTACCTCCAGCTCCTCCTGTGGCGCAGGACTCCCACCTCCTGTCGCCGTTGCTGCCTTCCTGTTGGCAGCAGCTTTGGGCCTGGTTTAGGTTTTCACGTCATGCCAGCGCCTCTTGGCCTCCTCCATTGGCCTCCTCGACACTCCGGCTGCATTCAAGGTAGTCTGATTGTGGGTCAGTTGCTGGTAGTGTTCTGTCACATCTGTGACGCTGGTCTTGTTTTCCTACGGACTGCACCCCGTCTTCCTCTCCCTCTTCTCCTTGGCCTTCCCCGACCCCGTTGGTCCTTGCTGTTGGTCTGTGGGGCTTGTGGAGTTCGCGTTGGCCTCTGCGCTCGGTCAGGGTGCATCCATGTTGCTACGCACTTTGGATTGTTTCTGGTGTGTTGTTTTTGTTGCTTTTATGGTGCATTTTCCCGCCAGACGCGTGGGATTTGCAGGCCTGCCGCTGGTTTTCGCTGCTTTTTGTATCGCGATTGGCCTCATCGCAGCTTTTTGCGTTCGTGTTTCGCATTTTGCGGCGTGGTGTTGATTTTAACGAGGCCATTTGACGCGTTATCTGGTGACTATCGCATGATACCGCCGTGTTGTGAATACTTGGTTAACACGGCGTAAGTTTCCCGCGATAGACTGCGATGTTGGAGGTTGCGTTAAGTAACTTTTGCGATGGTTATCACACGTTCTTGAGAATATGCCCCACCGTGTAATCTTTGTTTCATTGTGTTCTTAAACAAAGAGGTACTTTCAGAAACCTGCTCTGGTGACCAATTTTGAGGAACTTTTTTTCAGTATTTTCTTCAGACTGAATACATTCGTCAGGTTGATGAATTATACAGGTTGAATGTACATAGCTTTAAATGAAGAACATTTTTCTACTCGAGTGGTTTTCTTCTTTAAAAATAAATAAATAAATAAATACCTTCATCTACCACTATTTTATTTTGCTTGTTTTTCAGGGGAAATCCAGAAACCAAACCATTTCATTCTTCTCCATTTTTACCTTGAGGCTCTTCCTTTCTTTGCCTTATTTCCTTGTCTCTGTCTTTTCTCCATCTTCCTCTCACGCTTGAGGGTAACACTCAGGCAGAAGTTTACAACCTCCATTGCTCTTCTCCTTGCCTTGCTCTGCAAGCCCCACTAACTTTCTGACCATGTCCTTCTTAAAAACTTGCATTCGTAATTACCACCCCCTTGGCCTCTCCATTATGCCCAGATTTCTGATCCACATTGTGTTTTTATGATGAATATAGCCAGACAACGACTCGGCGCTTCACATTTTGTGATATGATCAAATAGTTGACAATGCTACTCTGCAAAGTTTGGCCTCTTGTAAGGTGAAATATAATTGGACAGTGTTCAGAAATAACCCTGCGCAGTTATACTGACATGTGATCCCCCTTTCGAATGTGGGCAGAAACTGACATCAATTGATATGGAAATCCTTAAAGATGAAGAATGTGATATGTGTTAAAGTGATATTGAGGAAGCACAGTAAAACAAAACAGGTCTTAAAGTATTTTTATTGAAAAAGTTCCTTTAAATTTCAAATCATTGCAAACATATTTGAAAATAAACATGGGGGCTTATTTATGAGCCCTTGCGACAGTTTTGCGCCCCGTTGCGTCACTTTTCGTGATGCTGCGGCGTCGTAAAACATGTGCCACGTTGCGACATATTTACAAGGTGACGCATCTAGGCAGATACATCACCTTGTAAAGCCCTGCGCTACATTATACCTGCGTCAGGTATAATATATGCATGGTGGGCGTTCCGTCGCAACAAAGCCCCGTAGAAGTGGCTATGAGATTTCACTGCAACACTTCTATGCCTTAACTGCGTCAAAACCTTACGCCTGCCTCATGGCAGGCGTAACAGCCGTAAGGGTGACGCAGTGCAATAAGGATAGGCCATCCCCATGCATTGCTGGATTTGCTTCATGCTTGTGACACAACTCCAGCAATGCAACACTTTTGCGCCGACAGATACATCAGGATTCCTGACGTATCTGTTTATCCTTGCGACATGATGCGTCTTACAGTAAATATGACACATCCTTCATGTCGCAAGGAGGGCGCACTGAAAACTGTTGCATCCCTGTTTTGTCGCAGAGATGCAACAGTTTTCATAAATGAGGCCCATGGTATCTCTCTATATGTTTGGATAGGTATTGGCGAGATACCGACAAAATTATTTTTAGGTAGCAGAGAATGTCCAATGCATCTTCCTGTTACCATAAAATAGGAGTAATGGGCATATATTTATATTTTTGCACCATGCCTCTGTGCTTACATTTGAGAGCTGGTAAACTCGGACATCCTGAATTAGCAACAACGTGACTGATGGAAAATTCTCTTTCAGGTGCAATAAGACTCTTAAAAGGCGAATGCTAGTCCCAAGATATTCTAAAGAAAGTAATCTTCATTTGTTTATCTACACTTTGATATGTTATCATTTGAAAGCAGTTGATTCTCCTTAGAACCCTATCTGCCTTAGCAGTGGTAAATGCTCTTTGTAGGTAAATGCCACCTATATTTCCTATATCTATATTTTGTTATTGTGAAGTTCTGATGTGCTAGTTTTTCTTAGGTTTTACACTGTCTGTTTTTAGATTTGCACCACTCATTTAATTTTTAAAATCTGTGAGCATAATAAACTGACTCTCATTCACTTCTACTGATTAATAATATGCAGGGCATTCAGTCTAATATGAACATTTGCTTTGCTTCATGTTTCCCTGTAAATTTTTGGAGGTTAAGTACAGAACGTCATTTAAATGTCATTAGCGTAAAAATCAATAACGGAGTTTCTTCCTGCCAGAATGGCGTCTTCATGAAAACAGTTCAAACAATACACCTTTATTAGAATAAGAAGCAGTAGCGGCCCGTGGTGGGAGTGCTGCCGGGCGGTGACGTGGGGCGGGGGAGGGGCAGGGTGGTGGGTAGTAAACTACGGAATACGGCCGAATAGAGGTAAGTAGACATATAAATAAATAAAACAAATTTCGTTGCGCGCGCTGCATCGCCAAATGCGATGCAGCGCGCGCAACGGAATTCGTTTTATTTATTTATATGTTTACTTACCTCTATTCGGCCGTATTCCGTAGTTTACTACCCCCCACCCTGCCCCTCCCCCGCCCCACGTCACCGCCCGGCAGCACTCCCACCACGGGCCGCTACTGATAAGAAGCTATAAGGTATTACAGGGCCAATAACAAATACTGTGAACTGAAAATCCAGTCTTAGATACCTTTTGAAAAGATATTAGATGCTCAGCAGTCTGAAAATTAAGCACGGTAGAGATGCAGACACGCTACCACCTCAAATCTCCGCATCAGACAACACATGTCTCTGCTGACTGACTCCTAATACAAAGGAACCAGTGGAAATCAGGCGCCACTATTTATGAATGATATTATTCCCTAACAATCGTTTCTCTTTGTTCGGTGGAAGTATAATATAAGTGGCTCAAGGTCAGGTATAGAAAATTATTACAGTATTTTAAAAGAACAGTCAGGACACCATCATAGGTTTAGATTAAAAATGAGAATACTGGGAATCTGTGGCAAACCCCACTTCTAAGAATATCAAAAAAATGCTCTATAACTGAGATAAATTCAAAACAAGTTTACTAAGATCAATAATCCTGTCATAGGTATAGACAAGAGACTTTGGGCATATTTACAAGCCACTATCGCCACATGAACATAACTTTTTTCGACGTTCCTGTGGCGATATGGGCTTCGCCTTATTTACAAGGCAGTATTAGTCCACTTAATGTTGCTTAACACTGCCTTGTAAATAACGCACCCTTTCACGCTATACTTAGCGTGAAAGGGGAGGGCAATGGGTGTTGCGGTGGGCGTTCCGCTGCAACACCCGTTGATTTTGACGCTGCCCCATATTTGCAAGGGTGGCGTAAATTTGGGGCAGCACCAAAATTAAGACCAAAAAAAACCTTGTTTTAGCAAGGCGCAACGAGGAAAAATGCATTATTTCTCCTTGTTTTTGCTGTTTCTATGTGTGCTGCATTGTGCAGCACACATAGAAACAGCAAAACGCCATGCGTGATTGTTTATGTGCAGTAAGGTGTCCCTTCCAGCACATAAACAATCATTTTAAAATGACGAGTTGCAACTTCTATATGTGCTGCAAAATGCAGCACACATAGAAGTTACAACTCGCCATGTAAGATTGTCTATGTACAGGAAGGGACACCTTCCTGCACATAAACATTCATTCCCACAATGCAGGCCCCCTTGCACTATGGTGCAAGGGGGCCTGCGTTGGCGCTAGGCAGCTGTAATTAGCACCAGCGCAGGGGGAAACGCAGGGCTGCACCGTATTGTTGTAAAAACGGTGCAGCCCTGCGTTTCAAAAGTGGCGGAGTGAGGCGTTAAGCCAAGAAGGCTAACGTCGCGCTCCATCACTTTTCTTGTAAATATACCCGTTTGTGCTTACTGAACCTGTACTTGTTCTTCAATTTGCCGTTTATTCTGAGTCACATTCAAAACTGGAAAGATATAACATCAAGGATAAAGCACTGAGGTGCCAAATTTACAAAGGTTTTGCATCTGGATTGTGTTACCTTTATAACGCAGACATGACTAAAAATCCTTTTCAGGATTTGCAAAGCAACACAAATTGGTACTTGCATTGGTTTGTAAGAAAACGGAGTGCAAAGTAGTGCAAAGCACTGCTTTCCGTTACTCTGAGTCAATAGGGCATACATGGGTGCTACATGGGCGTTCCTGTGTAACCTCCAATGGTTTTTGATGCAAAACCCTATCTACTAACAATAGCAGACAGGGTTTTGTGCCAAAAATGAATGCCACTTGAAAGCAGGCATTACAATGGAGATATTTCTCCTCAATCTTCCCCCTTTTCATGTGTGCCACACTGTACAGAACATATACAAAGCTATGAAACTTTTAAAATTTAGTCTCAGCATAAATTGTGCCCTGGAAGGGTAACTTTCCAGTACAAAAACTATGTTAGACTCATGCAGACACCTTTCCACTGTGATGCAAAGGTATGTGCCTGGCATTAGGCAGCATGATTCTGTGCCAGCGCTGGAGAGGGAGCAGGAAACTGTCATATCTCTGTAGATATGGCGCTTTCCTGCTCTCACCTTGTCACGCAGCTCAGCGCAACAACTTTGCGTGCTGTCTTGCTTTGTGTGACTGGTTGATAAATGTGGGCCAATATTATTAAAAGGTAAAAAATATATATCGACTTGGCCTAGACAAAGTTTATGCCATTACCAAAATGTATGTCATTACACCACGTGGCAAATTAAGTGTGGAAAAAATGCAAATGGCCAGAATGTGAGTGGCTGTTGCTCATGCCACGTGTTTTTATGCTATATTTTATACTGTGAAATGCATCCTCACATTAAAACTTGACATGAGGAGGCAATCTAGTGCAAAGTTATGTATTTCATTTTGCATATTTGTTCTTAATTCCACATAATTTCCCGAACGTTTGTGGAATTACATTAAAAATTGACATACATTTTGTACTCTCCTAGTACCGATGTATGGACTTTAAAAAAGCAAATCACCAAAACTAAATGGCATCCCAAATAAATTCAAAATATCAACTCCTCAGAGTGTTTTTTCTAAACTACTTAACTGTACCAAATTTCATTGAACAAGATCATTCACCATTAAGCACAATAGCATGAATAACTGTAATATCTAAGACAAACAAAAATGAGTTTGTGCAAAGTGCCTGATATCTTTAATTAACACTGACACTAGTCCAGATCTCTGCATCTAGTCCTAGAGTCAACAAGTTAGCATGCATGTTTTATATCATAGAACCACTGACTGTATGCTCTCCACAGGGCCCTCAACATTAATGCTCAGAATAACTTTGATAGGATTATTTCTGACAAATGGAAAAAGTTATGGATTTAAAGATCATTTAAAAAAAAACGTTGGATGACTTTTGCATAGAAAAGGAGTTTCTGCCATTATACCCTAGTGACATTTCTCTATGGATTTGAGTTACAATGAAACAAAAGACAAGTTACTCTGAGCCCTCACACTTGGTTTACTTAACACTTTAACCACTGATGGTGTTAAGCACCATTATATTTGGCTATAAAAAAATGGTGATGATATGTGTAAACTTTTCTTCAACAGTGATTATATGGAAACATTAAATTCAACTATTAAGTAAAAGTTTTGTTAAATCCACTCTATGTACACATCTTTGAACTTTCTGCAACTAAGATGAATAATAATATTATAATACTGGGAAGCGTGGATAAGCTACACTTATGAAGTTACATTCTGTTTTTAATATAAGCTGAACATGAATGGAAGGAAATAGGCACATACATTGACATTGAAGAATGAGATTAAATATGTAAAGGGTTGGCAAATGGGAAACTGGATTTTCTAATGTCATAAAGGAGTCACATTATTTTCAGTATACCACAGTCTGGAAAATGTTCTCTATTGCCTGTACTGTAAACGAATTCTGGGTTCGGGATGAATCACTGCAAAACATTGCATATGCTATTTAGTTACACAGAAGAGACCTTCAATTCTGGAATGTGTTTTGCTCCTCAATCTAGAAATTAAACGAATGAGTCCCTCCACTTCTCAGAATGTAAAAGGCCTAGATGGAGGTCAGATATTGTGGATTCACAACGCTCTTATACTTACTGGGAGAGTGATCATTAGACTTAAAAATAAGAAGAGAAGAGTCAAATGAACATAAAGTTCTTCTCCTGTCATAGTTATGAAAGTGTTGAAATGTCATGAAGACTAGCACAGTTTTAGAACTTCAGCAGATGTTGCTCAAGTTACAGATTAGCTATCCTGACATTAATCTTCCACAGCCAGATGTCCCACACAAGAAGAGTGAAATATCAGGCTGGGGGGAATCAGCTGTCTGGTGGAAACAGTTTTCCCTGCTACTAATCAGGAAAGACTTATCCCTCAGTGGGTTGAGGAAATTCTATGTTACCCATGTACCAAGCATACTGTGCCCACCGGCAGTGCACCCTAAAAAGGTATGCAATGTTGCAAAATCTTTGGGTTCATAAGTATGTGAACCCTAAAATAAGCCATTTAAATTCCAAATGTGGACTGAATATAAATTGCCATGCAGTACATTTTAAATTATTTTATACATGAAGGTTGAATATGCTCAAAATGTTACATCAGTGCCTGTAAATATTAGATCCCAATTTGTAGTATCTAAGCTGTGGATGTTTATAGATTCAGATTGCATTCACTATTGAGGAAAAAGCACCAGTTGGCTTTAACTTCCACATGGTTAGATTAGGTGGCACAATATTTTTTCCTCGAGCATGGTATGAAATGTGACATTGCCAAAATGATAGTTATGAGAATTCACAAAGATATGTACTGCCTTTCCTCACACTCATTACACCTTTAACCTGCCAGCTAGGTAAAGTGATTGTAAATTGTGCAGTGAGTATGGCAAAGTGTTTCCTGTATATACAGATTTCAGTGGCTATATACTGGAAGAGAGTATTTCATATAGATAATTGCTCTTCATAAGGAAAAAGGAAACTTAATTAATGCACAATGCACGTTTACAGGAGGAAAATGACTGTGAATTGTCTACGCTTCAGGTAACTTCACTTACATGGTTAGGGCTGAATACTAAGCTGATCATCAGTTTTAAGAATGCCTAGCAATTAGTAAAACTATCAAAATCATATGTGTCTGCCCAAACAAGCATGGTTTCATTATATTTTATAAATCAATCCCAGTGTGCCCTTTCCCCTTATGGGAAGTTATTTTTTGTACAGCAAAACTACTTCCAGTACTCTTCATGTATCTTTTTTCGATGCAGAATTTTCAGAGAAACACTTTGAATGTTTATTTTTTAGAGTTTGCTTAGAACATTGCATGTCCAATTTTGTTTGCTCCAGAACACTTGTTAAACACAGATTGGGAAACAGGGTACACTCGGGGATGAGAGGGTCCTGGTCCTGTATTTTTCTGGTAGTCCCTGGATGAGTGGGCATGGGTGTCTGCAAGGGGGAGTAAGGGGGGTGCTTGCCCTCCCCAAATTTGATCAGGGTGAGAGATTTCCCTCACAAATGAGATACATTTTTCTCATTTGTGCAGGAAAAAGCACCACTCACTGCGTGGTCACTCACTGGCTGCCTGGCCGATTTAGAAAATGCAGCGTAACACAATGGCTGCTGTAGTGTTACACTGCACTACTAGTATGGTGCCAAAAACAGTCCGGGTCACAGGTGGTGGGTGGGTCCTTGTGGCAGGCAGCTACCACTGTCATTGGTAGCTGAGTGCTACCAATGACAGTGCAAGTACAAAGCTGGTCCCCTCCTACCGAGCAGAAGCCACCTCACGTGTCCCGAGTCGAACCAATCTCTGGGCCCAACCTCCATCTCCTCCACATGTTCATCCACCCAGTGCCCACCATGGCACAGACCCAGTCCCCAGGATAGTGCGCAGGCTCATGCCTCAGAGACAAAGAGGACAGGAAATAAGAAGTAGCATGTGTCATGTGCTGCAGCAGCACTCAGCACAGGTCCCATTCACTGTGGTTCATAGCACTTTTTGGCCTCCAACCTGCTGCATCTTAACAAACTTCCCTCATAGTTTGCTGCCTGACACTGGCAATTTGGAAATTAGGCTGTGCTCGAGCAAATCTACAGTGACACGTTTCACTGTAGTGGGAAGGTGCCACATGGCTATGGCTCCTAAAGCTGTCTGATAGTGAGATAGAGTGGGAAAGAACAACGAAGGGAGAAATATGGAGAGAAAGAGATAAACAAGATAAAGCAAGACAGGGCAAGGCTGAGAGAGAGCAAGCAAGAGAAAGTAAAATAGATAGAGCAAATGAGAGACAAATAAGCATGGATGGAAAGAGAAAGATGGAGAGAAAAGGAACATGTGATAGAAAAAATAAGAGAGACAAAATGAAGTGAAACAGCGTGAAAGAACAAAGTTGGGAGAAACACAGTGAGCTCGGTGGCTAAAGAAAGAGTGAGACGCAAAGAGCAGGAGAGAGCAATTAAGAGAAAGAGAAACCAAGAAGTAATATGAGTATGATGCAGCCAGCATTGGCCTTTGTCATTGTGCTTCTTTTTTAAGTCAGCATTTTTTGCAGGAGGTTACCTCAGGTTGGGCAGTTTAGAAACGATACCCTGCGCTGTTGAGGAAAGAACAAGGAGAAGCAGTGAAAAACGAGGAAACGCACTCAGAATAATGGGGGGGGGAGGAAAAAGATAGCAGTAAAAAACAAAGCAAACGCAGGAGAAAGCACTCCGAAAAATGGGGGGAGAGGAAGGAGAAAGCAGTAAAAAAGAGGCAAAAACAGGAGAAAGCTTATAGAAAAACAGGGGGTGAGGAAGGAAAAAACTGTAAAAAACAAGGCAAAAGCAGAAGAAAGCACTCAGAAAAACGGGGGGAGCGGAGGGAGAGAGAAGAAAAAAAAATAGGCAAAAGCATGAGAAAGCACTCATGGGGGAGAGGAAGGAGAAAGCAGTAAAAAATTAGGCAAAAGCAGGATAAAGCAGCGGGTTTATATCTTGTGCCATGGGGGATACAGTCTGGTGTTATGGGGTTATACCTGGTGATGTGAGATTATATCTGGTGATGTGGATGCCATCCTGTGCCAAGGCAAGTGCTTTGGGTTTATAGCTGGTGCTGTGGCAAGTGTTTTGGGGACAATATGGTGTGCGGGGTGCATTATGCAAGGAAAGCTTGGTTCTCCTTTGCCGGAGAAATTTAAAGGGATTTTTCAACTCCCTGCAGCTCATCTACAACTAACAGTTTATTCCGTACAGCACGATGATGAGCAGAGTATTTAATGATCCCCATTTCTTTTTAGAAATGCACATCCACAATTTGTTTTCAAAACCAAAAATGGACGACTTAGCATCTGAAAAGGAGGCAAGAAAAAAATCTATACTTGGTGAACAGGAAGCAGAAGAGCCAAGCACAAGCAGTTCTGCAGGTCTAGTTTCTGCTCCAACAGAATACAGCCATGATGTTGATGCTCCTGTAAATGATATTGGATTGTATTTTAATTCATCAAAAAAACTAACAGATGATTTTAAATGCATCCGTATACCCCACCAGAAAATGATGACTTCAAGAAGGATTGAAGAGGACCACGCTGTTTCCGTCATATGTTGATTAATCAATACCTCTCCATGGCTTAGCTACTCTCCACAACTGAAAGGTGCGATTTGCAAGGATTGTACAGTTTTTCCACAGCCAGTTCATCGCCGGACACACAGTGCATTTATAACTATGCCTTTTACTAAATATAAAGAATTCCATGAAAGTGCACAAAACCATGTTTCATCGTCTCAGCATAAAAGCACACAAGTGGATGCAACTCACTTTTTGGCGATCAGAAAGAAACTGGAAAGGAATATTGTTTGCCAGCGCTGTGAAAAGGCAAGTTGAAGAAAAACAGAAAAAGTTATTTCCAATGTTTTCCACTATCTTATTTTGTGGCACACATGACATTGTTTTACATGAGGAAAAAAGTACAACCGGAAACATGCAAAGTCTGTACCAATTTTGCATTGAAGCAGGAGATGTGATCCTAAAGAACCATCTGAGAAATGCACCAGTTATTGCGTGTCATACATCAGTTTGAGTTGAATTAATTACATTATGTGAAGAAACATTAAGAGAAGATCTAGTATCCTTAGTCAATATGTCAAACGGATTTTCCATCGTTGCTGATGAAAGTGCTGACATATCCGGAAAAGAGCAGAAGTCACTTGCAGTACCTTTTGTAGACACAAGTAGCACCGTAGCTGTCACCAAAGAAGAATTCCTTGGATTTGCAACCTTAAGAGAAATGGATGCTATCTCAATTGCAAATATGATTATGAATACATGCTCTAAATTTGGATTAAACTTAGAAAAAACTCCATGGTCAAAGATATGATGGATGCAGAATGGCAGAAAAGGAAGGTGGCGTTCAAGCCATAATAAAGAGAAAATATCCTAAAGCTACTTTTGCTCACTATGCTGCGCATAAACTTAATTTGGTTGTTAATTACCTGAATGCTGTTCCTGATATC
The DNA here is from genome assembly GCA_963921515.1 of Calotriton arnoldi. Lineage (NCBI taxonomy): Eukaryota > Metazoa > Chordata > Amphibia > Caudata > Salamandridae > Calotriton > Calotriton arnoldi. Next base: position 1,921,469 of record CAWUFW010002369.1, read on the forward strand.
CAGAATTCTATTGGCACAGTGAAGCCATCATCAGGTTTTTCAAGGAGTCCAAAAAGAAGATCTCTTATTCCCAATGTGCCATTGCTGAGCGAAACACAATGGACAGCAGAATACGAGAGCATTAGAATTTTGAGCTCAAACTTTGGACAGGGTTTTAAGCAATTAATCTTACTGGTTACTACAGAATCAGGGAAAAAATTTCAAGATGCATATCAATTGCAATGTTCCCCAAGTACAGTGAGCTTTCAGTTTTGCTTGTCCATCATTTCAAATTACTCATCAAGATTGGAATCTGTAAGACAGGCTCACCAAGCTGTTCAGCTTGATATCCTCAAGGTGTGTAATCACGTGCAAGACCTTCTGACTGTGTTCTGTGATCACAGACAAAAATCAGAAGAGCAATTTAAGATTTTTTTTTTAAATGTTCAAACAATGGCAGAAAAATTGAACATCTAACTTTGTGTTCCCAGAGGTTGTGGCCGGCAAGAATTTTGTTCTAATTTTGGCTCCTCTTCAGTGGAAGAATACTATCACTAGTCTATCTATGTGCCATACCTGGACTCTATCATCGCATCACTAGAAAGCCGGTTTGGCAATGAAAACAAGAACAATTTCAGCCTGTTCTCGCTTTACACAAAGCACATGGCAAAAATGACACTTGAGAAATACAGATACTAGATTGCAAGAATCAGAGAAATTTACGAAAACCTGGAACCCGAAGCAGTCACATGGTATGAGATCTGGTCAATGAAGGATAAGCAGTTTGACAATGAATTTCTGGATTAGCTAAACCACACAGATTTATTTCCATTAGTCCAGAAAGCAATTCTCATTGCTCTCACATTACCAGTGACCACTTGTACAGTGAAAAGGTCCTTCAGCACAATGAGAATGGTGAAAACCTGGTTGAGGTTGACAATGGCAGATGATCGCTTATCAGGTTTGTGCATGATGAGCATACATCGAGCAAAAATTGATGAAAAAAACAACAGCTGATTGAAAAAGTAATTGATAAATTTGCACAAGGCCACAGACCTTTACAGTTCCTTTTTTGAAATCACTAACCAGTGAACAAAAACTGCATAAAATTACTCATTGAAAAATGTGATTGTTAAATGTTAGCAAGAGTGTGGATGTTTGCAGTTCCTAACCTGCAACAGTTATCCAGTTTAAGTTTAAAAGTTTTATTTTCTAATTTGGATGAGAACAGTTGTTATTTTTTTTAAGTTAATATATTTAATTTTATTTATTTTAACATATTTAAGTTAATACAATTTCAAAATAAATAAGTTTGTCATATATTTTAATTATCATTTGTTTGTGCACGTTACCACCAAATGCAGATTCTACATGTCTTTTTTTTATACTTCAGTTATAGTGCCTTGATCATGTGTGTATGAATACTGTGGTGCATTCAATAGTGGCAACATAAAAACAGATTAGAAATAGATAATCAGGCGATAGCGGCTTGATCCTTCTATTAAGCTTTTGAACCAGGTTTCTCAACCCTTTGCATGCCTGCACTTTATGTGATAATGACTATGCCCCTGTCCTTTGACATTATCAGAAAGGATCAGAGGATGGATGATGTTAAAATTATGCCCCCCACCCGAAAAGATTTCTGCGGACGCCCATGCGAGTGGGATGTAGTTAAATTCATGTTGGAACAGGTCTTTCCTGAAATGTCTCTGTTTAGTTCTATTGTAAAATTAAAATGGGTTCAGTGACTCCAAAGATGTGGGAGCATGGACTCCCGTAGGTGTGCCCCTCATTGTATTTTGTCTGAAGGCACATTGTTAGATGAGGTTTCCTGATGCTGATCACAGATTGCTTTTGAACATGTAGTGGGTGACCAGTCCCTGCTTGTATCCTGGGTGCCAGCATGCATAGGTCTGATGTATGGTGACCTTAAGCTTTATTATTGCATCTACTGTGAGCTCAGGTTTGGAAATATTTTGGCCACTTGGTCGAGGAGCCCTTGGAGCCTGTTGAAGAGTTTCTTTGAGAGCCCAATGTAAGGAAAAGCCATCACAAGGGCTCATGTCAGCTCCATCTAGTGGTCAGCGTGAAGGAGAGGAAGGATTCTTTGGAGTAAAGAAATGTGGGGAATTATGTACATACTTTTTATACTCTTAATTTAAAATAATGGTACAGTAATATTCTTAATTTTAAGTGGTGTTTTTCTTTGCTTGAGAATAATTTGTATTGTATTGATCTACCTTGAGCTGTTTTGATTGAATTATGAAGTATTGGCATTTTACTATATGACTACAATTCTTATATCAGGTTCATATAAAAAAGTGTGAGAATAATTTCAAAGTGCTCAGTTTGTCAACCACAAGTTGCCGGGGTCTGGATCGACTCATTAGGCTCCATTATTTTGCACTTCACAGCCATCTATTAATCTACAAACTGGTGCTAGTACACGATTAGTTTTGCTCAATCAATCATTAAAATGTTTATTATGATGTGCCTGAAACCACCAAAAACCAAGATATGAAAAATGTAAGAAACATCTGCTGTGGACAGGGGAAGGCTACACTAGTTTGCCTACCATATAATGTGCTAACACAGTATGCCTTCATTATCCAGTGCAGATACTACTACAGTAATACATAAGAGTGAATATATTAGTTAAGAATATGTGCTGGGTATCTGCCATAGTTTTCATATACCAGTGGAAGTGTTGTTGGCGACAGCTTAGGCTCGAAGTAATCCAGTTCACGTTCATCCACTTTTGTCGCACACATCCTTTGAAGAGGTTGAATATGGATGATAAGATGATGATGAAGTTATCATATTGGATAGCCTTAGTAGCTAAATGACATGCAATGGATTGGGGAGAAAGAAACAATGTTGAGTTGTGTAGCGATAGGTTGAATCTGGAGAACAGGGAGTTTGGGCTCCTAATGCACACATCACTGATGAGGCCACAGGTGGAACTTGTTTCCAGCTTTGAATGCCCCAACTCAAAAAAGCATCTATGTTTTATATGGACAAAAGATGTGCTACTACAATGGTGAATGTTTAAAAAAGTTGTCATGAAGAAAAATGTGCAAAGAGTTGAAGTATATGCACCATGAAAGAAAAGAAAAATGCCACTCAAATGACCAAAGGTATTCAGTACAATGCATGTTACTGTTATTCAGTTGAGTAGTACTCAACAGAGGGCATTATTTAGAGTTTGGTGGACAGGATAGTCCATCACAAACATGGCAGATGTCACATCTGCTGTATTAACCTGTAGCAATTGTAATTCGGGGGATGGGATATCTGCCACATTTTGATGCAGTATCCTGTCTGCCAAGCTCTAAGCGAGGCTCCGACAGCATAATATAAGTCAAGACTCGAACTATGACTTGGGGTTGGACTGGCATATCTGGCAAACATGCAGTGCCCCATAGGCTGGTCTGACAGATCAGTGTGTGGGCCGGTATTTTGGTTGTTGGTAAGTCTGTTTTATGGTCTGCTAGGTGGATTCTACTATTGGTTTTCCGAATATTAAAATAAATATTGTCTGCGGCAAGCTCAGATCCAAGCAGTGTTCCATGCCTTGCAAAACACTTAGACAGTGTGTCTTTAAAACTTCAAAACTGCCCTAATTTATAAACATTTCCACTTTTCTAGTTATCTAAGTCACTAATGGGGGGCACTTTTATTTTGGTGCCCGTCATGTCTAGGTATGCCCCGGGTCTCAGGAGTAATATTAGCAAATGTTCTTGAAAGAAAAATGGTTCATTTATGAAGACTCCTTCATCTTCCGCGAGAAAGGATAGATTGAAAACCAATAATCTAATTTAAAAGAGTCTGGGACTTTGACAGACAAACATGAATTATTGGAAAATGAGACCATGGACTGGCTATGTGCAATGCAAAAGCAATGCAATGGCAAAAATTACTTGGTGGATTTTATCTGCAATGAAATGTTAATGGTTCTGTGCGGGACATTAAAAAATTTGAAAGGCAAACTGCATGCCTTAATCAGCACACATTTTTGCATGTGCATGTGTTTAAATTATGTTTATGTAATGCAATTTCTATAGCATGAACTAGCTGGGGAGGAACATAGCACTGCAGCAGTAAACGAGGCAGTAAGAATTGTTTGTGAGTGATGAGAGAAAAATTCAAGACTGTATGTAAGAATAAAGAGCAATTCATGTTACAGTGGCAGAAGTTGATAGGGTGCTTTTCGGGAGTCGATGAGGTTCTTCTCGAACGTGTTTTTGTGCAACAAAAATCATAAATCTGCAGTAGCAGCTGCTACCGAACGGGGGTGGTGGCACGGGCGGGGAAGAGCAGAGGGGAGAATAAAAAAATAAATAAAAGCACTAACCTGGGTGCTGCCGGCTCTCCTCCGTCTTCTTCTCCGGCAGCAGGAAGCACAGAGCCTCCCAGAATCCCCTAGCAAATCACGACGCTGCCGTGGTTCGGCGCTCAGAGAGGGACTAGGGGGCTGTGCATGTTCTTCACCCAGGCTGTGCAAAACAGCCTGGTGGAGAACATGCTAAGTTCGCATGGCCATTTGGCCGGCCCAAGACGGCCGGCCAAAGAGTCATGCGCACTTAGAAAGTGCCTACCACTCCTCCCCCAGCTCTGAACAGTCCAGCCCCGCACCGCCCCCCAACCAACCGAGCCAGGATGGTAAAACAAAATGATCATAACGTTGCGTTATTATCATTTTATTTTTCCGTTTTGAACTGCTCAGTGAGCAGCGGGCGCCGCTGTAAATCTGCATTACCGTATTCATTGCACGCGATTGAGAGGGTCGCTGCCTGATATCTTTTCTTCAATGCCCACAGTTTGAAACTTATGTTGTGCTGATTAATTCAGAAGCACAGATGGCTGTGCACAACACAGGCAATGGTGAAATGGGAGAGACTGTGCAGCCGGAATATCATTTTACAACAACCATCTAAATTAAAAACAGTGCACACCAAGGTCCAGGCGAGCCAAATATCACACACCCTCGTGTTTCCAATGGATTAGTCATTGCTAACAATGAATAGCTGCCCCGGGCTTCATAAAACATTTGAGTGGGAAATGTGTGAAATTCAGAAACATTCGCTTGAAACAGCAGAAGCCTGTGAACTTGGAGTGAGAAGCAACATCAAAAAGGCATTAGAGAACAAATGGGTTCTGGCAGACAGGCACTGCAGATTCCCAGCTGTGCCAAGGCTGTGGCAATGATAACAGGAACCTGTGCGAATAAACGATTCCAGTGCCACAAAATGAGACTTAGTGATTCTGCTTTGCTTCTTGCTGCTGCACAGACATACCAGGCAGTGCTTAATTTGTTTTAAAGGATAACTGCTGGTGCCCATAATTTTGCTCAGAAGCCCTCGGCTGGAGATATCGAAGGTCTCGGTGCCGAATACCAATGCTGTGTAGCCTTGATTCCACCTCTTGCCTCTTTCATACACCACCAGATACTCCCTGCTTCTTTATTTCACTCTTAAAAGGTTTTTAATCCCTTCCATCTTCCTAAGCCACTGTTTTCTGTCTACCTCTTCCTCCTGTTGTGTTTTTCTCTCTCTTGCTGTGTGACTAAGTCTGATGAGGAAAAATAAGTGCTGATCCCTTAAAAGTGAGTGGGGTGGGTCACACCTGCAGCAACCAGCTCAAATTAAGCACTGCCAAGACAATTCACCAGCTACAGCAGGTGTGGTGATTTAACACTTGCAGTTCATTTACATGAATCTAAAAGCACTACCTTTTGGGCGATGTCAAGCTCACTCCACAGAGACCCTACTCCAAACCACATGGCTTATTGCAGTTGAATAGGCCTGCTGTTTGTCTTTCACTGGAAATGCTCTGGTGTCACTTCTGCCCTGCATGTTCCATTTCATTTCAGAATACTTTTAAGGTTACTGCACCTCTGACAAAGAGGATGGCACATAGCCTCTCTCTAGCATTACACTTTAGCTGGAACATAGCTAGAGACTGGCAATTAATACAATATTCTTAGTAAGCCTGTGATGGTAGATTATGGATCCCCAATAAACAAACCTATTCGTGTCACAGCTCATTTAATTTAATTTAACTCATCATTGGGGCAACAAACCTGTCTCAGTCTATTTTACCAGATGAAATAGAACCATGGTAAAGGATGTCCAGTTGGAATTTTCATTAGCCTATTATAGATATGAGGGCATTTTCGCAGTATTTTTCTATAGAACCTCTCCCCCCCAGTTTAATTTTCGAGATATAGAAATGCCAGAGTATATAGAGGGCTGAGCTCATCAAAGCCCACCAGAAGCATAATAACAGAAGATGAACTCACATACACCCACATTCCCAGGACAAGAATGGAAACCAGTACCAGCCCTTACCTCTTGAAACCAGCCCCACACTGCAGGCAGCTGTCGCTGGAATGGGGGCATATAGGCATGTGCGAGTCATGGTCGCCCAATCGGCTCTAAAACAAGCCAACTAGCCTTCAGCCAGGTAAATGACAGAGTGACAGAAAGGCCAGTCCAGACCAGCGTATTCCTGTGCGGTGTGCAGCCCAAGCCTCCTCTGAGCAGTGCAGGACATCCCTATAGTAAATTAGACAAGGACAACTGGTGCACATTGGTCTTTAGCGCCTTTCCAAATTTACCACAAATGGAATGGAGTTACAGGGACAAAGCAATTCAGTTTTGAGGGCTGGTCACTGCCAAATGCAATCATTGTGTGATTTAAAACAAAATCTATGTATGGTTGTTTGTCATTTGCTGATTGACTGTACAATGTACTTCTGGTCATGACTGATAATAAAATGCTGTAAATAGATCTTTATTATACTGTTTGACCTGGCATCATTGACATGGTTTCCCCAGACTTTTTGCCGTTGACCTCCTGTTTTGCTGACTTCATTTTTGCTGGCTATAGGATTCTGGGCACTTTCCCACTGCTAACCAGTGCTAACGTGCATATATATACTCTGTACTCAAAATACTAATACTTATTACTTATAAATCCAGTAAAGTGCACCATATATGCCCAGGGCCTGTAAAATAAATGCTACTAGTGGGCCTGCAGCACTGATAGTGCCACCCACTTCAGTAGCCCTTTCAACATGGCTCAGGCCTGCCACTGCAGAGCCTGTGTGTGCAGTTTACACTGCCATTTCATCCTAGCAAGTTAACCTACTTGCCAGGCCAAAACATTCCCTTTTATTACATATAAGTCACCCCTAAGATATGCCCTAGGCAGCCCTCTTGGCAGAGTGCAGTGTATTTAAAAGGTAGGACATGTGCTTTTGAGTTTTACATGTCCTGGTAGTGAAAAACTGTTACACTTGTTGTTCACTACTGCAAGGCCTATCTCTCCCATAGGTTAACATTGGGATTGCCTTAAAACATCTTCTAAATGCAATTTCAAATTAAGAAAAGATAGAGATTTGGAGTTTGGTGACTCTGGACTCACAATTTAAAATCACAACTTATGGTGATGTCGGTTTTCAAATTGTAAGTCTAAAAATGCTACTTTTAGAAAGTTAGCATTTTCTTACTTTAACCATTCTGTGCCTCTGTCTGTCTCTGAATATACGTCTGGGTAGGGTGACAGCTGGACTTTGTGCCTTCCCTCTAGATAGTCACACAAAGGGAGCTGGAGTGTGACATTTACATCCTGATGGCCCATCACCAGGCTGATGGGCCTTCCTGAGGTAGATTGTGAGGGAGGAGCTGACACTTGCACCTGAATAGGGTTGTGCCTGTCCCCATACAAAAAGCTTCATAGTGATTCTGGAGCCAGGAAAGGAATGGCAGGGACATTGGGATCTTCAAAGTCCTATTTGAAGTCTCCCCCACTTCAAAGGCACATTTGGGTTTAAGTACTGGACCCCTGACACCCCAAATCAGAACTTTGCTGGAAGCAAGGACTTTCTGCCTGGAAGAAGAGCTGCTGTGCTGCAGGAGAGACTGCCACTTTGCTACCTGCATTCCTGTGTTGGCCTGCTGCCTGCTGATTGCTGTGCTGTCGGAGGGACTGCCACTTTGCTACCTGCTCTGCTGTGTTGGCCTGCTGCTTCTTGCCTAGGAGTGAGAAGTACTGAACCTGTACTCTACATCCTTAAACTCAGGTTTTTCCAAGGACTTGTTGGCTGCCTTCTGTTCTCTAAAGTCCCAGGGTCACAAAAGACTTCTTGCAACCCTGCTGGTGCTACTGGACCCTGCCATCTGCGAGTCCTACCCTTGCCTGAGGTGACCCCATCAGTCCTGGGCCTCAGAAGGAAGTTATGCGCTGTTTTCTGCAAAAATCTGCACAGTGACCCCTTTGCACCGATCGGAGCCGACTCAGTGCCCTCTGACGCAACGCCGATTCGACGACGATGCAGGTCCCGACTGCGAAGTTCGACGACGATGCAGGTTCGATCCGAAGACGCCACTGTTAGGCTTGACTTCGATGCAGCACTGATACTTCAACACCGACTCGAAGGCTCGACTCCGGTGCATCGACCCAACTGCGTGAATCGAAACCGACGTCGACACTTGCTCCATACAAAGGTACTTTTTCAGCGGGCCCTGCATGGGTCCTGTAGTTAGCCTGCCCTCATCAAGGTCAGCCTGAACTGTGGATTTACCCCTGTATAGCGCAACCTCAAGTAATCTTTTAGCACTATTGACTTCTAAGCACTGTTTTTAGATTTAACTTTTAAAAATTCATATCTCAAGTTTTACTTATCGGATTTTTGTCGTTTTGCGCTTGTCTTTCTCAGATAAATATTCCCTATTTGCCCAAACTGGTGTGGAGTCTATTCGTGGTGTTTTCACTGTGTTACTGTAATTAAAGTGTGCACATATACTTTACATATTACCTCTTACCTTAAGCCTGACTGCTCTGTGCCAAGCTACCAGTGGTGAGCACAGGTTAATTTAGGTTGTTTATCTGACTTACCCTGACTAGGTATGTGGCTCCTGCTTGGACAAGGTGTATACTCTGCCAACCAGAAACCTCAATTTCTAACTGATACCAAAGAATACAATGAGGTACCTTCTTTTTTTTAAAAAAAAGAAACTCCATAGGTTCTGATAGTATGGGAGCTATATAAACTAAGAGAATACTAATGTGACAAAATTCTTCCCAGATGAAACCAGGCCTTTCAAAAGGGACCTCATAATTGTATTAATTTTATATTGACTTCCCTAACGTAACAAATCCTTCTCATTCAATCACCTTTCCGATGACATTATTAAACCTAGCATAAATGGAGAAGAGTAGAGCCCTGACTCCCTTCTTTATACCCCAACCCGCCACCCAGATCAGTCGCTTGTGTTTTTTTCAATATTGCCTTTCTCTCTGCATAGTGTTGTTCTTCCTTCCTCCTCAAACACTTTTATCTCTGTCCGCCATTCTTTTGCACTTGTTTTTCTTTATTTTTGTGGGAGTCTCTCTGAATTTCCTTTAGACTTCTGTCACTCTCTTACTTACCCTGCTCTGGCCCAGTGCACCTTTCTCTGAGACTTGTTCTACCCTCCCTGGATGTAACCCACATTCTCTTTCCTATCAGGTCCATTGTCAGCATTGGATCTTCAGTCTCCTCCTCCTCTGTACATTATCCCTGTTCTCTCTTGGCAGTGGGATTAATAAAAGACTTTTAACAGAGAAATACATTTCCACTGTGCTGATTAGTTTTCCATCATCCAGTTTTTAAATATTTTTTAATGCTTCAGTTAATTTACTTTCTTATTCCTAAACTTTCACGGAACAGTAGGTGTTTTCTGGACTTTTTTTTGTTGACTTCTCAGTCTGGACTTGTTATTAATGACAGGTTATTTTTTGATTATATAGGAATTTTCTTGATTTTGGTTCAGCTGAGTTATTTCTTTATTTTCAATATCAGTTAAGATTATATGGTCCTGCTATCACTTGTGCATCCATGCTTCTTTTGGTTGGTGCCAGTGAAACAGTTACACCTTTCGGAGCTCCAGTTTGTACCAAGCCGTATTTTTATTTGTGTGAGTTTTACTATAGTGTTGACTTGTGGGAGTTACCTGGGTGCTCTGAGTGGATATTACTGCCCTGCCTGCACTGGAAGATGATCACTCACATTGTCAGGTACAAAACTGGGAAAACTGCACTCAACCTCACACTTGTTCTTTCAGGCCATCCTAGAAATTCTACTTCCCTGTTTAATATATCAATTTGCCATCTTGAAAATTGAGTACATCTTTTTTTTCTGTGTATTTGTTTCTTCATATTTACTTTTATCATGCCCAGTATAACTGCTGAGTTGTGTACAGGACCTAGAATTTGATTGAGCACTGAAACAGGACCTCTTTTAACATCTTTAGAGGTCGGATCTTGTAGACTCGTGGGACAGAGGCAATAGTTATCTGCCTGTAATACCCACAGTAACCAGAGCAAACTGGACTTTGTGAACCAGTAAACTAGAGCCTGGGGATCTAGTCCACAAGATTTGAGCACTCACCTTCAGGTAATACTGTTGAAGAAAATAATTTTGAAATGTGTTACTTAATCTGGTCACCTGAGAAAAAATAACTATGTTGTGCTAAACTTTGCCTGAAGATTTTAGCACCAATGTCGCTTTGTACTTCGCAGGAAGTCACTCCAACTCGAACTCACCCTAGCTGGGTTACTGTGCATGGACGTCCAAAGTGAGCTGAAAAATGCCCCCACAGATTTAATCTCCGGGTCAGCCGACCAGGTGCTAGCCTCCAAAGATACCTAATGTCCTTGCATCCAGGCTCAGCTGCCATTACCTCCCTTCAAGTCAACCTTTATTGTTAGATTAATTAAAATCATTACAAAGTGCAAAGTGCTGGTGCAAATTAGGAACTGTCATTTCAGAAAATAAGCGCAGTAAGCAAGGTGCAAATGCAAAAGGGAACCATCAATTAGGTTTAAAATGTGTACTGTAAAAGGAGAATGTGGTTCATTAAAACATTAGATAGCAGTTAAAAATGTGCGGGTACAACTAAAATATTCCAATCTACTCGAAGCCAGTTTGGAAAAAGGAGTATGGTATGATTTCTGTCCAAGCGATAGTTAAATAGCTGTTGCCCTCTTTCTGGCCCCCTCGACTCCTTGGAGGTATTTTACAGTCCGGGAGATTGTTTTCTGGTCTGCTTATTTGAGGCAGGCCAATATGGCTTGTCTGCAGGAGTGCACACCTTACTGGTTCCAGAGAGGGCGCTGCCATTGTCTAAGTATGCTTAGAGCAGAATTGCAGAGGCAGATGGTGTGCACCAAGACTTCGGGCGCAAGGCTGCATAGTCGACAGGTGATTTCCCCTTCTGCCATCAGGCAGGGCGAATTCTGCATGTGGTAGGGCAAGATCCCAAGGCGATAATTCAGGTATTTGCTTTTTGTCCTACAGTTTAGAACTTCTCCCAGGTATGGCTGTGGTTTCAGAATCTTGTAGCTGTTTAATATTGACCAGGCATGAGAACATTTTTCTACTGTTGCCTGGCTTCTAATGAAGATATTATTTTAGTTGTTTTATTGACAGCTCTTTTGAAAATGTTGTCGCTCTCTGCTGCCGTCCATAGTTCTCCTAGCCTGCGGTCAATCGTTTCATCAAGGTAATTTCTTGCTGGTGAGCGTGATTTTTTAGAAATTTCTTCCCATATATAATAGATAATTGAATTTTGCCTGCCTGGCACAAGTCTGTTTTGTTAGCCCAAACTCCAGCCTTATATGGGCTGGTGATGTGTGACGGAGGAGCTGGAAGATATGCCTGCATATTCTTGCAATTGTGGTGTCTAGAGTTATTGTGTCTCTTCCGCGAAGAGCCTCACAACCATAGGCCAGAGTTGGGACCACTTTCGCCCTAGTGATTTCTAGTATGGGGCTGAATGAATGCCCGTTTAGGTACCTAAACATGACCATGAGCCCTGCCGCCAGGGCATTCTCTTTCCTTTTTATTTCCTCCTTATGCAGTTTGAAGGAGCCATTCTTATCGAATAAGAGGTCAAGGAATTTATATTTGTTTGTTTTCTCAACCTTGCTCTCGTCAAGATGCCAACTAGCTTTTCCTTTGAGTGTGCTCCTGGCGAGGATCATGATTTTTGTCTTTTTGCTGTTTATTCTCAGTCCATTCGCCAAGGAGTATGCATCGGTGGCTCCCAGGACAAGCTGCAGGCCAACCCTGGTTTGGCTTAGTAACACAAGGTTGTCAGCGTAGAGAAGGTTTGATAGTTGTATCGACCCTAATTTTGGAGGGTGTCAGTTTACAGAGGACAGTCCTGAAAGTAGATCTGCCAGGAATAGATTGAACAAAATGAGTGCCAAGACACACCCCTGTAGAGACCAATTGTTGTTGGGATAGCCCTCGATTAGTTAGCTCCGTTCCCTAGCTTGATTCTAACCCATGTGTTGGAATATAGGTTTTCAATTACTTTCAGAAGTGGGGGGGGGATGCACTAGTCTTTTAGTTTTCTCCAGAACCTTTTGCAATTTACACAGTCAATGGTGGCTCGGTAGTCAATGTTACAGAGATAGAGAGGCAGCTTTGCAATTTTAGAGAAATCAAAAATGAGTGATAGAGTCATTGTGTTTGTCGAGGTTCCTGTTTTCCTTCTGAAGCCTGTTTGGTTAAGGGGGATGATTGAATTTGGAAAGGCCCAATCACTGAGATGTTCCAGTAGGATTCCGGCGTAGTATTTTGCCTCATTATCAGTGAGGGCTCTTAACCTGTAATTCCCTGGCTCGAGTTTATTGCCTCTTTGTAAAATAGGGGAGATAATAGAGCTTCTCCATGAGGCTGGAATCATTGTTCCTGATAGAGCGTGATTGAAGAGTGGCACCATTGCTTCTACCTATTTTTCCTGATCTGTCTTATAAATTGCCTGTGAGATACTTTTAAACCAAAGCAAAGGTGCACCACCAGAGACCCAGACAAAGAATTTTTAAATCCGTGTCCACGAGTATATTCTTCATAAATCTTCTTTTATTTTCATACAGGATTAAAACACAAACGGGACGATCAAAAAACAGCTGACGCGTTTCGTCCTATAAAGGACTTCTTCAGGGCACAATAAGTCTATACGTAGGTAAGATGACGAGTAGTCCAACAAAAAGAAGTTAATGGAAATACGGTAAACTTCCGTCAGCTTATCTATTTTATAGAGCAGACAGAGAGCTCCTCATATGTGTTGAATAAAGAGAAACTGGTCCAAACAATCAAACTAATTGGTACCAGATTATCGGATCGCTAGAGCGCTTCAATTAAGTTTAATATAACGTATAGTCAACGTCTAGTCTATCAAATGAGGTGAATGTTTACATAGAAACTCCAGGATAAGAGTAATCCATGGTCCTAAGCGAATATAGGTGAAACCAGTGTGATTGGCAATCAAAACCGTAACCGGCCCGGATCAGTCGGTGTTCAGGTTCCTAGCATCTGCTCGTCTGGAAATCCGTCCAGATTTTCCACCTATATTCGCTGAGGACCATGGATTACTCTTATCCTGGAGTTTCTATGTAAACATTCACCTCATTTGATAGACTAGACGTTGACTATACGTTATATTAAACTTAATTGAGGCGCTCTAGCGATCCGATAATCTAGTACCAATTAATTTGATTGTTTGGACCAGTTTCTCTTCAATCAACACATATGAGGAGCTCTCTGTCTGCTCTATAAAATAGATAAGCTGACGGAAGTTTACTGTATTTCCATTAACTTCTTTTTGTTGGACTACTCGTCGTCTTACCTACGTATAGACTTATTGTGCCCTGAAGAAGTCCTTTATAGGACGGAATGCGTCGGCTGTTTTTTGATCGTCCCGATTGTGTTTTAATCCTGTATGAAAATAAAAGAAGATTTATGAAGAGTATACTCGTGGACACGGATTTAAAAATTCTTTGTCTGGGTCTCTGGTGGTGCACCTTTGCTTTGGTTTAAAACTGATATTCCTGTATTGGAATTGCATTGTGACAGTGGGTGCTATACAGTGTGCACACGAATTACTGGGTAGTTCCAGAATATATATATAGAACATAGGGATAGCGGGTCAGGTGCTGTGGCATATATGGTTCCACTGTCTAGCTTTATTTCTTTTATGCCTGGGAGATACTGTTTGGACCTGGAGCTCCTGTGGTATGCCCCTTTGTGTTCTGACGGAGTACATTGTTTGCTTTGATGTTTAGCGTACTCCCTGAGATCGAACCCGGCCCCGCTGCCGAGACAATTCCCTCAGGGAGGTCGGCCCCTGAGTTTTCTAAGATTGCGCTGGTGCCAATTTGTGATTTGAAGTGTGCATATAGATAGGCAGCCCAAACTTCTTCTGAGATGCTGGATTCCAGCCTGCAATGGGCAGGGTTTTTTAGAGCATTCACCATTTTCCAGAACATGTTGGAATTGTGGTCCTTGAGGTCCTAGATAAGTTTGACCCTAAGGTCTCTGGGGCATATTTACAAGCCCCTTGCGCCACTTTTGCGCCGCCGTTGCGTCACGCAAGTGACGCAGCGGCGACGCAAACCATGCGCCGCGTTGCGCTATATTTACAACGTGACGCATCTAGGTAGATGCGTCACGTAGTAAACCCCTGCGCCACATGAAACCTGCGTCAGGTTTCATGTGGGCGTACCGGCGCAGGGGGGGGGGGCGTTCCGGCGCAGGTACGCCTCGGAAAAGTGACGTAGTGAAATCTACAAGATTTTACGCAGTCACTTTTCCGACGCTGGTGCGCCAAATCCTTACGCCTGCTTCAAGCAGGCGTAAGGATTGACGCACCATGTTAGGGATAGGGAAGGTTGGAACAGTGCTGGAGTTGCGTCGCGCTTGCGACACGACTTCAGCACTGCGCCAACCTTCCGCCGGCAGAATCGTCACGCATCTGCTTATCCTTGCGCCACGATGCGCCGCATTGTAAATGCGGCGCATCGGACGTGGCGCAAGGGTAAACTTGCGTGACGCATTTTCCCTGGCGCATCCCTGCTGATATGCAGGGATGCGCCAGGGAACGTAAATATGCCCCTCTGTGTTTTACCTCTTGATAGCCCATATTGCCCATTTAAACTCCTGTTTAGCAGCCCTTAGATTGGCGGTATATGTTTTGTTGAGCGGGAAACGGTGAACTGTGTAAAGGGTTTTATTGACTTTCCATTTTAATTGTTTCAGAGTACCAGCTTTGTGTAGTTTTTGGCTGCTCAAAGGAGTGGGTTCGTTTTGGGTTCCAGCTGGATTTACTCTAGTGGCAATCTGTTTGGTGAAGATGTGAGTAAATGCCTCCCATTGTTCTCTAACTGAGTGCTTTAGTTGTTGAGTATTTAGAAGGTGTAATTCAGTTTTTTGTGCCAAAGTCCCTATCGTGTCAGAGACTACTTCACTCTTTTCAGATCTGTTGAGTAGATGGAGCACTCAGGTTCTGATGTGCATTTGTTTTTGATCAGATCGAAGGCGAGTTCCAGTTTCTGGGGGAGGTGATCGCTTTCCGGTTGTGGCCCCATTTTGAAGGAGACAACTGAGTGTAGCTGGGGAAGGGATACCAGTGTGTAGTCTATTAGTGAGTTTCTATTTGTGGAGTGAAACGAAAGGGCTGGAGGGATGTCCCCTTTGAAATGGCTGTTTAGAACCGGCTAGCCTAGGTGCCCCAGTTTGCCGAGCAGGTTTAGGCCCATTGAGTCCCTCCTTCCTAACTTTATTTGTGCTTATTTGGGGATTTCCCATTGACGTTCCTGGCCTCTATAATTTCATTCCTTATGGATTGGCCGAGCAGTTTCATGTTGAAGTCTCCCGTTACTATTAGCGGTGAGCTTGGGTGAGACCACCCTACTTTGAACTTATTATCTATCAGTTTTTTTATGTCTCCCGTGGCCCTTGCAAGTGGGCGGCGCATAGATATTCATTAGTGCCATAGCGTGTTCCTTCCTACTGTTTACCAAAGTCAGATGCAAAATTTGAAGATTTCCAGAATCTGTTGTCAGATTCTAGATCTTGACTTTGGTCATTGTCAATAGCTATATATCCTAGGCCTCCACTACTTCGGCCGAATTTTGCGTCTTTGGTGACTGGGATCAAATTGTGGGAGAAGCCAGGAAATTAGACTGGTTCCAAGGCCCATGTTTCCTGTAGGGCTATGACTGTGAAGGATTAGAGGTATCTAAGTACTTCTTCTAACTTGTCTATCAGGCCATGTATGTTCCATGAGCAAAGTCTAAAGTTGGATGACCTTTGGAATGGTCCTCCTTCTATAGCATCGGTTCACTTTGATGGGGGCTGTCAGTTGATTGTTCTCGTGATCCACCCCAATTCATTCCTTGAAGTCTCCTCTCTGCATTGAGTTATTGAATAGGTGTTTGGATCCGGGACTGTGACTTTGTTTGCTTTTGGTGGTGATGCCCCTTTCGCATTCGTAAGGACTGAGTAGGGCATAGATGAGGGATTCATGTTTTCCGTCTTGGTGTCTTTGAGCCTCCTCAGGGGGTGCACATACCCTTGCTCACAAAAGGTTTTCACTATGATCGCCAGTCCATGAATTGTTTGCTCTTGTTTAAGACTTTCTGGGCTGTTTCTGTGGATCTCCAAGTGACTTTGGTTGAGTCGTTGTGATGCCCTGGTGCTGGGCTAATGAATTGGACAGACTCAATTTCTGCAGATGGGATCCCTTCTAGTGTGGGAATCTGCTTAAGCAGTCTGATGATGTTCCCTCGGTTTAAAATGTCTTCGTTTATCATTGAACGACATGTCGGGTGAAACTGGGTTACACTTGGTGACCTGTGTAGGAGGTTTGCTGATGTGTTCCTGTCAACCGACGTCAAATAGGTTGGGGCTTCTTAGCCCTGGAGTCTGTTAGGGGCAAATAAACCTGGTGTGGGCACGTGTTGGGGGGATCTGTTTGGATAAGGTGACTTATAGGCGATATGAGCTAAGTTGAGCTTAGGGAGTTCTGAAATGTCCTCCGTACCAACAGGGTCCTTGTCAATTCTTTTTTCCTGCTGTGAGGTATGCAACCCACCTTGGTTCTGGGCCATTTGAGAGATGCCATGTCCTGCCGTGATGTTATGGATTGCCCTTTTTAAGGTGAGAATGCTTTCAGGATTCATTGTTTTGGGAGTTGGTTCAGAATTTGCGTTGCCCCTGAGTGTGGCAGCGGAAGTGCCAGTTTCCTGCGCTGGTCACTATTTGAGTCAGGAAGATATATGACAGTTTCTGGAGGGTCTCCTTGTCCTACTCTCAGCTTTTTGGGCTGAAGTGTAAAGCTGTTGTCGGACTGCCGTATCAAGGTTTTTAACCTTGTGAACACTTCACCGGACACAAATATTAGGTTAGCCTCACTGAGGATGTTTTCCACAGAGAAAATACTTTCAAGTCCGAATGTAAATGCTTTTTACAAAACACACCACAAAGTTCTGTCGGCCCCCAAGTCCTAATCTTCTACACCCCACAGAAACTGAAATTAGCTTTCCTATTGTTTTCTATGGAATAATAATATTCTTGCTATAATTTTTTTTGCCTACATCCAAGCTTGTTCATTTTTGCTTTGTTTTACTCATTTTTATCTTTTTCTTTTAGAATCTTGTTTTTGACTTGTTGGAGCTTGCCTTCCATTGAGTCAATTGTTACCAGGGTGAATGCAACCTTTTCTGTGATATGGGTCTTTTTGCTAGTCTATGTAGCATCTTGGTCAGAGACAACATCCAGGGGCATATTTACAACAGAATAGAGAAGCGTAGCGTTAAGCAAACATTGCTAACGCCACGCTTCTTCATTCTGAAAACGCAGGAATGCGCCGTATTCACAAGAATGCGGCGCACCCCTGCGTTTCTCCTAGCGCTGGTGCTGAGTTCAGCTGCCTAGCGCCAATGCAGGCACCCTTGCACTATGGTGTCTGTGTTGGGGGAAATGATTGTTCATGTGCAGGTAGGTCTCCCTTCCTGCACAAAAACAATCATTCATGGCGTTTTGAAACTTCTATGTGTGCTGCTTAATGCAGCACACATAAAACTTTCAAAACATCATTTTTTTATTGTTTATGTGCAGGAAGGGTCACCTTCCTGTTCATACACAATCAGTGGCAATTTGCTGTTTCCTTGTGTGCTGCACAAGGCAGCACACATGGAAACAGCAAAAACGAGGAGAAATAAAGCATTTCTCCCCGTTGCGCCAGGGTAAGACCAGGTTTTCTCTGGTCTTAATTTTGGCGCTGCCTCCTATTTAGGCAACCTTTGTAAATAGGGGGCAGCGTCAAAATTAATGGGTGTTGCGGTGGAACGCCGACCGCAACACCTATTGCCTTCCGCTTTCACGCTGAGTACAGTGTGAAAGGGTGCCTTATTAAATAAGGTGAAGCCCCTATCGCCATCACAACATCACTGAAAGTGACGTTGTGGTGGCGATAGGGGCTTGCAAATATGCCCCTCAGACTGTTGTTTGTGCTGCCATTGTCCTACAGGCCAGCTCCCTCCAACATTCATACATTCCATGGATTTGTGTGCTATTGTGTTATGCAGACCTATATCAGGAAATTGTTCTAATGTTACCTCTCACTGTTAAATTCGAAGCTTCACATGAATGACACCACTGTGCTAATACATGACATTGCGTGTGTTTTCTTAATACCTGCCCAATCCTCTACTCTTTTCATCTAAGACTTGAGCACCTGTTTTGTGGCACAGTGGGGTGGTCTAGGTGCTAATGCAACCAAGGACAAAGGTCTGTCATGCTCTGCAGTTGAGAAGTAAAACAAACTCAACCCCATCCATTCCGATTTATGTATGCTTCATTCCACATAAATTGCAATTACACACATAATGAACTTTATCGCCTCCACACATCATAACATACCTCTTCTATTCTCATACTTCTAGATATTCCTGCTTTATGCAAAACTGCTGATCACCATGCACATTTCTCCTCTCTTCACAATATCTCCAGGAATCTCCGGCATTGCTCATCCCTGGTTCGCCTCCTACCCCTGATGCCACACATTTGCAGTAACTTGGAACTCAATGAAGTGCACTGGAACAATTCCCGATGGGTGAAACACCATGATCAGTCCCCGGTCCTTTCTGCTCTTTTTATTCACCACCTATCATCATCTTCTCCTTCCCATATCACCTATATGTTGTCGGCACCCAAATCTTCTTGTTCTCATCTTTCACTCCTCACTTCCACTTACAGACCTCTGACTGCATGACAACTATCTGCCATTAGATAGCGTTACAGCCACTCATGCTGAAGTTTTCCAAACCCAAGTCTTATTTTTGTCTGCACCACTGCTCTTACAAATTCAATCTTATTCCCGTTGAACTTTGCACCATCAGCAGGAGACCTCTGGGTTTTCTTGAGTCCATCTGTGAGCCTTGAAGCTTTCATCACAAATACATCTATAGATGGCTGCTTTCAATTGCTCAATATAGGCAGAATACATGCACTGTTGACAGGAAATACAGCAAAAACATGCATCACATCTTTGGTGCTCAGTAGACTTGTCTACTTCTATAATGCCTTTTGGGGCTTCCCAACTACTACCCACCACTAGAACAAAATTCCAATTTTTGCTACTCACACTGTAATCAACATACCTAAGCACGCCCTACCCCTTCCATCATGTCTCGCTCCCAGCCAAGAACATAAAATATATTGTTTCTAATATTTGACTTGATGAAAGCAATTTGATCCCTATCTATCCAACAGTATATCATGTTATCATTATTTGAAAACCTCTGTTCTACAAATCACTACCTTTTGATATTATCCTAACTTCCCTTTGCTGTAAACATCTTCTAAGCCTACTTCCTTTATATATATACCACTGGAGCTCCATAGCAACTGACATCTGTGCCATCAGATCACACCAAGAGCTGAGCTGAAAATCGTACTCAAAAACCAAATACAACAGCAAGAAACTCACGATGAGTAACCAACCACCATCACCCATGTCAATAAATATTAAATAAAGTAAATAACAGTCCTCTCTTTTGCCCTTCATCATCTCCCAGTCAGGAAAAGGTTACATCTCTTTGTTTTGTGTTTGTCTTTTCTAAGGATATCTGCCTACTGGCAGATCATACCATGATTTAAACTGTTAGTTCCCCTTACTATGCAAACAACAAAATGCTCATTACTTATGCACAGCCATCGAAACTATGGAAAGCATTTTCAAAATGCTTTGTCGCTACACATTTATAAATTAATAAAATAAAAGATCCCCACTGGCCGTGGATTATGGAGGGTATTAATTACACTGACTGAATGTGAAAATTATAGTTGGGTCTTGTAAAATGTACATATTATATTTAGTAAAATATTAGCGTCTAAACATGAACCAGCAAGGATAGGGTTACAGACAGTTCGAAATAATCATATAGTTTGTCTTGTGACTGCAGAAGACGGTGACAAGATATAAGATGGCAGGCTTTTTGCACTTTGAATTGCAAGTGCACTTTTATGTGTACTCTGTCAAGTATCTGATTGCCTAAGGAACAAAAAACACATGACTCCTCCCCCACCTCATGTCACTTAAGAGGTTAATTTTGTGGTGCATGTTGTACTCCAGTTTCCCAGCATTATGCTTATAAATTATTTATGAGTTATCCTGAATTTCTTTGAGTTGTTTTTCTCAAAAACTGTGTTATACGTTTAGGCACAATAAAAAAGGAAAGTGTTTCCATTTTGGAAACACACACATAGGGGCCGATTCCGATCTTGGCCGGTAGGGCTCCGAATCGGATTTGGCTTAACCGGATCCGATTCGGAGCCCTCTTTCCCGACCGATTCGTACGTGCGTCCGGCCGAGCGAGTATGATGCGAGCGCACGCGAAATCGCCGACCAACTCGTTTGCGGGTCCGAAGCGCTCCGACCGACTTGCACGGACACGGCTCGCATCGCGCAATGGAGACCTTCCCCGGCCGGGCAAGTACGATGCGCGCCTCGAGCAGTCCGACCGACTCGCGCCGTCCGGCTCGAAAGAGCAGTCGGAGCCGGACTTTGGGGGTCCATGTCGAACCCCCCTGTACGCGTAGCCGCGCGAGTCGCACACAGGGGGGACCCTACCTGTGCATGTACGCCGCGAGTCGCTTCGAGGCGTACCCGCTGTAGGGGGCACCCTTGTTCGCCTCGCACCCATTCAGTCAATGGGAGCCCGCGTACGCGTTGTACGTCCGGCTCCCATTGACTTCAATGGGAGTCCGACCGACTCGAGTCCGATTGCATGCGTGCGCATCGTACTCGTTCGGTCGGACTGGCAGGGTCCGATTCGGTCGGAAATCTCTCCGGGTCCGGCTCGGTCGGAGAGATTTCCGGCCCGAATCGGATTCGGTCCCATAGTATTTAATTCAAACTCGAAGCTATTTCCGGATGTAAGCAGGCGGAGGCCAGATGAGCATACCACGCTTTGACAGAAGTAAAGTGGGAGGCTGAGCATTCCCTTCTGATGTGCCTAATTTGTCGTACTCACCCTGCTCCAAAGCACGCGCGATTCTTTGCAAATTCACATTACCAACTAACCTCTAGGAATGCAGCTTGAATATTAAGAAAATGTGTTACAACATGGACACATACGGCCTGTGCATAGTATGGTTTCTCTCCAGCAGGGTAAGCAAATCCTTTAATGGATGTTGGAAAGGGCCCTTTCTAGGGTGCTTTCCCTCGACTTTATGCTTTTGTCCCTCCTGGTTTTCCGCTGATCTATGTGTTAGCCTTAGGACTTTGAACGCTTTTGACACTGCCATTCAGTGCCAAAGCGCTGTGCTTGTCATATACATACTGGTGATTGGTGTATACATGATTGGTTGATTTGAGTTAGCTGTAAGTCCCTTACTGGTTGTACCACCCACGGTAGTAGCTCTTCAAACGTGCCACAGGATTGCCATGGCGGGCCTGTGTGTGCAGGTTACTATTAATCGGCTTGGCATTTAAAAAGCCACGTGCCAAGGTTCTGCATGTCTCTCGCTACATCAGAATTCTCCCTGGAAGCAGGGTGCGGTGTCTGGAAGAGGTAGGGTATATGCGCATGTGCGCTACGTGCCCTAGTAGTAAATGGCACTGGATGGTGTGTTCAGTACGGTAGGGCCTGCTTCTTGAATTGGACGACATAAGGAATCTGTGGAAAGGCTGTTGAGCTGTATTTTCTACTTGCAGAAGAGTGGCAGTATAGTGTTTGATGTTGATGAGTTGATAATGGCAAATCGTCTCTGGTAGTGCGAGTGGATTCATATTACTAATGTGGAAATTCCACTTTGGGAAAGTGGGTGTTTGTATACCCGTGGCTCTATATGCCTGACACTCTGTCTCCAGTACAGATCTGGGTTCTAGAGGGACAGCTATAGATGTGATGTAGAGGGGTCTCGATATCCATCTGTGCATTCCTGATAAAGCAGCCAAAAACTATGGGCTCAAGGGAAACTGCAGACCTCTGACTCTGAGGGACCTTCATGGGACGGATAAGAGATGTGGAATTGGCACCTGCATTCCAAAGGGCAGGGTCTTGGCCCCACTAAAGATATTGATCAAGTCTCCCGGGGAAGGATGGCAGACAGGATAAAATTTAGAGAGGGACCCTGCATTTCAAAGGTGGCCTTTTGAACTGATCTCATCTTCAAAAGCCACTGTGGGTATAACTACTGGGGCTCTGTCCTCTGGAGTTAGAGACGCTTGTGGGATTGGAACAATAGTACGCTGGTTCGATGCTGGGATATCAACAAGAGGAACTATTGGGGCAGGAGGGACTGCAACTAGATTATCCACATACTTGTGGTTGCCTGGGGCATGTCGTGCTCTAGGAAGGGAACTATCACTTGGTGGATTTTACCTGGATGTTGCTGGCTTGCAGCTAATTGCCAACTGTTGTGGCCCGGGTCCCTAAGCACTCTCCAAGGGCTGGTTGGCTGGCCTCCTGTCCACGAGATCCCAGGGACAGAAAGGATCTCCCTGTTTCCACGAGATTGTGAGGACTGCGCAAGGTGCAGCAGAAATGGGTTGAAGTGATCGTCGGTTGGGACAAGGACCGTCCCGACGTTAGCAGTAATCACACTGTGCCGAGGAGTGTGCTTGTGAAGATCAGCAGCTCACCTGGGGGTGCATTAGTGTGAGCAGTTCGAGGAGTGCAGGGGAAGTTTGCTGAGTCCGAGGGACCCAAGCTTACAAACAGAAATCTGTGCTAGCTTGCACTCCATAGTGTGTGGTCTCTGAGGGGTGATGGGGGAAGTTTGCCGAGTCTCCAATACCCAAACTGGTAGCCTAGACTGTCTTGGACCTCCAGATTGGGTGGATGACAGTGCCCGAGTCCGAGGTTGCCAACTCCAACTCCCTCTCCCAGAACCCATGCCACATGGTACTCTGTTGTTAAGAATACCGTGACTGAACCCGAGGGGTCTCGTTGTGCCTTGTGTGTATCCAAGGCTGGGTGCCTGGAGCAATGTTTTAAAGTGGAAGCGCGCCAGCTTCCGGTGTCACAGTCTTTTGCCTACAGGGGGGCAGTGATCCCACACTCATGAAGGTGCCACTGGGTGCCTGAGGACCTATTTCGGATGGACGAAAACACGTAACTGTTTTCATTCTCTTCAGGTAGTCCCGACAATCTAATCAAAGTGTCGCCAGCTGGTGCAATGTGTATTGTTGGCTGGTGTCATTTGAGCGGCTGAGGGGCTGGGTCACGAGGCGTAGCCAAAGCCTGTGATTTCTTGACCATTCCAACTGTACTGGGTATGCGATATTGGGAATGTCATTTTTTATGGTTATGTGTTAGCGGGAAAGTGAAATACCTCTGAACAGCCTGCACATATGTTTCTGTCGCTTTTAATGTTGGAGGGATTGCTTGGATTGTAAACACCTCGGGAGGTATGCACATGGGTTTATGCTGCTTACGAGGCTGAGGGAATAACGGGGCAAGTGAATACCTAGGACTAGTACAAATATGTTCATGCCATTTTTCTGTTAATGGAGGAGTTTGACAATTGCATATAACTGAAAAGTATATATTCAATGTGTATGCTGTTTTGATTTCAGTGTGTAATGAAAAGACCAGTGTTTTATACGCTCAGGGCCCGATTCACAGAACTAACTTAAGACAAAATCCTAAACTTACTACCATTTTGGTATTCACAGAAGGCACTTACTCATTTTGGTATTCACAGAAGGCACTTACTCATTTTGGTATTCACAGAAGGCACTTACTCATTTTGGTATTCACAGAAGGCACTTACTCATCATGAGTAAGTTACTCATTTTGGTATTCACAAAGGCACTTACTCATCAATGAGTAAGTGCCTTCTGTGAATACCAAAATGAGTAAGTGCCTTCTGTGAATACCAAAATGAGTAAGTGCCTTCTGTGAATACCAAAATGGTAGTAAGTTTAGGATTTTGTCTTATGTTAGTTCTGTGAATCTGGCTCATGGTGTGGAGTATTTTTGAAGCGTATAGAGTGTGTTCCAAGGGTGGGGGGTGAGACAATACTTTACACTTTGACCCTGAGGATAAGCCTGACTGCTCTGTGTCAAGCTATCCAAGTGTGAGCACAAGTTATTGGACAAGTGAATCGTACTCATCCTATCTAGGACGGCGGATTCTGTTTGGCTTCAATGCAGCCTATCCAGCCAGAAACGGCTGGGTCTAACAATGGAGATGAAGGAAATACCTTCCTCTAAGAATGATGCATATGCTTTAGTCATATAAAGTGATAACACTGAGTATAAAGTCCACATGTTTTACTAAATGTGTGTTTTAAAATAATGGCATGTAATAACTTTGGAATATCTTATTGAAAAAACATGCCTACTGACGCTTACTATTAATTAATATTTTTTTTTTTAAATAATAATTCAGAGATACTCGTGCCTCAACCCCTCAGCTCAACACTCCCACCAATCAAGAGGAGTGGAGCACGCTGCTTGCCATAGCAGCACCTATTCCTCCAGATGCATTAAGGTAGATGCAGTGCTACATTACTGTCTCTTTGTAATTCTCACAAGTAGAGTGTTTAGCTCGTATTGACACAGCCAGTGCATTATATCTTTGGACACATATGTTTCTGGAGTCCTGTTCTTCAACATCAGAGAGATCTTCACCAGTCAAAATTTAACAGGAAAAGGAGATAGTGTAGCATTTAGGGAATTGGGACCAGGAACTCAATGACAACTGAATATTGGGAGGGGAAGTATAGGACTTTCTGGCCAGAAAAAGTAGCACCTGCTTATCTGGTTTCCTTCCCTTCACGGCCTATACTGTCATCTGTGCACTGTTAACAGTTAGAGGGGAATAAACCAACATGCTTGTCGACCTCAGCACACCCACCAACACATCTACGCAAACCTAAATGAAAACGCAAAGAACCTCACATTCTCTCTCAAACATATTAAGTTAGAATGGGAGCAAAGTGATGGTAAATAGGGACATGAAACACACAAGCAGTGTTGATGTTGATTCATGAAAATACCAAAGGCAACAGAAGTTATATCACGTCATTTTACTCCAATGACATCACAGGAAGTGACATCAAATGACATTTGACCTATTGTCACCCTCACTCAGCTGTCTGTTTGTCAACTGTCAGTCTTTTCTATTATCTCCATCATCAGTCTTTCTTACCTGTTGCTGTCTCTTTTTCACCCCTCCTGTCTGTTCTATCTCAACTGTCTTTCTCACTGATATTATATCTCACATCTTCCCCTCTCTCACCTGACCTTATTGCTCTGTCTCTTTTTCATCTCTCTTTCCATTGTCTCCCACCTTTCTTACTCCCTTGTCTCTTTCCTACCTATCTGCCTCAATATAACTTCCATATTTCCTTCTCCGTACCTCTCCCTCAGCTGTCTAGCCTTTCTCTGTCTTCGTATCACCACTTGTTCTCTCTAAGCTGTAAAACCACTGTCTCTCAATCAACTCTATCACTTTATCACCACTCTGTTAATTGGCTCCCTTTCTTCAGCTGTCAATTTCTCACCTATCCAACTCCCCACCCTCCACAGCTGTCTTATTAACCTATCTATTTATTTACCTCACTCTCACACCTGTATTCTCTTCTATCTGACCTGTCTTTCTCATTGTTGTCTCTAGCACCTCTCTCAGCTGTCTCCCTCACCCTCAGCCTCTACCTCTCCTTCTTTCTGAAGAGACATGTTCTCACTAGTCTATCACCTCCTTCACCTTTCTCCCTACTGTCTCTCAGCTGCCTATTTATTACTTGTCATTACCTGTCCCCTGAGCTGAATCTTTCAAGTCTCACCTATCTCCCGCTGCCTCTCAGTTGTCTATCACCAGCTATCTCTTTATCACTTTTCTCACACCTGTCTTATCTCTTTCTCATCTGCTTCTGTCTCATGTTGGCATGCCCTCTCACTGGTCTTCCCCTCTGTTTCACTATTGAATGTCTCTTTGTAACCTGTCTGTGTCTACCACCTGTTGCTCTCACCTATCACACTCTCTTCCACACCTTTATAAATCTCTCTCACATCCATCATTTCTTTCTGTTTATTTAATCCCTCTCTGTCTCGCACCTCTCTCTCTCTCTCTCTCTCTCTTACATGCACACACACATAAACACACACCTGCATCTCTGTCTTTGTCTCTATCTCTCACTCGTCTCTCTGTGGAGTTTTACCGTCATTTAACTCTTTAGTCTATCCCCTATCCCCTCCCCATGTCTCCTGTATTTCTTGCTCCTTATACATGCTTAGTGGCAGCAGGAGACACTAAGGTACATTTTTACTGAGGTCCACACAGGGTATACTGCAGGGCACAGAAAGTGAATATGGCTCACTAGAGCTTGTTTAACTTCTTTTTCTGACACTGCTTTTATTACCTCTGAGGCGAAAGGTCACAAAGATAGTGCCAGGGGTTTGAGGAGGAAAGCCAGGGGTTGCAGCCTTGACTACTGGTGACTCCTAAATCATTTCCATACAGGTAGACTTGCACATTGATACAGTTAATGCACCAGCAAGGCAACAGAAAACACTAGGACTGTAGTCTGAGAGACAAATACGTTGAAACAGCAAGGACTGATACACTTGAGATACTTGATTAAGTGCTACTGGACCATGAGGACATATATGTTGCTGAAGGAATACTATGTATGCAGCTATTGGCACAATAAACTCCTACATCCAGGAAGCAGAGAAACAGACACACAATGGAATAAGGAGGGAAACACAAGGTCATGTAATACATACTACTGGGGCATGGGAGAAGCAGTGGATCGTAGTTTGAAGTTTGTGTAGAAGAGCTACACAGAGTGAGCAACAATGAAGTAACCACTACTCTGCAATAGGTTCAGGAGCATGTCAACTTGGTGAGAGGGCAGCTCAAGCCTCGAGGGACGTAGAAACCCACCTCCTGTGTTGCTGAAGCCTTCGGAGTCCGTAGGCGCTCAGGGTCAGCAGACCAGACAGCAGTGGTGTGGTGCCTGCGGATACAGGGGAGTGACTCATTCACTCCAAGGGAGATATTTTTGGTTGTCCTTGATGCTCCACAGGTCCGGCATGGATCCTGTATGGTGCACTGGCACAGACAATGCAGCAGACTGAGAGTCCAGACGGTCGAAGTTCAGTGGTTTCTTGTTCAGAATCTTGTCCAGGTCGAATCTAAGGTCCTACAGCCAGGTAAGCCCCTAAGTAGCCAAGGAAGAGGGTTGGCAAGATTCAGGGGACCCTCCCCAGGGAGGGTCTGGACAGTGGGGAGGTTACTCCCATGTCCTTTGTCCAGTTTTGCGCCAGAGCAAGAGCCAACTGCTCCCAGGACTGGTTTGAACTGGACTATGCACAAGGACACCAAATGTGCCCCTCATGCAGACTTTCGGTCGCTGGGAAGCACACCTACCCAGCCCTAATACACTAAATCCTGTCTGGGAGGTGGTCACACCTCTCTGTGACAGGATGCCTATTGTTCTGCCTTCCCCTGCTCGAGCTTGTCTCAGCAGCAGAAGGGCAGAAATGTGTCTCTGGTCAGCAGCAACCATTTTGTGCTGTCCGGGACTAGAAGGCCGGTACCAGGAACACCAGGGACCTCATGAAGCTCGCTTCTGAGGGGTGGAATCATACCTCCCACACCGGTTACTGATATGGTGGTATGATTCCAACATGTTTGACACCAAACACGATAGGGTTTGTTTCAACCGTTTTAGAGTTGGTCATCAAGCGGTCACATAATGCCACTGTATATGTCGTAAATGGCTGCTTCACTGACAACCCAGGAGAATGGACTCTGTAGGCTGCAGGGGTGTCCTGCTGATGCAGTGTCACCCTCTCACTTACAACCACGCACCCTGCCTTCAGGATTGTTAAGGCCTGCTATAGGGGTGATGTTAGAAATGGGGGTCTCTGGTTGGCAGAGGTAGGTGCCTTTGTCCAAGTAGGGACCCTTCTTCCTAGTCACGGTAAGGGGGATACACTCCTAAAATAACCCCTGCTCACCCCCTTGGTAGCGTGGCACGAGTAGACTGGCTTATCTCAGAGGCAGTGTGTAAAGCATTTGTGAACACATACAGTAATACAGTGAAAACACTGCAAATGGACACCACACCTTTTAGAAAAATAGTAGATCTTTATCTAAACCAACAAGACCAAATACGATAAAAATCCCAAATACAATAGCCTTTAAATTGCAGGAAAATCAACAAAACACAGTTCCTTCGACTCGGTAGCTCCTCCTAGGGCTACAGCTATACTGAATACGACAGAGTCTAACAATTCCAGCCGACCGCGTCGATACGGGCCAGCTAAAGCGTTGACAGACTCAGACACAGTACCTTTCTTGTTGCGGCCAACATGCCGGTGCGTGTCGGTCGGGGCAAACGTCGCGGTCGTGTGGTGAAATGGAGCGTTGCGGCAGACGATGTCCTCACGATTTGGATCAGGCAGCGGCTCGTTGATGGAGTCGGTCAGGCCAGGGCTTGCGTTGAAGGGAGAGACGGTGCTCGCTGCGGTGCTGGCAGGTCACGGTGTGTCGACGGAGCCGGTCGATGTTCAGTTCATGCCGCGATGGAGTCGGTGACGTCCTTGCAGCGTGTAGCGAAGCGTTGCGGAGTGTGGTGCCCACAGGACGCGGTGCAAGCAGCGGCTCATTGACGGAGTCGGTGAGACCAGGGTTGCGTTGCGAAGCAAGGCGTTGCTCTCGGCGGTGCTTTCAGGACACGGAATCCTGCGAGGGACTCGATGACAGAGTCGGTTACCCTTTTTCTTCTGTGGAGGTGATCAGAGACGGTACCCACAGACACGGTGAGGTCTTTGCTGTTCCTGAGACCTCTAGAACAGGGGGCAATCTCAGTTCAAGCCCTTGGAGATCTTTTCTTCAAGCAGGGGGACAAAGCAAGCAGCAAAGTCCTTTTCTCCTTTCCTTCGCAGCAAGTAGCCACTGCAGGCCAACCCCAGACAGCAAACAGCACAGGGGCAGTATTCCTCCTCAGCTTCTCTGGCTCTTCTCCTTGGCAAAGGTTCCTCTTAATTTCCCAGAAGTGATCTAAAGTTCAGGGGTCTGGGCCCCACTTTTTATAGCACACAATCCTTTGTTCTCAGGTGGCAGAGAAGCCCTGTGCCCAGTTCAAACCAGTTATGTCCTCTCTGGTGCAGATTCCTGGCAGGAGGTGGAGACAGCATTGTGGAAGGCAGACCAGGCCCATTCAGGTGAAAGGAAATCTCCCCCCCTACTCTATAATCAGGCCAGGTCTATTCAGCCCAGCCCTGATTCATCAGGCTCTCTGGAGCCACTGCCCCTCTCCTGCCCCTGTCATCCAAAAGCAAGACATGCAATACACAAACCTAGCAGAGGCATACTGGATGGCTAAGCAAGAAAATACCTACTTTCAAAAAGTGGTATTTTCAAACAAAGAATGAAAAAATCGCCCTCACTAAAAGATGCATTTTAACATTCTGAGTTCAGGCATACTAAACTTTATTTTCCTACCTTGTTCCCAGGGGTAGTTATGTTTATAATATGTTATAAGTAAACTCCCCATTCTGTCCTATGGGAACAGGTAGCCTTGCAATAGTGAAAAATGAAATTGGCAGTAATTCACTATCAGGACATGCCACACACATCAGGGCATGTCCTACCTTTCACATACATTGCACCCTGCCCACAGAGGTACCTTGGGCCAACCTTAGGGGTGACTGGCATGTATGAAAAGGGAAGGGTAGGACCTGGCAAGTGGGTGCACTTGCCAAGTCGACATGGCAGTACCAGACTGCCCATAGGCGCTGCAATGGCAGCCCGAGTTACATTTACAGGCTGCTTCTGTGGGTGGCACAACCAGTGCTGCAAGCCCACTAGCAGCATTTGATTTACGAGCCCTGGCACACACAGTGCACTGTACTAGGGACTGACTAGTAAATAAAATATGCCAATCATGGAAACACTAATTCACAACAATGGGCCCGATTCACAGAACTAACTTAAGACAAAATCCTAAACTTACTACCATTTTGGTATTCACAGAAGGCACTTACTCATTTTGGTATTCACAGAAGGCACTTACTTACTCATTTTGAGTAACTTACTCATTTTGAGTAACTTACTCATTTGTGTAACTTACTCATTTTGGTATTCACAGAAGGCACTTACTCATCAATGAGTAAGTGCCTTCTGTGAATACCAAAATGAGTAAGTTACACAAAATGAGTAAGTTACTCAAAATGAGTAAGTTACTCAAAATGAGTAAGTAAGTGCCTTCTGTGAATACCAAAATGAGTAAGTGCCTTCTGTGAATACCAAAATGGTAGTAAGTTTAGGATTTTGTCTTAAGTTAGTTCTGTGAATCGGGCCCAACGTACAGGGAGAGCTTATGCACTTTAGCACTGATCAGCAGTGGTAAAGTGCCCAGAGTCATGAATCCAACGAAAACAGGTCAGAACAAATACAGGAGAAAGGCAAAAAGTTCTGGGATGACCCTGCAAAAAGGGCCAAGTTCAACAGGTGACTTATAGGTTTTAAGTGCAGTGAATCTTAGATATAGTAAACCTACATCTTAAGTAAGTGGTGCATGCACCAACTTACACAGGCTGCAATGGCAGATCTGTAGTTCCATTTTGCATGGCCTCTCATGGGTGGCATAATACATGCTTCAGCCCATGGGAGGCGCCTGGGGTACCTATGGCCTGGGTACATATGGATCACTGACATAATATCGTCAGTCAAAATATCGAGGTACCAGAATATCGTCGCCAAAATATCGATGGTCAAAATATCGACTTCCTATCTCCCTAAAGGTAAGTACCAAAATATCGAAACCAAAATATCGTTGTTAAAAATATAGTTATACAAAAATATCGATTTTTTTAATGTCTTAAAAATAATATAAAATCAATTAAATTATAAATATAATTAAATAAAACATAGTTAGAATTATTTAAAAAATGTTAAAATGTATAAATAATAAATGTAATGTAAAAATATATTAAACATGCATAATTCATTTTTTTATATATATATATTAACTTAATAATATTAATAAATAATTATTAAATTTAATTATAAAATGTTTAAAACATAATTTAAATTATAATTACATATATATCTAAATAAACCTGTAATATAAATATACAAATTAATTTTCTATATAATAAATTAAATTATTATAATTATTATTATTTTTTAAAATAATATTTCACACAACATTAATTATAAAAGTAGGGAAAACATTGCATAGCGTAGGGGATACAATTACTATTCCCACTCCAACAAGTGTAACAGTAGTGAAAGCGTTGGATAGCCAGAAGGTAAAAATTACTATTCCCACTCCAGTGAGTGCAACAGTAGGAAAAGTGTTGGATAGCGGGAGGGTAAAAATTACTCTTCCCACTCCAACGAGTGTAACAGTAGGGAAAGTGTTGGATAGCGGGTGGGTAAAAATTACTATTCCCACTCCAGCGAGTGCAACAGTAGGGAAAGTGTTGGATAGCGGGTGGGTATAAATTACTATTCCCACTCCAGAGAGTGCAACAGTCGGGAAAGTGTTGGATAGCGAATGGGAATAATGTACTATTCCCACACCACCAAGTGTAACAATCGGGAAAGCGTTGGATAGCGGGAGTGTAAAAATTACTATTCCCACTCCAGTGAGTGCAACAGTAGGGAAAGTGTTGGATAGCGTGTGGGAATAATTTACTATTACCACTCCAGTGAGTGCAACAGTAGGGAAAGCGTTGGATAGTGGGAAGGTAAACATTACTATTCCCACTCCAGTGAGTGCAACAGTAGGGAAAAAGTTGGATAGCGGGAGGGTAAAAATTACTATTCCCACTCCAACGAGTGTAACAGTAGGGAAAATGTTGGATAGCGGGTGAGTAAAAATTACTATTCCCACTCCAGCGAGTGCAACAGTAGGAAAAGTGTTGGATAGCGGGTGGGTAAAAATTACTATTCCCACTCCAGAGAGTGCAACAGTAGGGGAAGTGTTGGATAGCGAATGGGAATAATGTACTATTCCCACACCACCAAGTGTAACAGTCGGGGAAGCGTTGGATAGCAGGAGTGTAAAAATTACTATTCCCACTCCAGTGAGTACAACAGTAGGGAAATTGTTGGATAGCGTGTGGGTAAAAATTACTATTCCCACTTCAGCAAGTGCAACAGTAGGGAAAGTGTTGGATAGCGTGTGGGAATAATTTACTATTCCCACTCCAGTGAGTGCAACAGTAGGGAAAGTGTTGGATAGCAGGAGGGTAAAAATTACTATTCCCACTCCAGTGAGTGCAACAGTAGGGAAAGTGTTGGATAGTGGGAGGGTAAAAATTACTATTCCCACTCCGAGTGTAACAGTAGGGAAAGTGTTGGATAGCGGGTGAGTAAAAATTACTATTCCCACTCCACCGAGTGCAACAGTAGGGAAAGTGTTGGATAGCAGGTGGCTAAAAATTACTATTCCCACTCCAGCGAGTGCAACAGTAGGGAAAGTGTTGGATAGCGGGTGGGAATCATTTACTATTCCCACTCCACCAAGTATAACAGTAGGGAAAGTGTTGGATAGCGTAGGGATTAATTTAGTATTCCCACTCCTGCAGTATAATTAACATTAATTAACAATTAATTAATTAAAAACATTTTTTACCTCCCACCATATTTTCCTATAAACATCACCACCAATATTGTAAAAATTAATAAATTAACATAATTAATTATCAATTAATTAATTAACTAATAACAATTAACAATAAAATTAATTTCCATCAAATATAAATTAATTCACACAATTAACACTATAAAATAACTTTAAAAAATATTATATAAAAATATTAAAAATGTTAATAAAAATTAAATTATTTCCCACCCTACTCCCCTATCAACAATGAACCCACTCCTAAAAAAGTACACAATTAGCATATTAACAAATTCATTATTAATAATTAATATCTAATTAATAACTAATTATTCCCTTTTTAACACAATCAACATATTTACCAATACATTATTAATTATTATTAATAAATGTATAATTAATTAATAATTAGTTAATTAACTCAATTAACAATATAAATTATTAAATAAAAAAATATTAATTAGTTAATGTATTAATTAATTAATTTAAATTAAATTACTTCCCACCCTATTCCCCTATAAACCCACAATCCGCTACAGAATAAAATTATGCAAAAATTAATTAACATATAATTAATTAATTTTAAAAAAATCGTAATTTATATATTATAATTAAATTACTTCCCAGCCTATTCCCCTATAAACCCACAACCCGCTACAGAACTAAAATACGCAAAAATAATTTAACATAAAATTCATTACTTTTAAAAAATTCAAACATACATTACAAAAATATTATATACTTTTAACACATATACTAACATTAACAACACTAAAAAAATCGATATTTTTAACAACGATATTATGACTGACAATATTACTAACTTCGATATTATGACAATCGATATTTCTTACCTGCATTTCGATATTCTGTACCACTATATTTTTGACAGTCGACATTCTGTCCACTCGATATTTAAAACTCGATATTTTGTCATATCGATATTTAAAATTCGATATTTAGACTCTATACCGGTACATATGTAGCATATACTAGGGACTGACAAGGGTACCCCAGTATCCAATCTGGAGTGTACCTAAGTACATAACATAACATTTTAGGGAGAAAGCAGATAGACTCGGGTCCTGATTAGCAGTATCCCAGACAGACTAGTCAAAAACAGTATAACATTCAGCAAAAAGTGGGGGTAACCATAAGAAGCAGATCCTACTTTCCTACAGTTACTCTCAGACCAAAAATATGACGATGTTAGTTTTAGAAGTCAATAGGATTGGGTAAGGAAAATACTCAGGATATCAGGAAATTCACCAACAGCGGGGAAGGGTAGTCACCAACTCCAGATGGAGAACATGCAGGTGCCATAGACAAAGGCACCTGGAAAAATGCATATTGGAAAACATGGAAAATATGGACATTGGTAGGCTGGAAGTTTTGCAGAAACACACCTCACAGTATGCCTATAGTTATGCAATGTCATTTCAAAGACAGTAGATTGTAGCACATATAAATAGTAACATGCCAGACCATGAATTAGACCTCCCCGATGGAGAGAGAAACCAGCCCACAATGAGACACAAAAACACCGACATCTTCACTAGGATAAGGAATCAATGACCCACACTGGGAAATTTGACCGGAAAACTTACACCAGGACCTGAAATCTGGAACGCTGGAATACACATGAGTTCAGACGTGAAAAAGAAACACTAGCTCAGGGATAAAGCATTCATGTATCTGGGACTGGAAGTCAAGCAATCTGGGAAAGGGTAGGCACTGGGATAAGCATGTACTCACACTAGAAATGGAAAAGACAAACAGAGAAAGTGACAATTGTACCTGGTAATCACTCATAAATTGGAAACATATAAGCCTCGACATGGAATGCACTGATAGAAAAACAGGGGAACAGTTACACATGAACAGGGGTAAACTACATTTTTTTCCAAAGGAACAAATGATGGTTTCTGAATACTCCAAAACTCCTGGATATGCAGCTACATCCACCTAGTATGGGTATACACTGATACTGACAAAGGAAAATATGTTCATAGACAAATAGAAAAAAACTGGAACCTGAGACATGAATATACTGACACTCAGACCTATGACAAACTGACAGTGCGAAAGGGAAGGTGATGTCACTAGTACAGAGAACACACATTTGGGCAGGTAACATACTGACACTTGCACAGAAAGACAATTACTTTGCTAATGTGGCGATTCTGACACTGGATCAAGGGAAAAGTAACTTGCTCACCCCAAGAATCCTAAAAATGTGGGGAAATGGACACATCCAGGAGACTAAGGAATACATTCACAGAGACAATAAATAGGTTTACACAAGCATAAGTGTACATTTCCAGCTTAGACTTGGAGATGCCAGGAAAGGGAATACTGATAAACAAGTACAGAGAGCACATGCGCATCACAACAGGTACACGAGTATGACGAGAGAAGGGAGAGATAAGGGAAGATGCAGTGAGACCTGGAGACATCCACACTGGGGAAGTGAGACACGGACACAAGCACTTGTAAAAGGCAGCAAAATGCAGGGAGGTCACTGTTAGACCTGGCATCCTTGGCTTGGTTTTCCCCCTAACTTTTTCCCTCCACCCTCCTGTTTTGCTGACTTTGTTTTTGCTGGCTTGAGGACTCTGCGCTCTTTACCACCGCTAACTAGTACTAAAATGTTTATGATCTCCCCTTAAAACATTGTGGAATTCGTTTATACCCAATAGGCATATTTAATTTACTTAAAAGACCCTAGTAAAGTGGCACTATCTGTTCCCAAGGCCTGTAAATTAAATGCTACTAGTGGGCCTGCAGCACTGATTTTGCCACCCACCTGTCTAGCCCTTTAAAAATGTCTCAGACCTGCCATTGCAGCCTGTGTGTGCAGTTTTAAACTGCCATTTTGACCTGGCAAAATAAACCTTTTGCCAGGCCCAAACCTTCCTTTTCAATATCTGTAAGTCATCTCTAGATTAGAACCTGGACAGCCCAAAGGGCGGTGAACAGCGTATTTAAAAAAGCGGGACATTTACTTTTTAGTTTTACATGTCCTGCTATTGAAAAACTCTTAAATCCGTTTTTCACTACTGCAAGGCCTACCTTGCCCATAGGCTAAAATTGGAGTTACCTTCTTACATCGAATAAGTGATAACTTCCAAATGGGAGCAGGTAACCACTTCATGTTTGGAATTATAATGAAAAATCCTGAGGAGGTCGGATTTTAAATTGCAAATTTGAAAATGACACTTTTAGAAATTTCACATCAAACTACAAGAGCCCCCTTAAACCATTGGGAACCATGGCAGAGAACAATCTTTAGGCAACAACGGTTCTCATTGGTATCATTTGCACAACATTGTATGATAGGAGGCTAAATAACCTCAGAAAGAAATCCACATGTATTGTATAATTCACAGAAACCACCTTTATCCAAAGTGACCAGAGTTTTTTTTATATCAATTGCAACAAGTTAGGCATAAAACCATACTAACAGCAGAACACAGTATAATGAGTCCCCAGTGCCAAAGCCACAACATAAACAATTTCAAAATCATGAAATAGGCATGGGCTAGTATGATGCTAACAAACAACAGTATATAAACATCTCAAATTAATCCATATTATCAATTTGGACTAGCATTGTTTGTTTGTTACTTGAGCGGGTCGACAACGTTTCGTGTCTACAAGGCAGGCACTCTTGAACCACGGCGCAAGGGTGCCTGAGTTGGCATAGGCAGCACATTGTGCGCCAGCACAAGGAAAGAACAGGAATGCACTGTATCATGTTAAATACGGTGCATTCTTGCACTTTTCATACAGCTCAACAATGTGATTTGCTGCGCTGTGTGAAATATTGATAAATCTGCCCCCAATGTATACATTAAATAAACTAGAGGTCTGAGCTCTACTGCCGGATTGTTATAATTTGGTATAATCCATCGGGATGACACCTGCTATTGTGCAGCTATTTTGCAATGTGATGATTACAATTTTTAAACACTGTAGGTCGTATCTAAGCTCACGTTTGTATTACTTTATTTTCATCTTCAGAGTATAATGTAAGCACTATCATCTGCTCTGTAAAACAATACACCTATTTATGACTTGTTTGACATGTCACAGGTTTGCTTTATATATGGCAATGTTTTAATAAACTGCAAAATAAATTTAAACTTCAAAGTGTAGGACAATATATGTATTGTTTACAATGGGCTCCTTCCTGAGTCCAGCTTGCATTAGCTTTGAAAGACTACCTTTTCCTTAGAGTTTGATTTGAGCCCAGATGGAAAGCAGCACATCTAAAAAAAATTCATTTAAAAAATGAAATGTCAAAATTATGGTAGCATTTAGAATAAGTCCTTTGTCTAGGTGGCCAGCAACTGATCCTTTTGTTCTTTAATTTCCGATCCTTAACATTGTCTTCACTTCCATGCTTTTTAGCACATTCACACTTCTCATCATGGCGAGTTCTCGCCATGGCCAAACTTCAATTCCCATGTTGGCTGATTTTAGTATTCTTTAATGATAATCACCAACAAACAACCACTCTCCAGACTGCATCTTCCCTACGGCTATCCCGAACAACCAGTCTAAACCCGACACAGGCCTTTTTCTGATCACATCACCTCAGTTGCACAAATTCACGCTCACCTGAACACTTATGACTTGGTGTAGGGCTCCACTGTGTAAAACGGCCCCATATACCTAGAATGTTGTTTCACACATTTAGTGAAGACAGACAATGCTAAGGTGACCTGAAATACATTCTCACATTACTAAAATTAACATTTTCCGTAGGGAAGCTGGGAATTGTGAAGAATAATGCACAAACCTAATAATATATACATAATATCCAATATTTAGTAGGTTCCTGGAAAAGTGTGCCCAGTAGCTCTAGAACGCGTGAATGGTATATTTAGTTTAGAAGAGGTCCACTCAAGAATATTACATATATTAAAACAAATGTGAGGATTAATAGCAGCGGCAAGCAGAAAATAGTTAATAATGAAGAAGGTAAAACAGTGGTTTCAAAAGTAACAGAGGCGGGAAAGGTTAACTTGTAGGATTAGTCGTGGCTAAGTCCAAACGATAGCTTTGAGAAAATACAAGACTTTTGAGACTTTAAGTAAATCAAAATATGAGCAATCTAGAGTGTATGCAGCAATGCACAACAACATATTCTATATCGGTGTCTGTACTTAAATTATGTTTCTTCACTGATGCACAATGCTTCGGCAGCTAGAGGTATTTTGAAATGTTTCATTCTTTTGCAACATGTTTTTACGTACCGCACTAAATTCCACCATCAATGCTTTACCGTTTAATGACAGTCATGATTCTGGCCAATATAAATTCTATGTACCCTATGAGCTGGTATTGCACCTCCATAAAGTCCTGTCAAAGTAAAACAGGAATGTGGGAGTCATTTGACCAGGATTGAGACCAGCACTGAACAGAAGGTGTGTCGGCTCTGGAGTGACAGCTCAGTGCCTAGCCCTACCATACAACCTCTTCTGTAAGGTTGATAAAGCTTTTACTTTCCAATGCAAAACGTTTTGCAATGGAAAGTTGCCGTGAAAGTAGCGCAAAAAGTTCTTTGTTCTATTTTGCATCACTTTGCGTCAATGGGGCATTCCATGAGTGGTATCTGGGCATTCCAATGCTACCACCAATGGATTTTGATGCAAAGCCAGATATACATAGATTGCCGGACCTGGTTTTCATAAAAAATAATTCCTTGAGACAAGTGTTCAGTAGGAGAAATGCATTTGTCTCTCT
The DNA here is from genome assembly GCA_963921515.1 of Calotriton arnoldi. Classification (NCBI taxonomy): domain Eukaryota; kingdom Metazoa; phylum Chordata; class Amphibia; order Caudata; family Salamandridae; genus Calotriton; species Calotriton arnoldi. The sequence goes on from CAWUFW010002369.1 coordinate 1,960,138, forward strand.
TACTACTTAAAGCTGTGTGTGTGTGCTGCACCACCACACATCCTATGTATGAAATGTTGTAAATTTTGTCTGTGCATATGATTTGTTACTGAAATAGCAGCTTTCCAGTACAAAATCTATGCTAGACATCACACACATGCCTGCGCTCTATGGTGTGAGGGTGTGTGTGTGTGTGTGTGTGTGTGAGACACAAGGCAGCCTGTTTATGCAGCCAGGCAGAGAAAGAGAATGGCAGCAGACCATATTTCGTAAATATGTTTTTTGCAATGCTCTCTCCGTCAAGCACAACACAGTCCAGCAACTTTGGTTGCTGCACTGCATTGCAGTATGTTTTAATAAACCTGTCTTGTGGTGCCTCTGCAGGGTACATTTTCATATCCCTAGCATGGTTGCTGGCCATAGCCCTTGCCATAAAGAAGCCAATGATGTCTGTACAATGTTCAATGTTGACTTTCAAACCACAGTGAGTCACATCACACATTCATGGCAAAATGAACAGCACACTCTATTTCAAAATTATAGTGACTCAACACAGCAGTAGCTGAGGCAGAAAGAAAGACCTAATCTTATGATACATTTTAACGCTAGGCATAGTGAGATTCCAAAATTGACTCTAACAATGTGGGACACAAATGTTGAAATAGAAGCTTATGTTTCTGCCTGCCCCTGTTATTGCACACAGTACACTGTTTTAAAGAGGAGGTGTTTGTGGTACCGCCCCATGAGATTGTGGGGTAAAGTGGATCCTCCCTATGCTAATTAATGTCTCAGATGGGCCTCCCTGGACTCCTGGAACATCTCCTCATCTCCATTTTTTTAATAATACTTCTTAATGTGCGCATGTGAATGGTGGTGACTATCAGGAGTACGTTGAAAAGTTTGGGTCTGGAGGGCCCAGGGCAATAATAGGTTATTGGGTCTAAATTATGTCAACCAGGGTCTGTCATCTATGGTGTCTTGGGGCTCTCATATTTCACATCGTCAAACTGGGGACAAGATACTTGTTTTAGCAAATGTCATTATGGTAGCAAGGCATACCAGTCCAAGGCTGAATCTGCGAGTTGCTAAGGTTTAGAAACTCTTATCTCAACAAAGTATCAAATAACACTCAATAAATCATTGTCCAGTCAGTACTTTTTATATTAAAAAGGAAAAGTAGTTTAATACACCCGAAATACTCCCACTAAATAAAAATATTTACAACATGGCAGGTGAAAAAACACATTGGAATTTCTCTGCATGTTCCTATTCTTCTCATCTCTCTGTATCCCTTCACAGCGGGTTGAAAGTGGGAGTGGAGAGTTCAAGAACAAGGGATTCGTCTAGCTAATCCACAATGTTACATTATCCTTCCATCCCTCACTGCCACTTCCAGGGATCAATCAACTGGCTGTCTCAGCCATTGAACAGTATTCTGTGAAGAACCTATGATGGCGCCTTGGGGTGAAACTAGTTAACATCTCCCTCACAGCAAAGCTCTGCCCACCCAGTCCTGGTTTATTCCCTCTAATACTTCAATTAACCTCATGTGGTGACTACAGCCATAGATACACATTTCCTCCCTTTATCCCCCATGGGAACCTCCTGCAAGTCAATTTGCCAGGTGATACTTTTAACAGATACAGAAATTCCATCAGTGGTTTTTTCTTCTGCCAGTAGAAGCTTAATCTCCACATGATGGACATATTGTGTTGTGGATTTGATCTGCCAGCTCGTGTAACAGAGCAATTAACTGGCCCAGCATGGAAGTTCAGTGCATGAATCTCCCTAAGGCTGGCACAGGAAACTGCCAAATTATTAAATATGTGAATGAGCCCAGATTTATCAAGTTTGAATTCAGATTTGGTTCCAGTACCACAAATTAGAACATATGGTAGCAACGCAGACTTTTCTATCTTATTACAACCTGGAATTACAGTAATACACAATGTAAATAAGTGATACACAGTAAAAGAAATGACAATATATTCCAAATGGGAGGGTGCATTGACTTTAGGTCTCCAATTAATGTCATGTTAATTTATTCTTGGCCCCTTACACCACAGCGTTACCTATGTGAAGATGACAAGCTGAGTCAGACAACAGTATTTCTCACTCAGCATGTACATTTTTCCAAACACATAGTTGCATGTGATTTTGTGCAATATGTGCATGGCCTCTTACAACACCCGCACATCAGCTGACCATGTTTTGAAAGATGAGCTCTGGTTGTAACAACTCTAAACCATTTTCATATAGATGTAACAGTAGATGAGACTCCATGATGGGATTCCACATTAAAGCAAAGGGCAAAAACAGAATAATTAGGGGTATTCAGAAGCTAGAATCTGCATTCCAAAAAGTACATGATGCATTTCTGTTATATCAAGGGTAAATGAAGTATCTGTTTAGTCTAAGGGCGTTATGATGAGTTTGGCGGTGCTGGAGTGGGACTGCACTGCTCTTGCACCGCCAAACCAGTGTTTGAACTGCCCGCCAGATTAGGAGTTTTCTCCTTTCTGGAGAGCGGTACTTTGGTGTTCCCATGGCAGTGCCTATGAAATAGGCACCACAATGGGAATGTCATGTCATGCAGGTACTGTGGTGCATGCACAAAGGGGGCACAACATGTGCCACCTTGCATGCACCTCATGCCTTCAGGCACAAGGGGGCCCACTTTGTTTCCTCACGTCACACTTTCATGGTGGTCGCACCGCCATGAAAAGTGAGGTAGAGAGGAAACTCGTAATATGCTTGGCGGGACAGCAGCTGCTCCACCCAGCTTTTGGGGCCTCAAGACCACCACGCCACACCAAGGGATCTCTGATCTGTGGCAGTTGCCATGCTCCCAGGGCTGCCTGACTGCCCTGGTCATATAGGGCAGTCGAAAGACCGCCATCACCGCGTCCCTGTGAGTCTGGCGGTCCATGGACTGCCAGATTTGTAATAAACCCCTATGTTTAAATTCACACTGTTTAGATGTATGGGCTCATAAATATGTACTAGCTTAGTTTAAGCCTGCACAATTACTTTTTGTTAAAGGTGCTGTGTCCATTTCCCTGTTTGTGATCTTACTAGCCATTCAAAGTCTCTTAATTGCTTTTCTGCATTCCCTTGTAACCCTTCTGGGTTTTCCAGTCAGATGAACTGACATTCTTCATGTGGCTCAAAACCTAGCTATCAATTTTTCAGTTATCTTGACTTGTCAGATCCCAAACATCTCACTAGCAACAGATTTAAGACTTTTAAATACTGAGCTTAATGCTTCAATGACGATTTTGTCTCTCTCTTAAACTGAGTCCACATGTGGCCACTGCACATTTTACCTGTCAATTGTCACTCAAGTGAAGTTTCATTGTGAAAGCAATTTTCTGTGGGCTTCTTTAAGAGACTGTAACAGGGGTGAGATAAAATCAAAATAGAAGTTTAGGGTCACTTTAAAGTCAGCAAAGGACCTAACAAGTGGAAATAAACTTAAACAGGCATTGGCAAAGCCACCAGTTCCAGATTTACTGTTCTAATACATGGAGCTAAGAACATTAAAGACAAAGAATCAAAAGGTACACTCTATTGAGGGTTTCTTTGCCTTTGATACACTCATGTTTTTGTTTCTATGTCTAATGTCAGTTGGCAAGGCAGCTTTCATTTTAGTCCTTCTTTATTATCCATGATGTTTATTATAATAAAAAGACTGGTTCTGTTGCCACCTAAACTTCTTTTGATTTAGAATTAGAAAGAGGACCATATTGAAGACAAGGGAGGCTTCAGAATAGCCTTCTTTTTATTTCGATGGAACAAAAAAAACCAAATCTAGCAGTGCTTATGAGAAGCTGTCATGATGGAAGGGCATGAGGGGGCAATGAGGAGGGCAGTCGGCAGGTAGCAAGAGACACACAGGGCAGTGAGTGGTGTGGGAGGAGGACGATGTGAGAGGTTGGCAGGTCGTGGAACAAGGAATGCACAAGGAAAGGAGTGAGAGAAATATGAGGGTTACTAGGCAGGAAACAATAAGGGCACTAGGAAAGTGGGGCGGGACAACAAAGTGGCAAGTGTTGTAAAGAGGACCACCTATGGTAGCATGGAGGGCCAGGATGTAGATATGATAGGGTGCGGGTGGAGGGAACTAGGAGTGCATAGGGAAAGAGTGGGGGGCAGGAAGAAGTGAAGAGAAGCAAGAAGAGGACCATAGGAGGAATCCAGTAGTACTGGAAAAATATACCTTAATATAAATGAAAAAGCACCTCATTGAAGGTAGAAAGGTGCACCCTAACAGACACTAACACCAGGAGTGGAGGAATAATCTTCTGGCCTGAGCCAAGCTGTGATTAACAAGTCTCAAGCCAATGGATAGAGGGGCTATTCAAAAAACGCCAATGGAGAATGGAGGGGGACCAAAGCCCACATGAATTATATTTCTGAAAAAAGAAAGTCCATTTGACAGCTGTCAACCCACATCTTAAAAGGGTTGCTCACTGTGTCATAAGTAATGATGTTTGTGGCCTGCCGACTTTTTATGTTGCATGCACTGGCATGCCTCATTGACAGGAGAGTCAGGAGGGTAGATTAACTGTGACAGAGGAAGGCAAGAGCCATGAGCATTGTTTCGCCACAATGCCAGTGGAAGTGACATCACACACCCGTTGACCTCAATTAGGTGACATGAGCTTACATCATGGGACCTTTACCCTGCATCCCTAGAAGTGTGCCATAAGGCAGTGATTTTTATGACATCTCGTTAATTGGCATCACTGAAATCTAGTGTATACCCGAAAGAGGAAATGTGTTACTAAATCACAAGGAAATGACAAGAGATTTAAAAAATCATAGTGATTAGGCCCACCGGTATTTAATTTGTAAGCACCATATACTGCATATGAGCTATGTTGTTGGTTCGTTAACTCTTTATCATTGTTAATAAGTTTTGATTTATGATCACTTGCGGAGCACAGATGTGATGGTTCTGTTCAAACACATAATTTTGAATCAAACGTGGCAATAAGTTTAAAGATGTGAATTTAAAAAAAAATATATATATTTTGTATTCTAAAAAGTGCACATTGCAGTTCTGAATTTATCTTTTTTAAACGGAAAGTGCTCTCTCACACTGTTCTTGGCGCTGTTTTTGCCACCTCTGAGGCCAGAGTTGCAAAGACAGCGACAGGGTTCGCAAGAGGCAAACCAGGGACCAAGCTGAGACCCCTGGCGACCCCTAAATGATGTCCATAGTAAGGGCAGGGATTTGCTTGACAATTAGACACAAGCTGTTTTATATCTTTATAAGAATAAATGGCTTAAAGAGGAAGAGGTTTCAGTAAATCACTTCTTTAACTCTAGAATAAGGTCAGTAATTCAAAATTTGACCGAACAGACTTTCCAAGGGATGTATCAGGTTTACAACAAATGAGAGAAAACCACAACTAGTATTTCACAGCCAGGCACTTCAACAGATAAGTTTTGGCGAAATTCCTGAGTTGGGAACAAGATGAAAATTTGGGATTACCATGGGAATAGGGTGTGCTAAACACAATTCTGATGGGAATTCCTAATTCCTAAAGGGCTTCTCAGGGTACTACTTAGAATGCAGTGATATACCCTTATCCCTTAATTACAGATACTGAAGTTGTTCTAAATTCCGAGTTTGGGATTGCTCAAGGGGTATCCTCCATCTGGTTACATGAAGCCCTCGCAGGCTTATTTACTAAGGAAACGTCCAAGACTTCCAAGCCTTTAAAGCATGAGTCATAGCATTTCCCTTTAGATGGTTTGCGTTGTAGGGGTGATCCAAAAACAATTAAATCTACACCTGTCCTAACCTTTGCAGAGTGTAAAATGTGTTTTGGAATGTGCATGAATCGACAATAAACAAGCATGAGCAAAGCCAATATGTCTGGCTTTAACTGCCAGCCTTTTGGCTTTGTCAATGTTTGTTTTGTTTTGACATGGTTTTTGTAAATCTAAGTAGTCATGAGAGCTGCCAGGCCCTACTTGATATTATTGAAAAAAACAATTACTAAGAGCAAACATGTTTTTGGTCTCGAAAAGCCCTCATTGCCACATTAGTGTCTAGCACAGAAGGGAACTACTTTGTGTGTGGAGGTGATTTATGTGATAGAACAAAATGCCATCACTAATAGTGAATCTACGCTGTTGCTGAAGTGGGCTGATCGTGTGCCTATTTTAATTTTAGTAAATTCAAAAAGTCTTGGCTAACGCTAGCACTAAACTTTCTTGTACCCAGGTGACCTGAGAAGCAAGCACTGGCAAAACAATAGGTCCGACTATGCAAGCTGTAGGATGGTTAATTTTTTTAAACGTTTTATTGCAAGTATATGCCACAGAAAGAAAAATAAAATTCACTCTTGTGGCCATTTTACTAGTAGGGCTTTAAAAATAAAAAAAAAAGCCTTTCATTTGTGTTCTTTTAATTATTATTATTTGTGAAGAAGACAAGAATAAATTACCCTATATCAAAGCGCTCGCATCGCAGGCATCTACAATGGTTCTATAACACTTTATAACTTTAAATAGGCTACAGAAATTTAAGCATTATCTAACTAGGCACACAAACTGTAAGCAAAATAAATAGCTGGTATTTAAAATGACAACAATAAATAAATAAAATAAAAAATAACAATGCAAACCAGTTTTGTCACTGAAGAGAACGGAACTGTTCTTAGGCAGACGTGAAAAATGTGACAGGATTTGTGCAGTCACTCAAAGTAAAGTTGGCTGATCCACTGCTCAAAGCTGTGTGCTGTTAGGCGGATAAAAATGTAAGTGTCAATGTACCAAGCCAGTGGATGTGGCCTTCTGACCAAAAGCCCTTCTAGCTATGTATATTAAGCTGATTTTGTTAGAAGGGTCTGGGGGGGCAATAGTGGACGCACTATGTACTTCCGAAAGTGCACAATAAGAGTGCAAGAGACACCCCTGGTGAATTCCTTACCTGTACTATAATGGAACAGGGTCAAATGAAAACCAGGGTAAGCACGAGCTAATCATTTGCTTCTGTTTTGTGAATCAACAAACACCTTCGCGGGATTTGCATCATTGTGGGAGTAAACCTCGATTTGAAGCAGTGTCCTCAGCCAGACCTTGTTTTCCAACACTTGCAAATCCATTTTACTGTTTCAGTTTTTCTCAATCCTTTTTTTGCAATGTAATCAACTCCCAGTTTATGGGTGCAAACATTAGTGTAAGTTAATCAAATACAGCATAGATTTAGTCAATTGCATCTCATATATTTTTTTGCTTCTGTGATGGAAGCACTATTCTGTGGATACACAAAATATGCTTCAGTTGTGGAAAAGTCCACTTGTGACCAGAAAAAAAATCTTCACACACTCCCCCAAAACGTCCCAGGTAGTAATTGATCTATGAGATAACCTCACTTCTAGGGAAGATATTCAAATTGTGGTCTTACATCTGCTCTATTTACTGAAGGGAATAGTGAGCATGTTTAAAAAAATCATTATTGTAAAATCATTATTTACAAAATTATGTTGGCAATAATGTCATACTAAGACACATCTAATACATCACATTTACAAAAGGTTTCCGTGTTATGTTCTGATTTGTAAAATGATTTCACCCTTATTAGAGTGATAACTCATGTCAAGTGTTTTAAATGCACATTAAAAGTGTCTAAGAATCACTTAAATACCTGTACTATTTCTAGATCAATATTGCATTGTTTTCTTTCAAAACATTTACAGTATCTTCTTTCGATAGGGTGTGGTAATTGGCTTGACCGGCACACTGGAGTTTGGGGAAAATGGAGGAAATCCAAACATTTTTTTTGAAATTCTGGGAACAAACTATGGTGAAGATCTTGGAAGAGGCATGCGGAAGGTGAGTGGAAAATGATCAACTCTAAAGACATTATAAATTCCAGGCGACTTAAAACACTGCAACTTATTTTTATTAACCCAAAATAGCATTCCTTAAAACCTAGCCTCAATGTCTTAAATGTGTGAGGATGCGATCCTGTTTCTCAAGAAGAAAATGATGTAGCGTGGACTTAAGTTCAATGTTGAAATACACAGACTCTGCCCAATAAGTAGAGAATTGGTTAATTATATTTTTTGGAATACAGATAGGGTGAGTAATGCGGTTACACAATTCAAGATGCTGTTTGCGTTAATGAGGCATAAAGAGCTGTTTCGGTTAGTCTATTGGAATTACTGCGGCCATGTTGAATCTAATATATGGACAAGTTGTGTTACATGTTATATAGAGAAAGAGATCATTAAAATGCAGCCAACATAGTCATCAATGTTTATATTGCTAAGCAAAAAAAAGTCTTGAGTGCAAAACCAGAATCCGACGCCTAAGGAATCACAGAGAATGTAACAAATATGTGCGCATAGTAAAATATCTAGTCATCTTTTACAGTCGCGGCTCCTGGAGGGAGTACTGCGGGGCGGTGGGGGCGAGGTGGCGAGGTGGGGGAGGGGCAGGGTGGGGGTAGTAAACTCCGGCATACGGCCGAATGGAGGTAAGTACATAAATAAATAAAACGAATTACATTGCGCGCTGCAACGCTAAATGGCGATGCGGCGCGCGCAATGTAATTCGTTTTATTTATTTATTTATGTACTTACCTCCGTTCGGCCGTATGCCGAGTTTACTACCCCCACCCTGCCCCTCCCCCGCCCCGTCCGCCCCGCCCCATCGCCCCGCAGCACTCCCTCCAGGAGCCGCGACTGTCTTTTTATTTGTTTTATTTATTGATGAGAGGATATTATAGAGTGCTGCCTTCCTCCTTTCTGAGCTGAAAGTTTAGGAAAGGCAGTGTCAGCTTTGGGTACAAAGTAGGGTCTTTCAAGTCTGATCAATGAAGGTGGAGCCTCATTGCTTCATAGAAAAACACATTTCTATGTCAGTATGAAAAGTTTTGTGTTCATAAGTTTTCTTATCTGTAGTTATTTTGATTTGGTTCTCAGGATTGGATCCACATAGTTCCATAGCCGACGGACCTTGACGTCTCAGGATCTGCCTCTTAGTTTAAAGCATTTGAATTATTATTGGGTAATGAGGTGTTCAGTCGACGAATGAAGGTTCCTAATTCTTGAATAATGGGGAAAAATTGTCAATTTTTGGGGCTTTTCCCCAATAATCTATCTGAAAAGGTAATCCTTGCATTCATTTGGAGGCAGAAAAGCGTTTTCGGGTTGCTTTGATTTCATCACTTTTACGAAAGATTAAGCAAATTCTAGCAGCCTGGTTTTGCAGCCTTTGCAGCCTCATGAGGAGTTCCTTTGGGAACCCTGGGTAAATAACTGTTAGACCTGGAATCCTTGGCATGGTTTCCCCTGAATTTTGAGCCTTCAGGCCTCCTATTTTTGATGACTTTGTTTTTGCTGGCTTTAGGACTCCGGCACTTTACCACTGCTAACCAGTGCTAAAGTGCGGGTGCTCTCTGCTTAAAACATGGTAACTTTGGCTTATCCACAATTGGCATATTTAATCATTAATTAATATGAGTCTCTAGTAAAGCGCACTACAAGACCATTTAAAAAAAAACACAGACCAACTGTTGGCCCTTTTTGCACTTCCCATACAATTTTGCGTTACAGGAAGGACAAGAGGATGCTTCTGTAATACCAGTAAATCAGTGTGCTTGAGCTTTTGTGAAGGGTATTTTCATTTTGTAGTGGAAGTTCCTCGTGGAAATCAGGCAAATCAATTTACCCCTCAGCTGCTACGCATTAAGGATGCTCACCATGTCTGTAACCTACGGGGTCCTGGAACTTTTGCATCCCCGGAAGGAGGGGACACAAAGAGTGGTCATGAAGGGTTTTATGGACATGGACCGTCCCCTGGCGTACTGGCGCCCTTCTATCCTAAGGTCACAGTTCCCACGCATTGCAAGGAATTGTGCACCCAAGATTTATGTGGGTGCTCCCATATCCACTCGTAGGGTAGCGGCACAGACCTATTCAATGCAGGCAAGATCGGAGAGGCGCTACAGATCTAGCTATTTCTGTCGTCTGTACTAATAAATGTGACTTCCTTTTGCATTTATTTGTGCGAGAAGCCAGCAATCAGATTTCAAGCCCTTGGCAGTTGATTGTATTTCTGAGTGACCAGCGGATGTAAATAGATAACCTTCAACATTGTTAACACCTTAACCGCGGCGGCAATTCCGCCGCGGTGCGGGGCGTTCCATTAAGTGGGCGGGGCTGCGTCGGCCAACGGACGTGCGCAGCACTACCGAGGTAGTGCTCGCGACGGCCGTTGGCCGACGGGCGCACTTAAAGGGTTAACAATCATGTGATGAAGATAATGATGATGATGATGATGGCGATGAAGATGCTTTCTTCGTTCCAGTTTTTAACTTGAATACTTACCGTCTATGAGTTTAAATAGGAAATTAAAATAAGAGCAGCATCTCTGAACAATAATGTGCCCTGAAAGAAAAAACATAGCGTAATGGTACTCACTGATAAAACCTTTGCCTTATCTCGAGAGAGTAATTCATTTTATATTTCATTATTTATGATAAACATTTCCAGTGTATGAAAACAGGAAGTTATTCCTTTATACTAAAAGACAAAGTAGAATTCTTAAGCATTAAATGGCGCAGAATCCATAGGTCAAACTTTGAAAATGTATTTTGAAAGCATTGACTCCTCACAAGCTGCATCGCAATGTCAATAGAATAAGAACTTATCATTAATTAGGATCTTTTTTTAAATCACTCTGAACATGTCCGTACACTATCAATATGTATTTAGAGGAATCAGATTTCTCGCACATTGTGCAACTTTTGCAAATATTTAGACAAGATCCACCCCTAAGTGATAAAATAACAATAAATATTTTTTTTTTACCAATTACTAATTTACATGGCATGCATTTTTGAAATGTGAGAAATATCCTAGTGTTCTTTAACTTTGTTCGCACTGATTGGCCTTGCAGGGTTTTTCTTCCATTTTATCTAGAGCCTTGGACCATTTGCAGTGGTGCCTGACAGGCATATTGTTATTTTGCAGCAAAAATGTGTCATGTGTGTTGGAGGTTTTATATTTTCACCACAGGAGATTTGATTAGCTAGAATACATATCAGGAGTTCCTCTGGGTCACTGCAACAATGGCACTTTCCATTTAATATTTAATACACATCACTAAATGCAAGGCATGGGGTTGGTGGGAATCACAGTACATTTAAATGACATAATTGTATCTGCATTGTACAAAAGCGAATACGCTATATTTATGGACCTATACATTGACTTATGCTTGTCCTTGTAGCTGTCAGCACCTATAAGCTGAAAAGAAATATCTCTGCATTTGCCACCTCTGTGAGAAATATAGGGGGATATTCACAAGGACTTATCTCCGATTTATCTGCACCTTAACTCATCAAAAGTGGAGATAGATTTAACACCCCATTCACAAGCGGGTGCAAACTGCAGACATCGCCAGTATTCCCGAGATAACTGCCCCAAAATGTATCTCCACGGTGGACACCACCAACTAACCCTAATGAGATGCAGAGTAGGCATTCCCGTGCAAAAACACACGAAGAAACCACAACACCACTTTCACAACGAACTGCCAGATCCGCGATGCGAAACAAAAACAGGCGATAAGCCGCGGTAGCACCAGGGATTTAACACCTGCCTTTTGCTGGTGCTAAGCAGGACGACTACCCGCAGCATGAAAGGGAGCCCAGCCAAGAGCCACACCTGAAGACCCACAGATGCCATGGAGACAATGATCATGGAGCTCCGATACCCATGAGGGCCACAACACCCACCTCCACCACCCCCAGGTCCACCACCACCCCCAGGACCCGTCCCGCCCCCCCGGGAACACCACAGAGGCAGCGTACACAAAGACAGCGGACCCACCTGAAACGCACCTGCCGCCCAGACCCAATGCCAGAGGAGGACATTGCCCACTACAGGCCCAAAAGGACAACCAACCCCCGCATCCTGACCCACATCCCCCACCTGCTGACGGTACCAACCCAGCGGACAACCAACATCCCTCCGCAGACAAAGCTGCCGGCTGTGCAGCACTTGTCGGCCTCCGGTACCATCCAACCCACAACTGCCAGAGTCGGAGGAGTTACACAGCCAGCCCCATACAAGGTCATCACACCTGGCCTGGATGCCAACATCCGCCTGGTACCAAGCCCCTCCACTTCACCCACACTGCGCAGGAGCAGCAGGAGACCAAGCAAGGCCCCTACGCCATAGCTGGATTCCCTCACGTGTCAGGGCCAACTGCACACATGTACCCCTCGTGCCCCCTGCCGACACTGCACACAACTACCACAACTGAAAGCACACGCATCCCATGAATGTGCAGGCAATAGTGGACCGCACGGGACCCCTCAACAATGTCGTGGCCAACTCCCCAGGCAGAGTGCCTGATTCTCACATCTCCCGACAGTCCATCATCACCCAGCGCACCCAGGATGGCACCCATGGCAATGCAGTGCTCGTTGGTAAGTACCAAATGAACACACCACACGCCTCCAGCCCACAGTCATGCAACTCACGACACTGGCAATGGGCATGCAGCACAACTACATTCAACATGCCACACAACATGCCAACCGATCAGACACGACAACACGACTCCATTAGGAACTTGGCCTTGCCATGCCCACAACCCAGCCACGGCATGGCACCACAGACACACAACAGCAGGATGTGAGGAGGGGCATGGAGCAGGCATGTGCGTGAGCGGCAAGTGACTAAGGAATGTGACCTACCCAATGCCAGATGTGGCGGTGAGATGCCGGACAGACCACAGCGTGCAAATCACGGAAATGGCCATGTGGAGATCAACTGCTGGTGCATGGAGTGTAGTGGCCAGTGGACGCTACCATGTCACCAGAACACGGAAACACGGAAATGTCGCACGTTACGTCCCCCCCTGCATGCGCAGGCAGAGTGGGTTGGACCTGCGTACGCCAGGCCTGCATAGGGGTGTGAACAAAAAGCCAGTCGCACTGGGCGTGGTCCTCATTCGGAATGGACAGCGCGTCTGCCAGGGCGGCACCTCTCAGCCCGCCATGAGTCCGGTGCCGAGCGCGGCGGGGCCTGCGTCCCTGTGCGCCTGCTGCACCCCGGGCCGCTGGGCCCCCGACCTGTCTTGCCTGCCCCAGGGCACCAACGAGGCTCCGCTCACCTGCTGACACCGGCGAGTGTCAAAGAGGGCCCACCACGTGCCGGTGCAAGCTCCAGGCCCCAGGCCCGCGACCTTTGCAGCCTCCGCAGCCTCTCCCTGGCCTCCACGGCGCAGGCCCACAGTACTCCTTTTACATTTACATACTCCACCGGCGTCCTCCTCGGCCCAGTGGGTCCCACATGTGGAACTGTGTCCTGAGTCATGAATGGCAGTGACCAGATGTCTACTGCAGGGGTGATATCACTAAACTCCCTGCTATCAGCGAAGCAAACTAATGCATCACAAGCACACAACACATGTCTGTGGGCCCGTGCTGACCGCTGTCCCCAGCCTACACTGCAGTCCAGTAGGCCCCACATCCAGCACCCAGTCGTGATTCATGGATGGCAGAGTCCATACCAGTGAACGCACGGAGAGGAGTAAGAGGAAGATGCGGTTCAGTCCGGATGAAAGCCGGATCCTCGTTACGGAGGTGACCGAACACTAGCAACAAACGACCTGGTGCCACTAACCCTGTGCAACGCAAGTCCGCGTCCCGGGGTGCCACTGAACCTGAACTGCGCAGGCCGGTGGGACCATCCAACCTGAGCTGGCGACACTCGGTGAATGGCCCCTGCTGGCCGCTGCCTCAGGCCTACATTGCGGTCCAGTAGGCCACACATGTGGAACTGTGTCCTGGGTAAGATATGGAGGAGTCCACACCATTGGACACGCCTCATCGCAGGCGGCATCCCCTATCAGCACAGGTGCACCTAACTCTGTGCGCAATGACTCATGGGCACTCTCTGGTTGAACTTTGGTGTCGTCTGAGTCCATGGCCTGAGGGTTGTCTGCATCATCATCTGGCTGGGACGGACTTGGTGTCCGTCATGTGTTTTCTCCACTCATCTCTACCATGGTGACTGTTTCAGCGTGGTTCTGCCCTCGGCATCATGCCCTGGGGGTACACCTTCCACTGTCCACCGAGACACTCTGCGACAACCCCCCTAATCATCTGCGGGAACCTGCTCTGCTCTCGTGACCCTGCCCCAGTGCACCGCAAGTCAGCGGCCCATGGCGGTAGGCCCGTGCAGGACGCTGTGCATCTGGGGCCACTAACTCTGTGCAGCTCAGGTCATGGGTCCGTTACGGTTGAATGGGTGTGTCCTTTACGATGTACACTGTTGTCGATTTCTGACTGCACCAGGCAGCCCTTGCCGGCTGGTGTGCACACACCCCACACACACAGGTGTCACTCAATATGTGTGCCTGCTAATAAATGTGGCCGGGCACACGTGCTCATAGCCATTCACACCATCTGAGCAAGTGTGTCCGTGTGGTCATTGTGTCAGCATGATGGGCACGGCACTGCAACATCACAGTGTACTATCCTCAGCGGACAATACCATGTCACCTCAGCGTTGGCAGTGACCTTGGACATGTAGCTTCGCCCGGCCCCCCCTGCATGCACAAGCGGCGTGTGCTGGTCTGGCGTACGTCAGTTCAGCGCAGGGGTGCGCTGCATCGGCAGGGGGAGCAGGGCGTGGCTCGGACCTGGCCTTGGGCAGGATGTGCGGTAAGTGTGTCTCTGTGTTGGGGTGTTGTCACCACCAGGGCCACAGTAGATGATGTTGCAATGTAGCATGCACCAGGAAGGCGGACCCACACGGACGGGAAAATGTAGGAGCGCAAGACCGCTCGGGGTCTTGGCACATGCATGCCAAGTGTTATGTGTGTCGGTCCTGCGGCTGCATGAGTCAGTTGCCTAGCCTCATTCGCAGCGTGATCACAGCCAGCCATGGACTGTACACTTGTGTCCGCCCTGTCCGGACCATTGGCCTACACTCACTTGGCCGCACACCTTCCAAGGCCAGCGTCACGGTGTTGGTGGCATGCCGCTGGACATGCGCGGACAGGCATTTCAATGGTGTGCCGTAGGAGTGCACGTGATACAACCACGCAGGGCACACAAGTGTGGGGGCTCGTGGGAGGGTGGAGCAGCTGTTAGGCAACGTAACACACAGTGAGGCCGCACATGTGCCACGTGCTGGGCATATCATCCATGATTCCCAGGGTTGCAGACATCCCACCACACCCACGGCAGGCCTCTGTGCATCTCCTGAATGCATGCAGATGGTGTAGTTACTGTAGGGATGAATGGTCCTTTGTCTGCACTATCTGGCGGTAGCATATCTGCAGCTCCTAGATGTGACTTGCATGTGCCCAGCACCCCCTGACAGATAGAATAGCATTTCCAGGCGACTCCCACACTACGCACTGCCAGACGTGAGGCCAACGTGTACACATCCCACACGCAGAAGTCCTTGGTCGTAGTTTGCGTGCGTGAAATGGCCTTCACTCGTACTCCCACCACACCCTAGGCCTGCACCCGTTGCACACAGACACTGCTCATTGCTCTGAGCTGTGGCGTTTCATCCACAGGACTGGCGCAGGTCCTCACAGTGCCGCTTCAAGCAGAGCCACTGACGCAATGGCAGACCATCCCGGACACATGCTCTACTCCAGTCACGTGGACCTGTTCCGTGCACGTCTGCTGCATGTACTGGGGGCACTGCCATTGGCAGTGCTGCGGATCAGTTACAGGCTGAGCTTCCGCCTTGCCAACGTCACCTGCGTTCAGCCTGTGTTGCACTGTCGCTCGTGCATATTCGAGTGGTCCATGGATGTCTGCCTCCCCAACGTTACGGTAGCTGACCTGGATTTTGACGTTTGTGTGCGCCCCCTGTTAGACCACGACCAGGAGTGTCACCGTGATGCCCGTTTATGGCATGCCTGGATGTTTGGCATGCATGCTGGGGACTGGACCTTGGAGATTGCAGGAGTCGTCGTGTGCAGTGAGCACATTGAGCCGCTCCCGGATTGGGCTTTTGTGCATATTGGGGTCAGGGGTTGGAGTGAGCACATCTGTCCGGGACAGCTGATGGGTTACGTCGCCGACATGTCAGATGTGGTGGACAACGATCTCGCATTGGAAATGTTGGCCTACGCTGCTGCACTCACGTTCATGGACGAGTGACAAGGTAACTGCAGCCAGGACTGCATGTGACCCATTGCACGTGTCCTGACGCCTGGTTGCATGTTGGGGATCTGGTCACATGTCCCTAGGAGACAGTGGACATGGCTGCATTGGCCTGGACTCCTGATCCATGCGCAGACAACATACGTGGGTTGGCAATGACTTGTGTTGGTGATGGACTCCCCCAGGGTGGACATGGGCGCTTTCCAATGTTCCTCATTCAGACATGCTGCTGCATTGGTCTGCATGTCGTGGCACTTCCCTTGGCCGTACTGACACGCAATTGTTGATAAAGATTCCGCACGTTCACTTGTCTCCAACTGTGTTGAGTGTTTATTTGTATGCCAATGTGTGTGTCACGGCCTATCTGGGTCCCTGCCTTACATGCATTGCTGCCCCATCAGGGCTGTGGGTTGGTACTTGTGCATTATCATGTCCCTGTTTCGTGCTTTGCCAGATGCGTATGGCCATTTACCAGCCACAAGCGGGTGCACTTGTGTCCTGTGTTCGGTTGTGCAGATGTTGGTGTTTGTACCACATTGTGTTGGATGTTGGGGTGCTCTGCTTCCTATGTGTGTGTGCTGCATTGTGTGTGAGATGTCCCTTCGGCTCTGATTTGGCTCACCCTTCTCCCTTTCAGGCAGTGTGGTTTTCACTTCTGTGCTTGTTCAGTGGTGTGATATTGCCGAGTTGGGTGACTTGTGCTCTTGGTTGGTGTTGTTCCTCTTGGGCATGGTTTGTCTGCAGTTGTGCTGTGCTTACTTGTGCATGTGTGCCATTGTGCCCATCTCCCCCCGTCCCCCCAGTCCCTGGTTGTTCCTCTCCCTGTTGCTGTTGTGTCTGTTGATTTTGAGCAGTTTCCGGTCCCCGACTCCTGCCACCATCTCCAGACTGATGTGGTGGACACCATTTCCTCCATGTCATCCAGCTCCTGGTGTGGCGCTGGACTCCCACCTCCGGTGTGCATTGCTGCCTTGTGGTTCTTGGCGTGTTTCTGCTTGTTTGTGCGTTTCGCATCATTCCAGCTGTTCTGGTTTTCTGCCATTGTCCTCCTCCGCTCTCCAGCTGCATTCACCTTGTCCACGATGGCCTGCCATGTCTAATGTTTTGTTGCCAATGGTGCTTGTGGGGTTGTGTGCTAGCTCCGACTGCCTCCATTGTGCTTCGCTGTTTTCTGTTTGGTTTGTCTTTCTTTTTCCTGCTTTTGTTGTGCTTATTCCTGCATGCCGTATATGTGTCGTGGGCCTTGCGCTGCTTATCGCTGCTTTCCTCCTCGCGAATGGGCTCATCGCATGTTTTTTGGTGTTGGGGTTTGTGTTTTTATCTCCGTCGAGGTGGTTGTATCGCGGACATTGGCCGCGGTTTCGGGAGACTATCGCATGGTACCGCCGTGTTGTGAATTCCACGTTGACACAGGGTTGTTTTCCCGTGATAGGCTGCGATGTGTAAAGTTGCGTTAACATTATTTAGAGATGTTTAGCACACGTTCTTGTGAATATGCCCCATAGTACATTGCTTACCCCTCCCCCCTTGATCTCTGTAACATTGACCTGTGAGATTTAACTTGAATTTGTTTTGTGGAGGGCTTGGGTCCTAGGCAACTCCGAATTAGCATTTTAGAAATAATTTATAGAAAACTGATAACTAGGTCTTGAGCCCTGAGGACCTCCTGCACCCCAATGCTTTCGACTAGCCGGGAGCCAGCACTCTGTAATCAGAGCGGTGTGTAAGGCAAACTGCGCGTTGAAACTCTCCAAGGCCCTATCAGGGAATAAGAAACAACTTACAACTGATGAAGGTTATGGCAATGACCTCTCATCTGGGGCTGTCAAGAATAAGAGATGTGTGGGTGAGTCATCACAAGCAATTGAGGCTTGGACCTGTGGCAATCAGTGCTGTCTGACTACTATTGGTGGCTGTGGGGGGACATGTCAAGATTAGTGAGATGTTAAGAAAAACACATGATGCAAAATAATGACTTTTTCAAGCAGAAAGCAGCAATTTGAAACTGTACATTTTGAACAGAATTTGGGATTGTATATGTACGTGCTCTTTTCGAGAAACTAAAGTGTTAGCACATAGCATAAGGAATTGATCTATCAAAACAGAAATGCAAAATGCAACATTATTTCAATGCTTGTAGTCAGGCCAAGATGCTTGAAAAGTTTGTTGTTTGAAAAACCTAGCCAAAAACTACCCAAAAAGTAAGTTGCAATCCTGCAATATACTGTAACTTACTTTTCCCAGGTCTTGCGACAGGGTCGGCCTGGTACAAAAAATAAACCCAGGAACCGAAATAAAAGTGTCCCCCTTAGTGAATTTGATAGCTAAAAAAGCCGCCCATGCTTCCAAATTGGGGCAGTTTTTGATCTTTCAAAGACATACTGTATAGGTGTTTTGCTAAGTATGGAAAATTGCATGGATTTGAGATTGCTGCAGGCAATGTTTGCTTTAATATCAGGGAAATCAACAGTAAAAATGGGCCCAGCAGACCATAAAACATGGCACAAACAGCGAAAAAAAAGTCCCACACAGACCTGTCAGACCAGCCCATCTGACACGTCACAGTGAGTGCCTGATTGCCAAATAGGCCAGTCATACCCTGCTCGTGGATAGCACTACAGACCACAGACACTCTTCTTAAATCATATTGTGACATTTTGTTATGATGCTCTAAGGAGAGAAAGCATCAGAATTTGGAACACACAGTAAAATACGCATCAGTAAAGTCAGTATGTCTGGCATTGGCTACCAGCCTTTGGCTTTGTCAATACTTGTTTTATTTTACCAAGGTATTTTGAAACTTTTATTGTGGGGAAGCTGCTGAGCCCTCAGCAAACAATATTTAAAAAAACAAAAGGCAAATATTTTTGTTCTCGATAAGCACACACATTGCCACTGTAATCCCTGAAATATAAAGGAACTACTTTGTGTGTGGATGACTCATTGTGAAAGAGAATAATAAATTGTGAGAAAATGGCTCTTTTGCATGGTCAACCCCATTTTTTGATGGTTATTAGATTGTGCACACTGGGGCACTGCAGTCCAGGGGCCATTATATATGCTCTGACCTCTAAAACTAAAATTCAAAAAATTGGCTAATCACTGATTGGCATATTTAACTCTCCCAAAAGGCCATAATGTAAGATGTAGAAACTTCATCCATGGGATGGAAAGTTAAATGTCACCTTTGGACTGCAGCACGTATTGTGCCATTCACTAGGGCGATGGGGAAAACATGGCTTCAGCCCTCCTAGTGTGGCCTTCCTGCTGCAGTTTAAACCTGCTGTTTGACCTTTCAAAATTACATTTATCACAAGTAAAACTCCCCATTTATATATGTACTATTACGTAGGCCTTGCAGCTTGCAACGTAGAGTACATAGTATTTAAAAGTGAAACCTTTAGAAATTTAGGGGCAGATTTACAAGCCCCTTGCGACACTTTTGAGCTGCCGTTGCATCACTTTTGTGATGCAGCGGCAGCGTAAACAATGCGGCCAATTTACAACGTGACTCATCTAGGGAGATGATTCACGTTGTAAAGCCCTGCGTCACATTATACCTGCGTCAGGTATAATGTATGCAGGGTGGGCGCTCCCACGCAGGAGAGCCTCGTAAAAGTGGCTCAGTAAAATCTACAAGATTTCACTGTGCCACGTCTAGGATGCCAAGGATGCCTGAAGCAGGCATAAGGAGTGACGCAGTACAATAAGTATAGGCCTCAACATGCATTGCTGTTGTTGCGTCGTGCTTGCGACACAACTCCAACAATGCCTGACTTTTGGGCCAACAGATGCGTCAGAATTTCTGACGCGTCTGTCAATCCTTGCGCCATGGTGCGCCGTATTGTAAACACGTCGCATCCATGGTGGCGCAAGGGTATCGCAGGCTGGCGCAGGGAAACTGACGCATCTCTACAGATGGGTCAGTTTCTTGTAAATCTGCCCCATAATATTACCATTTCCCTACTGTGACAAAGCCCCAGTAGTTAATTTCACTGCAGGAAGATCTGGTTGTTCTATAAAGAATGCTATAGTACAGATTAAAAATAAAATTCTGCTAACTTGGGTGTGGGACAAGCAATACAAATAGTACAACCACTATTTTTAATATTTACTACATGTCTGGTTCAATGGTGAACGAGAATTTACTAAATATTTAGGAAAAGTAGCTTACAGAAAGTTAAAAGTTACGTTTTCTGTGGCTGAAGATCCTTGACGATAATTTACATCAGCCTGCAGCAGTCCTATAAGGAATATTGGAGTACAAATTAAAAAATTTATTCTGTTATCTCAGGTTTGTGACAAGCAAGAAAAATAGCACAACCAGTATTTTTAATCTTTATTAAAAGCTCAGTTCAATGGTGAAGTCTTATTTTACAAATTATTTAAAAAGGTTACATATAGAAAGTTACATTTCCTGTCCTTGTAGATCCTGGAAAATAATTTACGTAAGCTCCCCTGCAACTGTCCTCCAAGTGCCTGACCCTAATGAGGTGTGAACACTGCTCCCAGAGCAGGGACATTGACCTGGGTGTTGGGAGGTGTTTTTCTTCTCTAGGCATGAAAAACAGCTGAAGACCAGTTTGGGCTGGCCCAGGAACATAACTTCAAAAGACACTGCTCAGTCAAAAGTAAATTTCAGATGACACCTGGAGAGGATTAGCTTTTGCCCTCCTAGTCAGGTTGGCACCAAACCCAGTAGAAGGAGAGCTACACCCAGAACTGGTTTTGAGTGACCACAGAGTAGAAGACAGCTTATTAACCTGACCAAACTGGCACAAAGGGAGAAGGGCTACCCCACTTGGATTTTGGAAATAAGGTTTATTGTAGGACTGTTTGAAGTAGGGCAAACAGGATCTGTAGGAAAAGTGGATAGGGTTGCCATTGGGAATTTTACCCCATTGGTCAATGAGGAACCAGTAGTCACCCCCTCCACTAGCTGGTGCCTAGCTTAAAGGTTGCACCCAAAGGCACCCTCCTCAGAACACTCTCTTCCCCTTTGGAAGACCAGAAGAAGGACTGCACCTGCTATTTGACACCTGTGAAGAGACCTGAAGAACTGGGGCTGCTCCCACTTGTACCCATGACAAAGAAGTGGGCTCCACTAGTCAGTTGGCTTACCTCCTGTGTGACTACAGTGACACAACAAGCTGCTGAAGGCCTTTCTCCTGAGGGCCCAGCTAACCAGTAGCAACTGGACCTGGACTGAAACCTCCTAGTGGCCTCTGCTAGAGTGTGTTGGGACTTCCCAAGGGCTGTTCCTAAGGTTTGAGTAGCTTTGCTGTGTTTAACTGTACTTCTCTAAAAACTCTGAAAAGTTGGGACTTTGAAAGTTTTTGAATCTCTAAACCTCCGGAAGCCAGGATCAACCACCCACCCAAGCCAATCCACCCGGCGCACTGCCTTGTTGGGCGTAAGAAACAGGTTCCTCCTGCTAAGAGATTCTACACAGCAAATAATCTGTTTCAGTGGGCCTTGTGGAACACATCATTGCTTACACCTTACAATGTTGTCCCACTGGACGATTCTGAGCTCTAAAAAAAGACTAAGGGGCCGATTACGATGTCGTTCGGTATTGCAGAATCCAATTCGGAACCCTTGTTTCCGAACGAATCGTACACATTTCCCAACGACCGATTACGATGCCCAGAAACCGTTCGGGCAGTTCAAATCGGTTCCTGAAAGGCATTTGGACAGCCCGAGTCTTTCGGAGCCGAATCGTACAGCTCTATGGACATGGTTTCCGAACGAGTGATTACGATGACCGATTCGGACAGCCGTTCAAATTCGGTCTGCCTGACACAAAACGGCTGTCGGCATCCATCTTTGGGGCTCTGTTGCGGGCCCCCCTTCACCCGGAGGCATCCGATTGAGGCCCGTGGGAGTACCCAAGGGACCCCTCTTCCCAACCATGCACAATGTGGCAGGCACCATGGGGTGCCCGCCACAGGGTGCAAGGTTTTCCCCAACCACCCCTTTATTCAATGGGAGCCTGTGTTCTCATTTGGGACACAGGCTCCATTGAAGTCAATGTGAGTCTGACCAAACGATGTTGGGAAGCATCGTAATCAGTCGTTCGGACTCGCAGGACCTGATTCGTTCGGAACAGTTTCCGAATAACATCGTAATCGGCCCCTAAGTCTGAACTTAGAAACCCGAATTGGGCAAAGGTGGCAAAAAATTCTGGCTGATGTGTGGGCTTCCCTTGGGGTGAAATTTCAATGTTCCCACCCGGAGTATTTTCCACCAAAACCAGCAGTGTCAATGTAACCTTGTCCAATGGCTATCTGACACTGAGAGGACTTCTCCGGATATAGCCTGTAATCTTGCCCCTCTGGAGGATTTCGACTTCTATTTCAAAGGCTAAGTCCAAAGGTAAAATCATTGACCGCGATGAAACTGATCCATCTTGGTTAGCAGGAAAGTCTACTAGACTAACATTGGTGTTTTGTGCTTTCTGGCTCTAGTTTTCCTTCAACCTTTAAAAATGCATATCACCGGTTTCCCTTAATGGATTTTTGTCTAATTTGGCTTGGGGTTTTTATTACTTGATGTTTTGAATTTATTACTGTTTTAGTATGCATAAA
The DNA here is from genome assembly GCA_963921515.1 of Calotriton arnoldi. Lineage (NCBI taxonomy): Eukaryota > Metazoa > Chordata > Amphibia > Caudata > Salamandridae > Calotriton > Calotriton arnoldi. The sequence goes on from CAWUFW010002369.1 coordinate 1,982,872, forward strand.
TATTTTAAAAATTCTCTGTAAGTTAAGCCAGGGTGCTCTGTGACATAGCTACCAGGGGTTGATCTCAGGTTTAGGTTGAAATCCTTATTTGGACCTAAAAGGTTAGTCCCTTTATAAATTGTGGTGGACTACCATCCACTTAATTAACCGTTCACTTTCTTACAGCTGACACTCAAAGTAAAGGTAGCCATTTGCTGAAGTGGACTGACACACGTCCCCATGCTGTGTGATGGACTCTGCAGATGAAGAATGTGAATGAAATAATAACAGACCAAAAACCTTATCTGTGACTGATATAAATCAATTTAATTATTGAGCACTTTTCATTTCTCTCAGAGCATTCTATGCAGTTGGTGTTTGTTTTGAAAGTCTAATGTTTTGAACATCCATTTATTTACTTATTTATTGATTATTTGTAACATGTTAATGCTGGACAATACACGACTTTGGGGTGTGATTACGACATTTTAGGAACTTGCATAATTCTTGGAATATAAAATGAATGATTGGAGAAATTGTCAAGTGTGTGGTTTTTAGCATGGCTGAGCATGGCACGGGGAATCAATGTAGGGATTGTCATTGTTCCGTTAGGAGAACATGGCGGTAAAGAAGTAAGTGAAATTGTGAGCCAAGTTTAGGTACTAGTTTGGGTAATTTGGATGTGCAACGATGATTTTCAGTCAAACATCATCAGCATTGAAGTGGTGAAAGCTGATGAGAGCAAGGGACACGTATTGCAGTTTCACATTTGCTGTAAGCTAATTTATATGTGCAGTGGTAGTTTTTGGCTTAGTGAGCTGAAACATGCTGCAATAGTGTTGGACTTGGCCCTTTTTGCAGGGTCATCCCTGAACTTTTTGCCTTCCTCCTAGCCTTTTTTCTGACATGGTGTTGGTGGTTCTAGGACTCTGGGCACTTTAGCACTGCTGTCCAGTGTAAAGTGCGTGTGCTCTCTGTGGTAAACATGGTAAGATTGGTCTACACCTGTTTGGCGTATTTAATTTACCTGTCAGTCCCTTGTAAAGTGGTATCTCAGATACCCAGAGCCAGTAAATTAAATGCTACTGGTGGGCTCGCAGCGCTGCTTGCGCCACCCACCAAAGTAGCCTTTCAAACCTGTCTCAGGCCTCTGCCATTGCAGGGCCTGTGCGCGCAGTTTTACTGCCACTGTGACGTGACCGCTAAAGTGTGTGCCACGTCTGTGACCCCCCCTTTTTCTGCATGTCAGTCACCCCTAAGGTAGGCCCTAGCTAGCCCTATGGGCAGGGTGCATTGTAGGTAAAAGGTAGGACATGTACCTTAAGTGTGTGACATGTCCTGGTAGTGACAAACAGCCATTTTGGTTTCTCACTGCTGTGAGGCTGCCCTCTCATAGGAATGCATTGGGGATTCCCTGATAAGTGTTTCAGTGGTAATTCCTGATATGAGAGGAGCAGCGTGGTCAAGTTTGGGATGGTTGGAATAGTAATAATAAATGCTGCGCAATGGTGTGCGCAGATTTATTATCACTATTTTAGAAATGCCCCTTTTAGAAGTTGGCATTTCTGTGTGCTATGTGTCTGCCTGCCTGATGTGTATTGCATGTCTGGCTCTGGAGTGACAGGGGCTGGTGAGGTGTGTGTGGCTCCAGGGAGGGCAGGGTGAGTCAGCGCTAGGCTGAATAGGGGACCTGCATTTGGAGTAGTGGGAGGAGTAGTCCCCTGACCCTGAATAGGTCTGTGCTTGCCTGGGTGAATGCTGGCTCCGCCCCCCTGTGGTGGTCTGATGACCGAGCCCCCACCTGACAAAGGGGAAGAGGAGCCCTGTAAACAAAGTGCTCCAATACCCCACAGAACCAGTGGGACTGGTTCCCCCAGCCCTGTGCCAGGGCAGAACAAAGGAAAATGTGGTATAAGTACTGGGGCTGTGACCCCATGTGTGGTTGTGCTTCCTTGTGACTTGCTGCTGCTGGGCCCCAGGAGGAACCACCATGAGGGACTGCCTCCCTGCTGGAGGGCCATATGAGCTGGCCTGCCTGGTCCCAGCCTTTGCCCTGAAACTGTTGGGGCCTTAGCGCCTCATGGGCGCTCTATCTACTTTTCAAGAGGAGCGCGAGGGCTCTGCAGCGCTGAGCTGCGACTTCGTCAGAGGGAATCCCGACGTGGGGATTCCCCCGCATTGCTGGAAGGAAAGCGGGAGCCCACCTCGCATTGATGCCTTTTGAGCGGGAGCCCACCCCGCATTGATGCCTTTTTGAAAGCGGGAGCCCACCCCGCATTTTGTCCGGAGGAGAGGAGCGCCACGAGAACTGGAAGTCAGGCCGCTGCCTGGTTGTGGGCGGGGCCAAGGAGCTCCGATGTGCCAACCATGACGCGGGAGAGACGGAGCCTCGTGACGGCTCTTCCTGCCTCCCGTGGAAGTCAGGCAAAAGGTGAAGCCTGTTTGGAGGCGGGACCTCCCCTGTGGAGATTGGAGAAGGGGAAGCCCCACGTGCCTGCAGCAGTGAAGAGGACATGGATCGACAGAGACTCCGCTCCGTGCTGAGGGATCCCCTGTGTGCCTGCCAGTGGTGGCGGAGCCCCGCGGGCTCACCAGATCCCAGGGAGAGGGGACCGGAGCCTTGCGGGCCCCCCCGCCAGAGTCCTGCTGCGTCCAGCAAGGAATCCAAGGCCCCGGTGAGTGGGGCTGCACTGGAGCCTTTCCCTTTCTTTTGTTGTTGGGCCACGAAAGCACCAGGAGAAGCCCCGGTGAGTGGGGCAGAGCGGAGCGGTGCTGGCGCTCCCTGAGGCACTGTGGTGCCTGTGCCAATTTCCTTTTGGGCCATAAGTACCGGAGTGGGACCTGAAAGGCATGGTGGTGCCAGTGCTTGGGTGCCGATTTCCTCACAGCTGACCCGCCCGTTGGAGGGCAGCTGCAACGTTGGACAATCTTGTCTGTAGAGTCCCAGTGGGGGCTCAGGAGGCACGGCAGTGCCAAAGGTGATTCTCAGCTGCACCGCGAGAGCGCGGGCAGCTGCAACGTGGGGGACAGTTCCTTTTTATTTTATTTTTTTTAATTTTTATTTAAAATGTTTTTATGATCTCATTATTACAGTTACAAGTCATGGCAATTTCATATTTCAAAAAAAAGAAGAAATCAGAGTAATAGGTAACAAAGCAGTAGCAAAAAGTTGATAAGCAAGCAAAAATAAGCAACATAATTTAGTCTAACCATTCGGAAATAGGAGCCCAAGTTTTTTGCCCGACTTCCCTTCTCTTGCGTCCTTTCAGTCTATTTACAGAGGACTCCATATTATATATAGAGAGAATCCTAGATCTCCAAATTATAAATGTAGGGGAGTCAGGACTGATCCATTGAGCGGTGATACACGATCGGATACAGGCCATAGCGATAAATACAAATCTAACCTCATGTCTTGCCCTAATATTCTCTCCCCCATTACAGTCAATACCCAAGATTACCAGTTCTGGCGTTATTGCAAGCGGAATCCTCAAAACTGTATTAAAGAAAGATTCAATATCTTGAAAGAGTTGAGCTAAGTTAGGGCATGAATAAAACATATGTACAGTATCCGCGGCCACTAAACCACATCTGCTACACTTATTTCCTCGAGTACCTCGTGTACCTCCCCATTTCGCAACCTTTCGAGGAGTATAGTAAAGGTCAAAAATGGACATATAATGTTGGGTTCTTAGGCTTCCTGTTGTTAAGGTCTCACTTATTAAAGCAATTGAGTCTTCTATATTTATCCCCTCCTTTCCAAATTTCTCCTCCCATTTAGTATTCTGACTACAAAGATCGTCGGGGAAAGCTTGCAGTAATGTTTGATAAATTGTCCCGATCCGGGACTTTCTACTTATTGTCTCCACCAGAGATATTTTTTCTAAATTAGCTGTAGTCCCTTGTATATTTGTCCCCATGAAGCTCCGAACCTGCAAATATTTAAAGAAATCTCTTCTATCTAACCCAAATTTTTCTTGTAAAAAGGTAAACGTTTCGATTTGACCTTTGTCATAGATATCCCATAAGACATTAATCCCAACATTGCCCCATCGGAAGGTTGTTTGATCTTGAAAAATTGGCGGTAGAGCACCACACGCCAGGAAGGGAGTATACACATTTATATTAGAGACCTTGAACCTCCGTCGAATCTTTCTCCAGACCCCATAGGCTGCCTTGAGGGTTTTAAATCTGTTTTTTTTGTAGTAGCTAGGTTCTAGGTTTTTGACTAAGCATTGATTAGCTTCATTGTCCAGTGCAATTTCATAGATAGTTGGTCTTACCGCCATAGATCTCTCGGCTTTGGTCCCAGTCACCAAAATCCCCATATGTTGTAGCAGTGAGGCCCAGTGGTACATTAGAAAGTTGGGAACCCCCCAACCTCCTCGGTCTCTAGGGAGAGTCATCCATCTGGTCGCCATTCTAGCCCTATGATATCCCCATAAAAACCTGGAGCAACTTCTTTCAATTTTGGCTAGAGATGCCATTGAGAACTCTAAGGGAATAGTCCTAAATAGGTATAAAATTTTTGGAAGAATTAGCATTTTTAAAACATTATTTCTTCCATACATAGGGAGATATAGGTGATCTAACCTCTCTAGTATCCTGTTGACATTGCCGATCATAGGAATAATATTAAGATCCAGTATTAGATTGACTGACTGTGAGATCTTGATACCCAAGTATGTTGCTTCAGTCGAGACAGGGAGGTCAGGAGTAGGGATAAAATTAGAGTGAATTATCTGCGTTTTATCGACATTTAGTTTATATCCCGATAAGGCCCCATATTGCTCTGCCTGATCCCTCACTGCTAGGAGAGCCACTGTGATATCGCTAGTAAGTATCGCGATATCATCTGCGTAGGCCAATGTCTTATACTCAGTATTGTTGATCGTCACTGGTTTTATATTCACATTTTTCTCTAACTTATTAAGAAATGGGTCGATGTAAAGTGCAAAAAGCAGGGGGGAACATGGGCACCCCTGCCTTGTACCTCTATTGATCCTGAAGGATTTTGATTCCTGCCCTGATATCCGGATCTCTGCTACAGGTGAGATATAAAGTGTCTGCACTGCTTGGATAAATTCGGGGCAGAACCCCTTCCACTGCAATACATACCACATGAATCGCCAGGAGACCCTGTCGAACGCTTTCTCTGCGTCCAACAGGGCCACACCCAGCGAAGAACCCAGCTTTAGCCCAGTCGAGAAGAGCGATCACACGTCTCACGTGATCGGTTGAATCTCTCCCGGGAATGAACCCGTGCTGGCGAATGGACACAAGAGGGGTGATGATTCTAGCTAATCTAGAGGCTATTATTTTAGAGTAGACCTTACTATCTGAATTAATAAGGGAAATTGGCCTGTACGACGATGGATTAAGTTCCGGCTTATTCTTTTTCTTGAAAATTATTATTGTGTTCTTACACCAAGATTCAGGTATTTGCCCTTTTTGAGCCTGCTGAAATAATGAGACCATATCCTGTCGGAGTGCTGATCTAAATGACCTAAAAAACTCTAAAGGGATACAGTCTGGACCAGCCGCCTTACCGGCTGAAAGAGAAGTTACGGCATTTTCTATCTCTTCCCATGTAATTGGGGCAGCAAGAATCTTATTTTGTTCCGGCGTAACCTTCTTTGTTTCAAGATCTTCAAAGAACTCAAGAAATGCTTCTGGGCCCGCTGCCTCTCCTGTACCTATCTCTTCAGTATATACTTGCTGATAGAAATTCTGAAATACCTCTAAAATTTTACTGGGAGAATCTTGAATCTGGCCAAAATGATCTTTGATCGTACATATTCCACTGGCCACTTCCCTCTCTCTGAGCCGCTTTGCCAGGACCCTTCCAACATTTTCCCCGAATTCGTATGTTTCTGCCCTAAACTGTGTATACTTAGTGGTGACTTCTTCCCCAAAGTGCTGCTGAATTTTGGATTTAATCAAAGCTATTAGCTGAAGACACTCGTCATTGTCCAGGCCGTTCCCTATTTTATTCATCAGCTCAATTTCAGCTATCCTGAGCTGGTCAACCCATCCACTAATCTTTTTCTGTTTGATCTTCTGCTGATATATAGAAAAACTAAGAGTTTCTCCGCGGAGGGCTGCTTTGAACGTATCCCAAACGATAGTTTCAGCAGAAGTGTCTCTATTAATGCTAAAAACTCCATTATCCAATTGGACATATGCACGCAATATGCCTGTTCAAGGAGAAATTTCTTTTCAAAAGACCATTTCCTCTGGACCCGAGGGATACCACTTAATGACAGCTCAGCGACCAGTGGGTTGTGGTCCGAAATGATCTTAGGGGAGATATCAATACTGGCCCTTTCCGCAATCTGTTGAGATATAAGAAAATAGTCCAAGCGGACGAATTTGTTATGAGGGGCTGAGTAAAAAGTATACCCTGGGATTCCCGGTCTGTGTCTAAACCAAAGATCAACTAGTCCGTGTTCCCTAAGTACTCTCTCCAGAGCTTTGAACATCCTAGCTTTCCTTCCTTGATATGGAGCATTGCCAAGAACATTGAACTGACTGTCCAAATGGATGTTAAAATCTCCACAGAGAACTACTGGATACTTCCATAAAGCCAACTCAATATTAAGAAAGTCTAAGATCTCTGGATCATCCAAATTAGATCCATACAGTGTGCAGATTGTCAATGGGGTTCCATTAATTATAAGCTCTAAGATCACCCATCGTCCCCATTTATCCTCTTTGCTTCTTTGACACAAGCCAATACCTTTCTTAGCCAAGTTAGCCACCCCTGTAGTAGTAGTACATTGGTGAGAGCAAGCCAATAAGTCTAGTCCCAGGCCTCTCAGATACCCCCGTTTACCCCACGGAATATGGGTCTCTTGTAAACAGAGAATATCTATTTGCATGAATGGTGTAATCTTAGCCAAAACACCTCTTTTTTTTCTATCATTTAGACCACATACGTTCAAAGAGCAAATGCGTATTTTATCCTTTCCACCCATCATTTTTGACAGTTGATTCCCCTCTTGGCCTATAAAGATAATTCAAACAATAAGAGTAGGCTCCATAGGTCTTATCAGCAGTACTCATATTTGCACAAAAAGAAATGCCATGACTACAAGTAACAAGCCCTAGTTGTGCGACCCTCCTAGCCGCCCTTGCCCCACCACCCCCAGCCCTCTCCATCTCCCCCTCCACCCTGCCTACCCCCACCCCTTCCCTCCCCCCACTACCTATCCTATGAGGCTTAGGGACCAACAGTCCCTGGTGATGGAAGGCTGGATCATTACCCCCCTCCTCAAGACCGACCCCCCCCTTCGTTACAATATCGTCAAAAAAAAAAAAAAAGGAACCCCTAAAAAAGCAAGTCTTAAAAGGCAAAAAGAAAAAAGATAACAGGGGCACAGGGGGCAGGGGAATCATCCAAAAAAAAAGGGACAAAAAGGAAAGGAGGAGACCTTATATATACTTTGCGTCATACAATAAAAGAATGAACCCCTATCTTTCACAACATTGCTGTATTACAACATTTCTAAGTGCTTTTTATCCCCTGGTACATTTTTTAAATCTTTTTAAATCTTTTGTAAATATTCTTTTGCCAAAATCTCAGTTAGAAAAAATTGTGTCTGCCCCTGGAAAATTACTTTCAGCTTAGCGGGATTGTGCAAAAACCTGTGCCCCTTTTGCTTGGAATAATGGGATTAGTTGGCGAAATTGCCATCTTTTCTCAACTGTTGCAGGGCAGAAGTCTGGCCTTACAAAGAAGTCGCATCCTTTCCCCCTTCTTTTCCTATCTGGTCTAGCCAGATCATACAGTGCCTCTCGGGCTAGAAAGTTATTCAAGCAGATAAGGATAGCCCGTGGTCTTTCAGTATCTTGGCCCCGTTTTTTCTGTTGGAAAGGAAACCGATGAGCTCTTTGTACTTCCGTTTTCCAGTCCCAAGGTAGTTCTGGGAAGGCCTCCTCAAAAAGTGCGATCACAAATTGGCGAGCATCCCCCCCTCCTTGACCTCTGGTACCCCCAAAATCCAAAGGTTATTCCTCCTTGAGCGATTTTTGAGGTCCGTCAGTTTCCAAAGAGTGTCTTCCTTTAGGGATTTCAGGGACTCAGTGATAGTTCTCTGATTAGCCATTTCGTCCTCTAAGGTGGATATTCTTGTCTCTGTTTGGCCGATCCTTGCTGCGAATTCTGAGCAGGTCTTTGATACCCTTCGAATTGAGTTTTGCAATTTCCGACAAGCACCCTGATTGCGGAGACTTTCAAGCCGAGTTTCTTCACGGTGGGCCATTATTGACTGATATATGGTTGACAGTGTGATTTCTTCAGGAGCCCCTAGGTTTGACCTTAAAGTATCAATCACCCCATCTGCATCCTTGCTCCCCTCCAGGTTTGGGGAAAATGAGTAGTCCCAGGTCATAGATCCGGTTAACCCCGGGTTTTTATCTAACATATGGTCCCTCTGTTTGCGCACCGTTCCGGGAGTATGAAAGGACTTGTCTTCAGATTCTTCCTCTTCCCAGTGCAAACTACCGGTATCACTCTCTTCCCTGGCCCAGTCTTTACCAGGACTCTCATCCTCCGAGGAGTTCGATTGGTCAGATAAAGAATAGAATTTTTCCCCTGAGTCTCCATCTTTCAAGGCACCTTGAGGTTCTTGAGATTCTAGTGTTCCCCTTTGCATATCGACTACACTCACGGCAGTACAACTCTCGCCTGCCTCGCCTGCCTGATCAATTGTTTCTTCTTCTAGACTGCTACCCTGGGGGACTACATCTCCCATATGGCCGTTTTCTGGATTCTCCAATTCAGTACTCAGCGATTCATCATTACCCTCAATATTTCCATGGTTATGTTTATATTTATGTTTATTAGGGTCACTGGCTTTAGTTCCTCCCTTGTTCTTTAATCCGGGACTCAGATCATTAGCACCCCCCTGAGGAAAGAGATCAATATCTCGAATGAGCCCTTGTGTAGATCCCTCCAGAGTTGCTGCAGCTTTCCCAGTTGTAGCCGGTACCGCTGCAGTATTGCAATCGCCATTATTGCCCACCACACGACCACCAAGAGTCTTACTTTTCACAGATTGCGCCTTGAATAATGAGGGAACAGTTTGGCGGCCCCTTCCAGTAGAACCAGTAGGTCCGCTCTTACCAGAAAGTGAGCGACGTGTGTCATCCATCGGAGTATCGTCTGAGACCGATTTCCCAAGATTCACAGTGTTCAAAGTATTTGCTGCGCTCCTGACACCAGCGGGAGGACCACAAGCCTTTGCTCCCTTCGCGGCAGTCTTAGGCGGCATTGCGACGAAAACAGAAGGGAACTGGGCTTCTACTGCCGCCGGGTGCAAGGAGTGTATACAAGCCAATCTTGCAGGCAGAGGTAAGCCACAAAGCCAAAGTCTTAGCCGCCAGATCATCCCAGGAATCCGCAACACTTCGTTCTTGTCGTATTCTTGTAGATTAATAGTTTAGTCGATATCCAGCAGGACCGGCACACCGCACATAACCAGGAGGGGAGGGGGGTCCGTCAGGAGGAGAGAGTGTGACCAGCTCACTCAGCCGACAGCGCGGCCGCCATCTTGCCTCGTGGGGGACAGTTCCTAAAGGTGACAAGGAAGGGGTGAGACGCACCCCACGCCCCCAGCGCATTGCGCACAGTGTTTTTGCTGCCAAGGCAGCCAGAGGGCCCAGGAGGGTCCTATATTCGCGCCCTGACATTTGGGACAAAGGGTATTTGAGCCCCCAGAGGAAGGCCAGTTGGCCTGGGGTCAGTGTTGGTAGGGCGCAAGGCCCTAATGTGGTGCCTACAGAGGTTGCATAATGTGTTTATGCTTATGATGATTATGCATGATGTGTTTTATGCCTAATGTGATGCAGACATAATGTGTTTATGTTGCTAATGCTAATGCTGAGTACAGTATTTCGCCAGTAGTTACTGGTAGTGTTTTATTTTTACTACGTGTGCTTGTGATGGTTCTGACAGTGGCCCGATTGGCCCGGTCATGTATATAATCCCCTGTAAATTACTACCTGGTGCCAGTTGGCACAGTGTACATGTGTGGTTATGATCTAATGTGTTTTGGATAATACAAAGGCTATTTTTTATATAACCTTGTGTGGAGTTTCCTTTGTGGTGTGCCTAGTGTGTTGCTACTGTGTGTGTGTGTTGTGCAAACGCTTTACACATTGCCTCTGGGATAAGCCTGACTGCTCGTGCCAAGCTACCAAGGGGGTGAGCAGGGGTTATCTTCAGCGTGTAACTCCCTTGCCCTGACTAGAGTGGTGGTTTCTGCCTGGCTTAGGCGCATGCCCTAGCCAACCAGAAATCTCATTTCTAACAAATAGGTACCAAAGGTTATGGGCCAGATGTATCAAGCATTTTTGCGTTCGCAAACGGGCAGATTGCTTTTCCGATGCAGCAAACCTAATTTTGCAATTCGGTAACCTCTTACCGATTCGCAAAATGGGTTTGCGATTCGGTATTAGGAAGGGGCATGTTTAGGGCGTCCCTTCCTAATACTGAATCGCATCTGTATGTATGAATGTTTTGTGAACGCAATTGTGGTTGCAAAACATTCGCATTTTACCACCTACTTCAAGTAGGTGGTAACCCATTGCAAATGGGAAGGGGTCCCTTTGTGAATGTTTGTAAAACCATTTTTAAGAGTGGGCAGTGGTCCTACGGACCACTGCCTGTTCTTAAAAAATGAAAAGAAAACTTTTCATTTTTCATTTTGTAAAGCATCTCGTTTTCCTTTAAGGAAAACGGGCTGCTTTACAAAAAAAAAAGATTGCTTTATTGAAAAGCAATCACGGACATGGTGGTCTGCTGATCTCAGCAGGCCACCATCCCCGTGATTTTTGCGAGTCCTATGGGGTACCAAATTGCGACCTACTTCATTAATATTCATGAAGTAGGTCATTTGGAACCCCCTAGGATTCGCAAAAGGTGTACTATACACCTTCATACATTGCATTTTGCGATTTCCTAATTGCGAATCCTTGCGATTCGCAATTAGGGAAATCACAAAATGCTATCTACATACATCTGGCCCTTAGCCTTGTAAGGTGTATGCAAAATATGACATGGTATCATGTTTTTTATTAGGTTGTATTTATTGCTCGTGCCATGTTTTACACAAGAGTGTAATTGTCCTGCAATCAATAGTGTTTTGTCATATTTGTTTGATATTTATTTTCATAGGTGTTTCCGAGTAGAACCTGGTTAGTTAAAATCATTAACACTTATCTGAAAATGTTATATAACTAGATTGTATTTCTGCCATAAAACTTAGGGGCATATTTATAGAGAATGGTGGAGTGCGGCGTTAAGCCAAAATTGCTGTCAAAGCGCTCCGTAATTCTGAAAACATAGGGATGTGCCGCATTTACAATGATACGGTGCATCCCTGCATTTTCCCTAGCGCTGGCGCTAAATTCAGCTGCCTAACGCCAATGCAAGCACCCTTGCACCATAGTGCAAGGATGCCTGCGTTGAGGGAACGATTGTTTATGTACAGGAAGGTGTCCCTTCCTGCACATAAACAATCACTAATGGTGATTTGTAACTCCTATGTGTGCTGCATTGTGCAGCACACATAGAAGTTGCAAATCGTGATTTTTTTATTGACTGTTTATGTGCAGGAAGGGATACCTTCCTGCGCATAAACAATCATTCATGGTGATTTGCTTTTTCTATATGTGCTGCACAATGCAGCACACATAGAAACAGCAAAAACGAGGAGAAATTAATAATTTCTCCTCATTTTGCCATGTTAAGACCAGGTTTTTTTTTCGGTCTTAATTTTGGCGCTGCCCCATATTCACGCCACCCTTGTAAATAGGGGGCAGCATAAAAAAGCAATGGGTGTTGCAGTGAAATGCCTACCACAGCACCCATTGGCCGCCTCTTTCAAGCTAAGTGCTGCGCGAAAGGGGACCTTATTCAGAAGGCGGCGTTAAAAAGGTGAAGGATTTATCACCATAGGAACATCATAAAAAGTGACGTTCCTGTGGCGAAAAACTCTTGTATGCCCTAGTCTTTTACACCTCCACCCATGCTACTCTTTCCAATTTAGCCATTCTGTTCATGTTTCTGTCTTTTTTACAGTATCTCTCAATACCCTCATTAGATGTCTAAAAAGCACATTCATATCTTCTGCAACACTGGGAAGGAAAGCCTGTTTTTTTAGTTTTAGAAAATTGTACTGATCATCATGTAATTTTATACAACTATGGGACGTAATCTCTAAGATGACTAAAGAACACAAAGTATATGTGACTCGCCATGGAAAGGCTGGCAGGGATTGGGTTTGGGGGCCCGTTGCGGGCCCCCTCTGTGTGGGGGGAGGGTGTAGGTGCACTGGGGGGGTACCATGGCCCTACATTTCCATGCACAAGGTGGCAGGCACCGCGTGGTGTCTGCCACGTTGTGCATGGAAATGCACATCCTGGCCTTTTAACATTGCGAACGGTGCTGCAGCCAGCAGCACCGTCCGCAATGTTAAAAGGCCAGGATGCGCCCGCCAGTATGGCGGATGCATCCTAATTGGACTGGTGGGACCGCCGCATGTCTGGCGGGAGGTCCCAGCACCGCTATGATGGCGGGCGGACTGATGTCCGCCCGCCATCATAATGAGCCTCTTAATTCTAAGTTAAGAATATAATTACTATTATTTACTGCACTGCTACCTATCTCCCAGGGTAACCATAGGTTGAGTTATGAATAGTAAATACTTACCTATCCCTCAATGTAGTGATAGATGTAGAGGATGTGATGGTAAGCACAGGTTGAGTTAAGAATAGTAAATACATAGCTATCTGTCAATGTAGTGACATATGTAGAGGATGTGATGGTAATCATAGCTGAAGTTAAGAATAGTAAATACATAGCTATCTCACAATGTAGTGATAGATGTGAAGGAAGTGATGGTGAGCATAGGTTAAGTAAGAATAGTAAATACATACCTATCTCTCAAAGCAGTGATAGATGTAGAGGATGTGACAGTAGGCATAGGTGGAGGTAAGAATAGTAAATACATAGCTATCTCTCAAAGTAGTGATAGGTGTGCAGGATGTGACGTTAAGTGTAGGTGAAGTTAAGAATAGTAAATACATACCTATCTCTCAATGTAGTGATAGATGTAGAAAATTATAGGTAAGTTGATAGTGCCAACCTTGAAATAGTGACTGGCATACGGACTTGATCATTGAGGTCGATATTAAATATATATTTACATTGCAATGTAGTGGCCCGTCAATGTAGTGTATGTGACATGGAGAGCCAATATTGTCGACCTTGATATAGTGGGATACAACAATTTTCTGACTTGAATGTAATGTCGTAGGAAGTGCCGGGCACTAGGACCGGCACAGCAAGTGCGAAGGTGGGAGGAGAGCAGGGGAGGCGGATACAGGAGGAGTCAGGAAGTTAGTTAGAAGCAGGGCGAGAGAGCAGGCAGACGTGAAGAAAATAAAGCTCATACATCTCATCTTACCTAGTGTCGGTGTCGTCTGTTCCTGTGCTACGACACTACAGCTGGCGACGAGGGTGGTCGTCGACCTTGATTGCTTTCGCCTGTTACATGAGTGTCCTGTCGAGAGCTCCGCTGCTTTGGAGCTGCTGTGCCCTACTGCGACCCGGGAGCCCACCCCGGTCGCGCAGGATCCGGGCTGTGCTGTGGGCTGTGCTGTGCCCGTGTTGCTGTTGTGCCTGTGAGCGTCGATGGGAGGCATGTGGGTCTTGGTCCTGGACCCATTGACTGCTGGTGTTTCCGCCAAGTAAGCCCCCAGTGACTGCATTACTCCCGCGCTGCCGGCAATACTCGATCCTGGTCCGTAATCTCGCGAGGAGCGAGATTTCCCTGGCGGCCATTTTGAGGTCAGGCGCCTCATCCAATCCCCTGCGAGGATTGTGCGGCTGCCATTTTGAAGTCAGGCAAGCACCGAAAATTCACTAAACCTGCAATACAGACGTGAATACATGTCATTTTCCTGGAAATAAAGACTAATAACAAGTGGTGGAGCGGACCACATATACTCCTACTATAGCTGCATGAAGACTATTGCTGGTGGTGCCCACCAGCTGTTACGACTGGTGCACTACTGAGTCCGTCACTGCTGATCCTGCATCGGTGCCAGACGCCAGGCGCTGTGTGGCTTTTTGTCTTCAGACTCCTCGCTGCTAATTATTTGCTTAACTATACACCGCATCCCTCTCCACTATGTCTGGGTCCCCAACGTCGAGACAGCGTCATGCCTCGGCTGGCGCCAGCACCAGGCCAGAGACCCCTACATCAACGTCCCAGACAGGGAGCCACAGACTTGCCATGCTCGGAGTTCCTTTTCTACGCCCGCCGGAACCCCTAGTTCTTATATCTGGGGGAGGAATGGGCCTTCTCTGGCAGGAATGGTTAGAAGATTTTGAGGACTTTATGAAAGGGTCTCATGTGACCAATGAGGATCAGCAACTAATTGCATTACGCAACCTAATTGGGAAAGAGGTTGGTCAGATTATTAAGGAACTTCCGGCTGATGCTGCGTCATCCTACGCGGACGTGCGTGATGCTCTAAACAGAAAATTTCTTCACAAAAAGAACATTGATTATGAACGGTACACATTCAATCTGGCATCCCAAGAAAAGGATGAGCCCATGGGAACATTCATCACGCGCCTCAGACGTTTGGCCCGTTACTGTGAGTTTGACTCTTTCACGACGGAAGATGCTCCTCGCCTGCGAATCATAGAAGGCTGTCAGTCTGAGTCGTTGCGAAGACGCCTGTTAAAGAAAAGTTATTCCCTTGATGAGATTGAAGAAATTACGCGAGTACATGATCAGGCGGAAGAACATGCAAGCGAATGGAAGCTGGAAGAGGTGAAAAACGAGAACAGGCATTCCGGCTCCAATCTCGGAACACTGACCGGTCTTCCTCTGAAAAGCAACGCTCATCGAGATTCAAAGTTCAGTCTCACCGTACAAGTCGTTGTCGCAGTCCTAGTCGGACTGACAAAAGACAGGAGCGCCGACTTAAATGCTACCGCTGTGGATACGATTTCCCTCACACTGAGACTTGCCCTGCATTAGGCCAATGATGTAGGAAGTGTGGCAGGGATAATCACTTTGAGAACGTCTGCAGAGCACCTCGCAGAGACACTCCCAGACAGTCAAGACAATCCAACACTCGCCATCATGCCAAGGCAGTGTGGGACTGCAGAGATCCGTCCACTGGCTCTTCAAGGTCCAGCCTTCATTCTCATGGCACATACAAATCGCGACGATCGCAATCTCGAGAGTCGAGGTCACCATCACCAATATTGCAAGACAGTGATGAATTTGTCTGCATGGTCGCGGATCCTGACAGGCTGAAGAAATACCCGCGACTTCATCTTCACATGGACACACACATGGCCAAGTTCGTACTGGATAGTGGGGCATCCCTCAACTACATTTCAGTGGCAGAATACAATAAAATGGATCCACAACCGCCCTTGCACAAGGCTGCTGTGCGAGTATACACATGGATGTCAAAAGAACCTCTCCCTTGTCTAGGACAATTTCAGACTAATCTCTCATACAAAAACAGGACCATTCCAGCTCGCATTCATGTCATTGACGGTCCTGAAGCAGATTGTCTTCTTAGCTTGCCCACGGCGGAACAACTTCAATTAGTAGAAATATTGTACCGAGTTGATGACGAACCTGACAAAGTCCACAAGTTTCCAAAACTATTCACTGGGCTCGGCAAAATGGCTCATTGTCAAGTTTGATTGCACATAAATGAACGTGTGACACCCATAGCACAACATCACAGGAAAATTCCATTTCACTTTCAACAGTCTGTAGAGTAGGAACTGCAGGATCTTCTCCGGGCTGATATCATTGAGAGAACATCAGGACCCACTCCTTGGGTCTCTCCGGTGGTCGTAGTACCGAAAAAGGGCTCACATGGCAAAGTGCGTCTCTGTGTGGATATGAGAGCACCCAATACCGCCATTGAAAGAGAGAGACACCCGGGGCCTCACATCAGTGACATGATTGCGTCACTCAATGGGGTGCAAATATTCTCCAAACTAGACCTCAACAAGGGCTATCACCAGCTTGAACTCCACGAAAAATCGAGATATATCACCACATTCTCGACTCACCAAGGCCTGTTCAGATACAAAAGACTCAGCTTTGGAGTCTCGTCTGCAGCCGAGACTTTTCAAGAGGCAATCAGAAGAATAATTCATCACATTCCCAACACTCTAAACTACAGTGATGACATTCTTGTGTATGGAGCGACGCTACAAGAACACGACAAGGCGCTGGACCGGGTTTGACATGCTCTTTTGGATGCCAACCTAACATTAAACAAAGACAAATGCGAATTCCATAAGTCCACATTAAAGTTCTTTGGACACATTTTCTCAGGCGCAGGCATGAGACCCGATCCTGAAAAGATAGCAGCGTTGAACGATACCCCTAGGCCTCGAGACGCTGGGGATGTGCGTTCGTTTCTAGGTATGGCAAGCTACTGTGCACGTTATATCAAGGACTACGCCACTATCAGCTATCCTCTGAGAAAGTTGACCAAACAAGGCCACCCATTCCAATGGACCACGAGGTGTGATCAAGCTTTCCACTCGATTAAAGCTTCTGTTGAGTCTGCCAACAACCTTGCTTACTTCAACGCTCGGCGTAAAACTGAAATCACTGTGGATGCGAGTCCCGTGGGACTTGGAGCTATATTAGCTCAGTATGACAGAGAGGGTGATCAACGATACATTGTAGCCTATGCCAGTCGGAGCCTAACAGACACAGAGAGAGCGTACTCTCAGCCCGAAAAGGAAAGCCTGGCGGTAGTCTGGGCCTGCGAACATTTTCACATTTTCATCTACGGAAAACACTTTACGCTTATCACGGATCATCAGGCCCGGTTAACTATTTTTGGAAATCCCCGAGCGTAAATGCCACCCAGAATAGAGCGTTGGGGCATCCGTCTTCAAGAATATACTTATACTATCATTCACAAGCCTGGAAAAGCTGCAAATCCAGCTGAATACATGTCGAGACATCCTAAGTCAACATCCAAATCAAATCCGTCATTAGCGGAGGAATACATCCATTTCATAGTGGCTCAAGCTAAACCACCAGCCGTCCCTTTGGAGGCCATCCTTGAAGCCACCAAGGAGGATGTCACCTTACAAAATGTGAAACATCGCATCCAAACAAACAGCTGGAGACATCTGGAAGAGTCCGGACAGAGCAAACAAATTGACAGTCACGAACTGTCCTCGTTTAGACACGTGAAGGATGAATTGTCTATTACCTGAGATGGTCTTTTGCTAAGAGACAAACGAATCATCATTCCGAAACAGTTGCGTCAAGGAGTTATCAACTTAGCGCATGAAGGGCACAGAGGTATTGTAGCTACGAAGAGAGCGCTGCGTGAGCGGGTCTAGATCCCTACGCTGGATCAGATGGTTGAACTCACACTGAAAGACTGCCCGCAGTGTCAGCTAGTAATTCGGGAGGAGCCACCTGCGCCCATACAAATGTCAGAGCTGCCGGACGGCGTCTGGCAGCATGTCGCAGTAGACTTCTGTGGCCCGTTGCAATCTGGCAAGTACATCTTGGTCGTAATGGATGAGTACTCACGTTTCCCGATTGCGCACCACTTATCGTCAACCAAAGCTGCCACCACCATACCTGTGTTGGATGAAGTTTTCGCAGCATGGGGCATACCGAAGGTAGTGAAAACTGACAATGGCCCACCATTCAATGGGCAAGACTTTGCCGCATTTGCCAATCACTTAAATTTCAGACACCGGAAGATCACCCCCCTGTGGCCACAGGCCAATGGGATGGTAGAAAGATTTATGGACACTCTAAAAAAAACTGTTCAGCAAGCCGAACTTTCAAAGTGTGATGTTCAAGTGGCCCTAAATGAGGTGTTATGAGCTTATTGAACCACACCACACACGACCACAGACAGATGTCCCGCAACCTTAATGTTGGGTCGCACAGTGCGCACAAGAATACCGGCCTGTGAAGACGTAACTAGTGGTCCTCATCAAGACTCTGATCACGAAGACTTAGCAGCAAGAGACAGACTGAAAAAGGAAAAGATGAAAGAATATGCGGACAGTCGGAGGAAAGCTGTACAGTCATCCATTCAGGAAGGGGATTGGGTGGTGGTACGGCAAGAACAACAAAGAAAAGCAGACTGTCGATATCATGCCTGCCCACTGTTGGTAACAAAACAAAAAGGGACTATGGTCACAGCTACTTCAGAGGACAAGAGGATCACAAGAAATGTGTCGCACTTCCAGAAATGCACATCCGCTGTTACAGAAGCACTGACTGTGCCTGACAGTGCATCGAAAGGGGACGCACCTGAGAAAGGAAGTGAGCATCGGCCCTCCACCTCCCTTGGTGAAGGGGAGAAGGCGACTCTGGAGGTGGCTCCCCGGCCGCAGCGACTCCATCAAAGACCCGTTCGCCTCATTGAAAAACTGTAACTATGTTATTTTCTTTTGTTGTCTCTCCTAATATTAACATACAAATCTGAAGTATTTCAAGTTGTTTAAGAAGGGGGGAGATGTAATGTCGTAGGAAGTTCCGGGCACTAGGACCGGCACAGCAAGTGCGAAGGTGGGAGGAGAGCAGGGGAGGCGGAACAGGAGGAGTCAGGAAGTTAGTTAGAAGCAGGGCGAGAGAGCAGGCAGACGTGAAGAAAATAAAGCTCATACATCTCATCTTACCTAGTGTCGGTGTCGTCTGTTCCCGTGCTACGACACTATATTGAGGAATGAGGTGACAACCCACTGACAAGATATTATACCTGGCATCTGCTGCTCCATGGTGAAGATTCCAACTTTCTGGGTGACATGGACTTTACACACACATCTATTCATCAGCTTTCAAAAATTAGCACAGTTCAGCATGGATGCTGCTGACATACTTTTCCCGAATGTCTCGGAAATGCAAAGCCTCTCTTGCGATCAACAGCACAGACCAAGAAAATAAAACAGTGATGGTGTTCAAGATAAAAAACACATTTATCAAAACCTCGACATTTCAAAGGAAGTAGTGCTGTTTTGTTTTAAAGAGCATTCTGTGTGTTTCATATTTCTATTCAGAAAAAAGCATACATTTACCTTTAGAAATGTTTCCTGCCAATGATGTTTTAGCTGACTACTTACTGAAAAGGTTCATTGCAATTCATCTGAAAATCCTAGTGGCTTGGACGCCGAAATGGAGAGCAAATGGAATATACTTTCCACGCCATATGTTTTATTCTCTGCTGATAAGCTGAGAGGGCTGTTCCTCTCACATGCCATTAGCGCCTTCTCGCAGCTATGAATAATCAGCAACTTTCCAATTCCATTACTGCTCAATGTGGTTCCCTGTCTGCTGTGATGGGGTTGCAGAGCCAGCGGTTGCATGCTGGTGAGCATTTTCCATAGTAGCAGTTCGTCCTGTTTTACACTTTATTCCACCTCCTGGCCTCCACTTGCCTTCCATTGTAACCATTACCTTGATTGTGGTCCTTGGCTCACGGGCTGGCTTATTCTGCAACACAGTGGAGAAACACATCTTTTAAAAAAACAACCAGCATGTGTTTCTACTCCTACTCCTAGAAACGATTCAAGCAAGCTTCACCTTTGTTTCAGAACACATCAATAAAAGTGACTGCAGATGCGCTTTGTCTTACGGTTGAGTTCCCCTGCTGCCACTGAGTAGTAAGGGTGGGGCGGGGGATAGAGAAATACATTAAAAGTGACTTACCTTGCTGCGGGCCGCCGCCTCGCCTCCGTCCGTCCTCTTCTGTTCCTGCCGGAAGCAGGAAGTACACACAGGCTCCCCTAAGCCAATCAGAACGCTGCTGTCACGATGACAGCAGCATCATGATTGATCTGAGCGCCTTGGTTCGGCACGCAGATGGGGACTATGAGCTTGTGCATGTTCTCCACTCAGGCTGTACAATACAGCCGGTGGAGAACATGCAACATGCGCATGACTGTTTGGCCAGCCCAAGACGGCCGGCCAAACTGTCATGTGCACTTAAGTGCCCCAACCACTCCTTCCCTGCTGGCTGTGATGACAGCTCAGCCCCGCCCCGACCGCCCCATAAACCTGCCTCACTACGGAAAAATACAATGATAATAACATAGTGTTATCATTTTATTTTTCCTTTTTCCACTGCTGAAAGATCAGTGGGGGGGCGCTCCTCCACCTTAGCGGAGGAGCCGAGGCTGCAACCAGTGTCTTTCAGAAGAATACTTGGTGATGAGACTATACACTATACTTCTGTAACCTCTCTGATCCATATTATTCAAATATGGAGATTCCAGAGTTCTCCTCTTAGTGTTACACACAAGCATAAAACTCCTTGCACACATTGGACGCCAGGGAGACACTAATATACATTGCAGCTTCTTTCAGAAGCACATGTCACCAATGTATAGCCTCTAGTAACCCACTTTCGAAACATTGTGAAAAGCTAGTGTGACCAAGTGGATAATATATCTGTACCCAAACGCTCGCAATCATATCCAGGATACAAACAACATGCAGGCATTAATCCCACTCCAGAGAGGGAAGGCAAAAATGTGTCCTCAGTCTTGCTTCTGATGCGAACACATAGGCACTAAAGGCCTGATTTAGAGTTTGGCGGAAAGGTTACTCCATCACAAAAGTGACAGATATCCCTTCCGCCATTTCACAACTACCATAGAATATAATTTGCGTAAAGCGGACAAGATATCCATCCTATTTTTGATGGAGTATCCCTTCGGCCAAACTCTAAATCAAGCTCTAAGATATGTGCTGGTTTATCTTCAATTTGAGATAATTCTTTGCAGAGAGGTATATCCACTTGCAATGATACTAAATTATGACTAACATCTTAGCTGCTGAGGCTTTTCAATCCCCAGTGTTAAGCCCTTTTCCTGATCTTTAGTGCAATACGAATTTAGGCGTCCATAACTTTTTTTCCCCACAAACATACCAAATATATAGCAAAATTTAGGTCAACTATGGAATAATGTGCTGTGCAAGGAAGTGCATATTTTTTTCCTCCTAAAAATTGCATTGACAAAGGTTTGCTGTAGAGAATCATCCGAGCTTTCAGGAACAAGTATAGATGTAAAAGAAAACCGCTTTTCTTTACCATAGTTTTGGTATTTTTCCAACTGATGGTCAATTTTTCCATTTTCTTTTTGCCTTTTCACCCGACTTGAAGTTTGTGGTGAAAACAGATGTTAAACCAATTGGTGAATCTAGAAAGTTATACATTTCTGAAAACCAGATAAAATTTGAAATTCACAAAGAGTGATTTGTGTAGATTGCTCATGATTTTCCACACGAAACAAACTAATATTTCAATTCAAAACGTAATGAAAATGAGTAGGAAAAAAACAATTGATGAAAACAGATTCATCTGTAATATTTTGTCATGATGGCTGGTATACGAAAGTAACATGCAGTTACATCCAACAGACCATTCTGGTTATAAGAACATATAGGGGCATATTTAACAAATATTCACACCAGTGCAGCAAGTCACCTTGCTGCACTGTGTGATGGGGAAAGGGCAGGAATGCATCATTCTTAACAATATACAACATATTCCTGTCAGTTCCCAGCACTGGCACACAATGTGCTGTCTAGTGCCAGTCCCTAAATTGTAAGCAGGATTGTTCTTGTGCAGGACGGCATACCTTCCTGAGTTTAATTTTACCCTTTCTTTGTGTGCTGCAGAATGCAGAAAACATAGAAAGTGGAATTGAGTAGGAAAAATAAAGATTTTTTTCCTCATTATGCCTCACTTGGGAAGGCGTAGCATTTTGACGTATTCCCAGGTCTAAAACTGATTGCAATATGGGAATGCGCCAAAATCCATGGGTGGATGTATGGGAACGCCCACACCCCACCCATGGAACACCTCCCTGGGACAGAAAAACGCAACGCAGCAATTTGCGCTGTGTTGCATTACTTTATATTTATCAAGCGACGCAGGGTGACGCTGCTCTTTAATAAATATGCCCCAGAGCCAACAAGTGAGTAATGGATTGTAATGATTTATTATTGTGTACCGACCACACAGCAATTTATATGGTAACCGCTAATGAATGAACAGATGGGTGTGATGGAAACATACATAGTTTTGAAATGTGCACATGATACTCAGGTTAGTAACAGAGGGCATGTGCACACCTCTGAAATTCGAGTTTCTCATACCATCATGTAAGTCAGGGGGCAATTTGCAAAATATGATGTGTTTTGCACACTGACCTACATTTGGAAACTTATAAAGGAGAGAAATTAAATTCATAACAACAAATGTTATATTATTATGTGATCCCAAACATCTTCCGGTAAAAAAAGCTACCCTACTTGTGTGGCTTGGTCACGCACCAGTGACACAAAAGGCCTCAAACTGCAATTTGGGGACATCAACATTTCCTGTCAAGAACATTTCGTGTTTCAGCGATGGGTAGCTGCAGTATTTGGGACCGAGCGCAACCGTGATCCAGGGAAAAATAACAAAGCCAGACATTTTTTAAATCTAAATATGCAGGGGAGTTCAAGCTGGTGTACTCTGCATGGAACCCACAAAGTGTATTAGCCGCGATGCCCTACAAACCGTAAAATCTGCCTAAAAGTATGTATTTTGCTCATATTTCTGTGACAGAAAATTCTGGAATCTGTGGGGATCCACAAAACACGGCACTCAGCGTTCCCACAATTCACACAACACTTGACTCCCCTAAGTGTCTAGTTTCAATACAGTTCTGACTTTAGTAGGTTTAATTGGTTGGCGGCCGAAACCTGGCCCAATAGAAGAGTCATTCAGCAATGCAAGTATGAGGAAATTTGGATATATCCCAGCACTGCTGGCCCATATGTCAAAACTTTGCCCAAACAAATTCAAATGTCCTCCTGCTAGCCATGGGGGTGCTCTGTGCTCCAGGGAGGAACAAAGGCTTTTGGGGCAGCTTTAGGGGTGGCAGATAGGTCCAACACCAGGGTGGCCCTCCCACACCTCATTTGTCTTCTAAAACCCAAAAGAATGCCTGTTTCCTTCTGACCATTTTGCCCCCTATGAGGGTAGAGTTGTGGTAAATCCTCTATCAACCCTCAGGGGACAGAAACACTGTTGGGCCCATTCTGGTGGGGTGGCACAGCCTGATGCCTGGTTGGGTGGCCTCAACTCCTTTTGTGACCATTTTTCACTGGATTTTACAGAACTTTGTGTTCCCCCGGGGTGGACAGTTTGGGGTAAACTCACCCAATTTGCCCTCAGGGGTGGCAGACATACTGTTGGGCCCATTCTGGGGTGGAGCACAGCTGCATACTATGGCAGGCCACCCTGCCCCTATTTTGCAGACCATTCTTCCTAGTATCTAGTGGGCTTTCTTCCTTTCAGTGGCAGATTGGGAGCAAACCCACCCAATCTGCCCCTTGAGGGACAGAATCACTGTTTGGCCCATTCTGGGTGGCGGCATATCCTCATACCTGGGCAGGCTACACCACCCCTACTGTGTTTAGACCATTACCCCCCCCGTGTGTAGTGGGTAAACATCCCTCATCCACCCACGGGGGTGCAGAAGTACTCTTGTGCCACGGAGGGAGCACAAGCCCAATCCCAGAGGGACTGCTCCACCACAAACAGTAAATAAAGAAATTCCCTATTTTTTAGTGGGCTTTATGCTTCCCCAGAGGGGCAAACTGGCGGCAGCATCATATCTGCACTTTTCACGATCCAGGGTACATTGCAGGCAGTCTTGATCTATCCTCGGCACCCCTCAAACCCATGAACTGGGTGTGAAGTTGTTTGGGAGATGTTAATGACTAGTAATTAAAAATTACACATTTAACAAATATTACTTAAAAGCCTCCTAATGTCACTTTCCCCACATCTTCTTCCTATTTTCAGGGAGTATGAACCCCAGACTGGTAGTATTTGAGACATCTATCTGATACTCTGTCATAAGACTGTAGTATTAAAGCATTCAATCCTGTGCTTCACATGTGTGCTGCACAGACATTGCCTGGAAAAAGAAGCAGACTTATTAAGACAATGGTTTGAATAGATTTTTATTATTTACAAACTCCCCTCAAAAAATAAACCTTAGACTCTAAATTCATGAGAGTATGTTCCCTAAACCTTACTGTGCTTTATATTGGAAATCAACCATTCAAGACCCCCTACTGTGAATTTGTTGTAATGCAAATGTTAGTTTGGTTTCGGGCAAATATTGTTCCTGTGCTATTCTCACTGGGGGTCCTTTTGAAAAGCAGGCTGGGCGTGAGATTGCTCATTCTGGAATATCTCCAACAATAAAAAGTAATTACAATCTTCCTGTATCTATCTGTAGATAGGCTTACAAGCCTTCAATTAGGTCGTCATGTTATTAGCTCTATGCATAAAGGGCCACTTAAAAGATTTCCCTATTGACATGTGCTGAAGAAAATATTTAGCAAACATGCATTGGGAAACTATTATCACCATTACTGTATATATATATGCAGACAACTATAAGAAATCTATAGCTCTTTGCGAGTGAAAATGGAATGCATGGATACAATCAATTAGCATAAAGGTAGTGGACATGTAGCATGCTTTCTGCTTCTCTGAATAAAAGTCATCAGGAGCATGCTCAGCGAAGCTTTAAATGTGTAAATAGATTTATAATTAAAAGAGTTTGATTATACAAACATGTTAACTGCACAATGCATTGCTCATCAACACGGTGTGCTTGAGTACATGAAACAGTGGGATGGTGGAGGCATGCACATTTATATTTATGAGTCTCTATGTGCTTGTGTGTGTTTCACACACGCACACATATATATATATATATATATATATATATATATATATATATATATATATATATATATATATATTAGCACAGTGCTTCTTCGCTGCCTTCCGACCGCAACCACACAACACAACGGAGCCGGTGGCCGGTGCGTGGTAGTGGGAGCAAGACCCACTCTAAATGGAAGGCAGAAGTTTTCTGTAAGAGTTCTGAAATAAATTACAGGAACTCACCCCCGCGAGTGCCTTCCCTTTGCAAATACCGGACAGGGGATAAACGGAGCTAATATATATATATATATATATATATATATATATATATATATAGTGTGGTCCCAGAGGCCCCCTCCCCTATAAAATAAAAAAAAAACAGGGATCTCCTTGGCCCAAAGAAGCTGGCGGAGGGGGCACGCGGCCCAACTTCCCTTTAACAAAAAATGGCCAGGGGGATGGGGTCCCAAGAAGGATCATGTAGGAAGACGCATTCCCCTATCTCCCTAGTTAAATTATATTTGGCACCTGGGGTTGGGGTCCAAAGGCCAATTCTATGCCACATGACAAAGGCTCAACCTCCCTGCATGGGGTTGGCCACAGACCTGGCTGGAGGCCGACCCTGCAGCCAATCCCCACCATGCCATGTGCAGCATGAGGTTTAGCTGCCTTATGGGGAACTTTGGTTGTGTGCTGCAGCTGAGCCCTCTCCTCTGGCCAACCCCCCATGCACAGCCAAAGACCATACGCAACATGGGCAGGGATATGGAACTCCTATAGCCTGACACCCAGAACATATTGTTTGGGGTCAAGGGCAACAAGTTTTCATGTGCATTTTGTCCTTGGGACAAGTAGGCCTACAGCACAAACCCTTTGACTGCCAGTTTCCAGTACCACATTATGGTTCAGGTAAGAACATTGTCTGCAGTTAAGCTACTATGTGTGTCCGTTTGTCAATGCTGTTCAAACTTGTATTTATGGTTCATTAACACAAAACCTTTATTATTAGGGCGAGTGCTCCAAGTAAATGTTGTAAGCTCGGACTGCACCACTGACAATGGTTCCAATCTAAAGATTTGTACATACGTTTTCAAAGTTTAGCAATATGAGGCTATGTTTAATGCTCCCAGAATGCTCTCTGATTAGATGCAAATATTTGCAGAAGCTTGAAAGAAAGATAGATGATTCTTTGGTTTCAAAATAAAATGTTCACAAAAAAATGCAAGTAGGAAAAAAAACATTTCGCTAAACTACTGTAACATTTTAGGTGCCATTTCTTTGCAGCATCATTTAGTAAACAAATATTCATAATGGAAAATCAGTGTAACCGTTTTCAATAAGATTATGGGAAACAAAAACAATAAACAAGCATTGACAAAGCCGGTATGTCTGAAATTGGTGGCCAGCCTTTTGGTTTTGTCAATGCATGTCTTGTTTTGGCATGATTTTTGTAAAACCTTATTGGTTTGGGAGCTGTCGGGCCCTCCCTTACAACAAACATTGGCAAAAGCAAAAATTGTTTTTGGTCTTAAAAAGCACACATTGCCAGTAGTTCCTGGCAATGAACAAAACTACTTTGTGTGCCGATATGCTCCTTGTGAAAGATCAGAATACTGCCACTCACAGTTAAGCTAGCCAATAGACAGAGAGAGAGAGACAGATATTTAATAAACACAAAAGGTCATGTTTAACGACAGACCTAATTAGGGGCCCAATTATTAAAGAAAGTCTCAAAAGTGCACCCACAATATATGTCCTAGCATTAAGTGCAGAGTTACGGCTTTCGTGAATTCACAAGAATTTACAAAAGTAGGCCAATAAATAGTACTCCTAGAAAGTAATTGTGAACTGCATTTTAGCATGAGCAAATGTGCATGTGTAGATTTGCTCATGCGAAAATCTGTTGAGTGTTTGCAAGTTCACTTTCCCTCTAACCACTTTTTTCCCAGCCCTGGAAAAAGCTTTACATCTGCCATTGTCAACAGTAAATTTCCAACCTTTCTCAGTATGGGAAAAAATTAAAGAAGAGTTGGTGAAAACCCTTAAAAAATGCAAGTTAGTAGGTTTGCACAGACTCAAAATGGCATTCCAACCCTGGAACTATTGCTTACCACAACCTTCAGCCCCAGTAAGTAGATCTGCGGAAACATGGCAAAATAAGGGAATTGCTAGTACTCAAAGCCTACTGTGGTATGAGCCCTTGCAAAATCAGAGAGGCTACTTCACAGCTCTTATATAATGCTGCCATAATTTATCGCCGCATTACATGGCACTAAAGGGACAAGTGGATTTTGTTACAGGACAAGTTGATTTATGAAGCAACCTGCCCCATGGACAAGTAGATATTTTATTAAATTCCACACCCCTGATGGGGTTGGCTGCATGCATGGGGTTGGCTGCAGGGCCTGGCTGCAGCACACAACCGGAGGTCCTGTGGAGCATGGGGTTGGATGCCTCTGAGAGGGTTGGTCTCAGGCCTTGTGCCCAACCCCATACGTGCACGGGTAAAGGCCATTCACTGTGTGAGGTTGGCTGCCTTTGGGGGGTTGGCCGCAGGGCCTCCGGCTGTGCATGGTTGGATTTACTTATGGTAATAAATTATTAATTTACAGTAAATAAAAGCCTAGAAATTCAGTGGAAAAAACCAAGGTTAAAGTAATGCTATAGTGAAGTGAAATGTTCAGTAACGACGTAAAGTTTTAACTCTAAAAACCACAGAAATTCACCAGTTATAGTCATAGTTATCTCAAGTAAATATGACTTGTGCCCTAAGGAAACTACAACTCGCACCCTCACTGCTAATTACCCCACATATTACATCCCTCATGATATCTTCAATAACATCATTGATAATATCACTGCAACATTTGCAATGAAATTATTGATGAGAAAACTGTGCATGGTGGGACCACGAATTATAGTTTCCATATAGTTGGATCATAGTTACTTGAGATAATTCAAGGCCCCTCACCCCTTTTTGGAGCATTTTGACCCTCCCCTTATTGAATGTGGCCAGGGTGGTGGGCTCCCTAGGGTTTATAATGGCTCAGGGAGGGGGGCCAGATTTGCTAAACAAAATTCTGAAAATTCACAGAGGATCTACAAATTCATGGCAATTTGTTTGTTTTTTAAAACCTGCGGGGTACCAGCACTAGTTTTTGAAAAAAAACCTGGGGAGGGCCAGAGAGAGGGTTTGTTTTTTGGAGGAGGGGGCATGCATAGCCCTCCTCTCTAGGCTAATTTCGGCCATTGGGACTTCATCCCCTGGGTCCCCATGTGTTTTTCCAGGGGTAGGGGCACACGCCCCCCCTCCCTGGGGCCTCCATGGACTCAAGCGAGCCCCGGGGACCACCTCCTCCACAGGGCTTTATTTTTTAAAAGGAGCGGGCTGCACAGACCGACCTTCTGTGGCTGTTTGATACCCAGGGGATCACCACCTCCCCGGGGTAAAATAAAAACAATTTGAGAAAGGCCACGTGAAACCCCGTGCCCCGGGGACCCCCACCTCCTCGGGGCCTACAAAATAAATAAAAGTGGGAGGGGGCTGTGCGCCCCACCTCCCGGACCATATACAGCCCTGGGGACCTAAAAAATGTACTACTCCGACATTACTCCCTGGCGCTGGCCCATGCAGATCAAAGGAGGGGGCTCCGCGGCCTTTTGGAGCCAATAATGAACCTGGGGATCAACACCCCCCTGGGCCGGCTCCTGCTATGTCTTGGGGTTCCCACCCCCGGGACATAGTTGTTTGCTTTCACTTGGCAGAAGTTGTGACAGCTCCTGCCAAGCGAAAAAAAGCACTCCAGTTTCAGTGGGGGTGAGCGGTCAAAGTGCTTCCAAATGCTGGAAGGGAGGTTTCATTTCTTCCCCTGAACGCAGACATGAAGGCAGGGGAAGAGATCAAATGAATGCTCTCACATGCAGGGAGCTGGATTTCAAGCAGCTCCCTTCATTTGGGAGCAATGCCGGCTCCCGCAGGAGGCGGGGAGCCGTCTGGGAGTATGGGAACCTTGAGGCTCCCTTGCAGTCCCGGGGGAAAAGAAAGCAGAAAGAGGCAAAGAAAAGGTCAGAAACAAGCAGAAAGAGTAAAAATAAAGGTCAGAAATTAGCAGAATGCGGCAGAATGAAGGTCAGCAACGAGCAGAAAGAGGCAGAATAAATGTCAGAAGCGAGCAGAAAGAGGGAGAATAAAGAAAGGCCTGCAGCAAGCAGAAAGAGGCAAAATAAAGGTAAAAAACGAGCAGAAGGAGGCAAAATAAAGGCGAGAAATGAGCAGAAAGAGGCAGAAGAAATGTGAGAAACGAGCAGAAAGAGGCAGTATAAAGTTCAGAAATGAGCAGAAAGAGGCAAAATAAAGGTGAGAAACGAGTCGAAAGAGGCAAAATAAAGGTGAGAAACGAGCAGCAAGAGGCAGAATAAATGTCAGAATTGAGCAGAAAAAGGCAGAATAAAGGACAGCAATGAGCAGAAAGAGGCAAAATAAAGGTGAGAAATGAGCAGTAAGAGTCAGAATAAAGGTCAAAAACAAGCAGAAAGAGACAAAATAAAGGTGTGAAACGAGCAGCAAGAGGCAAAATAAAGGTCAGAAACTAGCACAAAGAGGCAGAATAAAGGTTAGAAGGGAGCAGAAAGAGGCAGAATAAAGGTCAGAAACTAGCAGTAAGAGGCAAAATAGAGGTCAGAAACCAGCAGCAAGAGTCAGCATAAAGGTCAGAGATGAGCAGAGAGAGGCAAAATAAAGGTCAGGAGCGAGCAGAAAGAGGCAAAATAATGGGCAAAATGAGCATAAAGAGGCAAAATAGAGGTCACAAAGGAGCAGCAAGAGGCAAAATAGAGATCAGAAAGGAGCAACATGAGGCAGAATAAAGATCAGGAGCGAGCAGAAGGAGTAAAATAATGGGCAGAACAAGCAGAAAGAGGCAGAATAGAGAGCAGAAGTGAGCAGAGAAGAGATAGAAAAATGAGCAGAAAATGAGCAGAGGTGGAACAAAACCGAAGGCAGCAGAGTATGGCGGACTGCAGGCAAGCTAAACAAGAGGACCAACACAGGGAGAGCTGGCACGAGGACCTACTTCTGTGTGCCCCCCTATATTTTTTAATGCACACCCACTGACAGACCCACTCATTCACTCATGCACCCACTCACAGACCCACTCACACACCCTCTCACAGACCCACTCAGAGACTCAAGCACTCACTCAAAGACTGACTTAGATACTCACACACCGACTTACAGACCCACTCAGATATTCATGCACCCACTTAGAGACCCAGTCAGACACTCATGTACCCACTCACAGATCCACTTAGAGACTCAGGCACCCACTGACTAAACCACTCAGACACTCACTCAGCCACCCACAGACCCACTGAGAGATGCACACACCCATTCACACACCTACTCAGAGACTCATGCACCCACTCACAGACTGACTTAGATACTTATGTACTGACTCACAGACCCACTCAGATATTCATGCACCCTCTTAGAGACCGAGTCAGACACTCACGCACCCACTCAGAGATCCACTTAGAGACTCATGCACCCACTGACTAACCCACTCAGACACTCACTCAGCCACTCACAGACCCACAGAGAGACTCACACACCCACTCAGAGACTCATTCACCCACTCACAGACTCATGCACCCACCCACAGACTGACTCAGATACTCACACACTGACTCACACACCCACTCAGATATTCATGCACCCACTTAGAGACCCAGCCAGACACTCACGCACCCACTCACAAATCCACTTAGAGACTCATGCACCCACTGACTAACCCACTCAGAGACTCACTCAGACACTCACAGATCCACTCAGAGACTCACACAACCACTCACAGACCCACTTACTCACCCACTCAGAGACTCATCCATCCACTCACAGACCTTCAGAGATACTCATGCACCCACTCACAGACACAGACTGACTCACAGGCCCAATCAGACACTAATGCACCCATTCACAGACCCCCTCAGACACTCACGCATCCAGTCACAGACCTACTGAGACACTCATGCACCCTCTCACAAACCCATGCAGCCACTCATGCTCCCACTCACAGATCCACACAGGCACTCATACACCCACTTACATAGCCATGTACACCCCCATACAGTCAATCACACACCCACAAAACCACTCAGAGACCCATACAGCCACTCACACACCCACTCTCAAAGGATACAGGTTACAGTTAGGAAATACAATTTAAAAAACCGTTGAAATTCACTGAATAAACCAAAGGTTACAGGGACGTTATAGTTAGGAAATAGAATTTAAAAAACGTAGAAATTCACTGAAAAAAACAAAGGTTACAGGGATGTTATAGTTAGGGAATAGAATTTAAAAAACATTAAAAATTCACTGAAAAAAACACAGGCTACAGGGATGTTATAGTTAGGGTCAGATTTCACTCATACAAAGCCAGTGAAATTCAGCAGTTACAGTTACCTAAGCTAACTATAACTTACGCCCCCGCAATGCACTGCTTATGACCTCACATATTACATCACTCATGACATGAACAGTGACATCACTGATGACATCCTCCACAGAACCACTCACACCCCATAGAACCTCTCATACACCCACTCAAACAACCCCTCATATACCGATTCACAGACCCATACCAGTACTGACACAACCAATCACTCAACCATACAGCCACTCACACAACCACTCACTTATACTGCTACTCACACATCCACTAACTCACCCATACTGTACCCACTTACTCATCAATACAGCCACTCACACATCCAGTCACAAAGACATACAAACACTTCCACACCTACTCATATACACTAACAGACACTCACACACCCACTCAATCACCCATACAGAAACTCACACAGCCACTACCTCACCCATATGGGTACTCACACACCCACACACTCACCCATACAGCAACTCACACTGCCACTCTCTCTTCAAAACAGCCACTCATTCACCCGTACAGCTACTCACATACCCACTAACACATCCATACAGCCACTCACACACCCATACAGCTCATACATGTCATCAGTGATATCACTGACCATGTCATGAGTGATGTAATATGTCAGGTCATAACATAAGCAATGCATTATGGGGGCGTAAGTTATAGCAAGCTCAGGTATATATATATAAAATTGAGTGTGCTTGTGTGTGACTCAATTCTGTGGCGGGTGCATGTACTCATATTTGTCTATATATGTGTATGTGTGTGATTCAGTGCGGCAACAGATGCATCCACATATATTAGTTTCTGCGTGCTTGTGCCATGCAGATATATTTGTTTATGTGTATTTGTGTGTGTGATTCAGTGCAGAGGTGGTTGCATGCACATATATTTTGCTGTGTGCTTGTGTGTGTGTTTCATTGAGGTGGCGTTTGAAAGCACATATATATTTCTACATGTGATTATGTGGGTCTTTGATAATGTGTCAGTTTGCATAAGTTAGTATGTGAGCAAATGCCCACTGGAAACAATATTTAAGTATGCACAGTTCATCCAGGCCCTGCAGAACAAAAATAAATATTCTGAATAGAGATCAGACTGCCAGCTCTTTGTTGCTTTTTAAATTCGCGAAACACTGCCTTGCGCATTGCAGTTCCAAGTTATTTTGTATAGTACTGCTTCGTTGCTGCTTCAACAAGGGCTGGATAGTCTGCATAAATCACAATGATCTACATGGTTATCTTGGCGGCTTTTGTGTCAAGCTGTTATGGGCCCTCTGGAAAATCCTTTTGTGATTCTAATTCCTTCTCAGACTGACATTTCAAGATACAGGCCTTCTTGGGAAAAGCAATGCTACAAAAGAGTCTGACAGAGTTTAGAGTAATTGTATCAGAATGGTTGATGTTCTAAATTCAATTGAGTGGAGACTTTAAATTGTCATTCTGTCTACTTCTGTCTGATCTTCCCAGTGTCCCTTGAGGTGATTAGAGGTTTAAGTCAAAGTATTTGACTTTCAAGAGAATAGCGAAGCTATACTTAACAGGCGTAACACCTCAAGGCCCTGAAAGAGATGAGGATTACACTGGATTCGAGCAGAATGTACCTCAGGGTAGGTGTGCACTGGGAGGCAGTCCTTCTTAGGCACTTTCTACTTTAGTCAATACAAGCTAAATTGTCTCCTAGGCTTCTCATCCGAATGCACTGGCGCTTTACCTTGCAGAGCCAATGGGCAGAACATGATTAATAAAGTTGATATTTAAGAGTAGTACAAAACCTCAATAAGGAGGTGGTGTTCTGTAGCTGGGTCACCAAAGTGTAACACGGTCAAAGTTCTATGACTCAGAATCACAGCCCATCCTTGCTCACATAGGGGCATATTATCAATAAACGGCGTTAAAATTATCGCCGCTTTAGCGGCAGAAAACTGCCGCTAAAGCGGCGATAATGGGCTTGATAATATGCCCTTGAGAATTCCAATAGAAGTCCATGTTCTGGTGTGAACATGGGCTTCTATTGGAATTCTCAAGGGCATATTATCAAGCCCATTATCGCCGCTTTAGCGGCAGTTTTCTGCCGCTAAAGCGGCGATAATTTTAACGCCGTTCTTGATAATATGCCCCATAGTTTGTTCTTGCTACCACCAAAAGATTCAAGTCAGTAGAGCATAGTGCACAGTATTGCTGTTGTGGTTGTATCTTTTGCGGGGAACACCAAAGTGCAAGACAATCCAAGAACGTATTAAATGTATTCTGTTTAATGAGGAATTAGTAGCCCTTTAAATGGAAATGCGGTACATAGCAAGAATCCGAGCATGAGAATCTTAGCAGCTGAGTTGTCATTTATTGGAATTCTAATGACACACTGTGGTTCGACTACTCTGATGTGAAAATGATTCAAGACTCACAGAAGGAAACACTACAATAAACTTATTTAGGCATGCTTTCTCTACAGTGTGTATATATTTCCGCTTTCCATTGGGTTCAGGTTCCACATCAAGCACATCAATGTGAACTTGAATTAAATTACTTCATCAGTGATAATACTATCTCCCTCTTTTTAGGACTGACTGCCCTACAATCATCTCTAGCTGTAGCGATAGCCTCATGTTGGCAAAACATTCTTAAATGAAAATACATACATATATACATACATAGGGTGGAATTGGGTAAGCCCCATTATTCATAGGTGTGCTTACCTGCCCTTAAAATGTTGCTTTCACCAATTATAGAATACTTTGGCCAGCCCATCATACCCATTGACTCTGTTGCACCTTTAGTGGTGGGGTGTACCCTGATTACATTTGGGCATCTTTTTAAAAAGAAATGCACTTCAGTAGCAGGTGTGGTGGTACTATACTTCCAATGTTTTTGTCTTTCCATTCTTTATGCTTCTTAGCCATTCATTTGTAATTAAGCTATAGATTTAGTTTACAATAATTAAAAGCCAATAGCATGCTTTCTTTGTGCCGATAAGAATCATATTTCCTGTGCGTTACATTAAAACCGAAAAGAGTTTCTAAACCTGTTCTAAGTACATATTCCTGCCAGGAAGCATCCATAATATTCTTTCAAAAATGTTTCCGAAGAGTTTTTATTTTGCATTATATATTTTTTATTGCATGAATCTGGACACCACATTAAGATGGCCGCATGATTTCTTTTTTATTTTTTCTACTTTTGCGGTGTATACTTTCTTTAATAAAGTGTATATCAAGCGTCAGTTCACTTTACCAAGGCCAGACTTATTGATTTTGTCATTGCTTGTTTGTCTTCGGTGGTTTCACGCCTATATTCCACTTTAGGTGCCAACTGCAATTCCCCATGACTGCCTCAGGCCCAAAGTACTGTTTATCGCTATTGGGAGCATATTGCAGAAGCACTGCAGATATTTTTAAATATGACTGCAATAGCATAGAGAATAGAGCTTTTGTTTTGCTTGGTGGCAAAAGAAATAACGATTTGACTATAGCTTCTGGAGAAAGGACCTGAGTAAAATAAAAAATGTATTGATACCTACTCAGTCGACATGACGGGGCTTATTTACAAGCCCCTTATGCCACCGGTGCGTCACTTTTTGTTACGCACCGGCGGCGCAACCTGCTACACGTTATTTACAATGACACGTAAAGCCACGCTGCATGGCTTTTCGTGTACTTGTAAAGATAGCCCCTTTACACGCAACACTTTGCCTGAAACGGGCGCGCCATGGATGTTGCTGTGGTTGTTCCCACGCAACACCCATGGCGTCTGCCGCATTTCCAGATTTACGAGAAATGGTAAACCTGGAAATGTGGCAGAATGATATGCCTCCCCAGGGGAGGCGTAGGGAGGCTCAACGAGGAGAAATGTTTTCATTTCTCCTCGTTTTTTTCCTCTTTCTATGCGTGCTGCATTCTGCAGCACACATAGGAAGAGGAAATCACAACTTGTGATTGTTTTTGTGCAGGAAGGTGTTCCTTCCTGCACAAAAACAATCATCCCCATGACGCACGCACCCTTACACCATGGTGCAAGGGTGCCTGCGTCGGCGCATGGCAGCTAATTGTGCACCAGCGCAGGGGAGAGCAAAGGGATCTGCCATATAGTTGCAGCTATGACGCATTCTTTTGCTTCAGAATTAGTGCAGCGTGGCGCAGCCAGATGGCTTGCGGCACAGCGCCGCGTTAATTCCTTGTAAATAAGGCCCGACATGTCTAAAAAACTCACAGTTTTTTGTAATCCTTGCCTTTGCTATTTTTCCACAGACAATTTAGCGCAGTATAGACAAGAATGCTGACTCTTATGCATTTCTTACACATAAAACAAGATTCACAGACTATTATTTTTACTCATTTTCTCTTGCCTCTTTCTGTATTATTTGAATACCTGCATCACTTGGCAGATATGCATACCATTTATGCAAATGCACTCATTCGTTGTATCATATTTCGCCTACTTTAAGTGGACATGCAGTGGAAAAGTATTCTGCTATTTATATGCAAAAGCTGCACAATATAATGACTGTGGTGTTCGAGTTCAGCCCACAGGAGACATTTTCCAAAACTAAGCATGCATAACATGTTTGTGATTGAATTTCTCACACTTTGCAACAGAACAAGATGGCTCAGTGAAGTGGCGTAAGGAAACTTGAGGGAGCTCCCCTGCAAAGTACATGGTGCCCCCCACCCATGCTCCGGACTGAGTCACGAGCTCTCAGGCCTGGCCGTGCACAGCGCCGTAGGGGGTTCAGTGAGATAAGCACTGTCTGCTGGTAATTGTCTTGACCTACAATTTATGAGTGTGAATCCTGGCAGTGCTAACTTACCATTTTATCCTTCCATTTTTTGACTGCCGTTTTTAATACTTTTTTCTTGATTTTAGAAGCTTTAATCTTTTATGACAATGCCTATTAACAACAGTGCATTTCTCAATGATTATTACCTCACATTTAATTATTTCCAAGTCATGCAAGTTGAAAGGGGCTTTTGTCTGGACCACATAGGATCAATTCTTACATGTCTGCTAGAATTTGTACTTTACATTTTGGTTCTTTGATAATCAGGGGCATTTGGGGGTAGTGGATGTGGCAGTTTGGAAGCTGGCTCTTTATATAGTGGACCAAAATGAGGTACACTATGTAAAGTTTCCAGGCAACCCTATTGGTTTACAGAGGCAAAAATGATAACACTAAATGCTCTCTTTTGTGGTAGTATGGGCGAGCAGTTTAGGCTTATCAGAGTGTAGTGCTGAGCATTTGTTGTACTCACAGAGACAAAAAATTAGACACACATTCAAGAATAAATCTGAGACTAAATTTGAAAAATAAGTCATATTTTTAAATAAATGTTGATACCAAGAACTTCGTTATCAAGTAAGCCCTTTTTTGAATATTGAGTGCCTCATTACCGGCACATTTACACAGCCGGAACGTCACTTTTTTGACGTTCTGGTGGCGCAATGTGCCACACAATATTTACAAGGCCACGTAAAGCCACTTTGCGTGGCTTTTCACGCACTTATAAATATGTGCCCCTTTCACGCAGAAAACTGCGTGAAAGGGGCATTCCATGGGTGTTGCTGTGGGTGTTCCCACGCAACACCCATGGAACCTGAAGCATTCCCAGATTTACGAGGCATCATAAACCTGGGAATGCGTGAGAACCTAACTCCACCCCAAGGGTGGCATTAGGGAGGCGCAGCGAGGAGAAATGTTTTCATTTCTCCTCATTTTTCCTTTTTCTGTGTGTGCTGCATTCTGCACCACACATAGAAAGAGGAAATCGCCTATTGTGATTGATTCTGCAAAAAATCTATCATCCCAGCAACGCAGGCACCCTTGCACCGTGGTGCAAGGGTGCCTGGATTGGCACACGGCAGCCCATTGTGCGCCGGAGCAGGGGAAAAGGACAAGAATGCGCCGTATCTTATAGATACAGCACATTCCTGCCCTTTTGTTTTGATGCAGGGCAGCGCAGCAAGATTTCTTGTGGCACTGCCCTGTGCCAAAACCTCATAAATGAGGTCCTGAATTTCACAGGTAAGTAAATAGTTCACTTAAATGCCTCTTTATGCAGCAATGCTTTCCTTTGAGCAAAAATGCATATATTGCATATAGCTATTTACAGTTGGTTTCCGGGGGTCTTCTTCGGGCATTAGGGTCATAGGGAGCCAAGGTCCAGAGTAACACCAGCAGTTACTCGTTACCTTCCCTGGGGCGTCCAGGTGCAGAGATGCTGGTCACGTTGGTAGCTTTGCATACTATGTTATGATAGGTGGAAAGAAGGGGGCCACCTAGAAACAGGCTGCAGAGGGGACTTGGGGACAAGTATGGGAGCTTCCAACGGGGGGCTCGGGTCACAAGTGTCTTGGGAACAAGGGGGCACAGCGGGTTAATTGGTACCCGGTCTGGGACACTCGGATGCAGAGTGGATAGGTTGGCTGGGCTCTGCGCGTCCTTGCAGTTGTCAGTCTCGCCGCTGATGGGTGCAGAAATCTGGACTGCTGGGTCACTCTGGAAGTGGGTATCTGTGGTTGCTCAGTCTCGGTGCTGTTAGAGTCCCAACTGGACTTAAACAGGCTTTGGCTGCTTGAAGGGGTTCGGTACCCTGGCTATTGGTCCTGTGCGGTTCCGGTTGGTCCTGGTATCCTCTCACTTGGTTGGGGAACAGGTCTGACCTTCAGGAGTACAGATACCTCTTCCTGGGAAGCTGCTATATCAGGCTGGCCGGGAAGCAGCAACTCGGTAAACCGGACATTGCTTCCTCAGTGCCTGGGGACTGCAGCTGAGTTGCTCCTCTACCCCCAAGGGAAATTGTTGGCTATTTGCAAAGGCCTGGCAGTCTACCAAGGTTCTTGGTAGTTGTTCAGCTGCAGGACGAGTCACTCGATCACAATTGTCGAGACCGGTGCAGGCAGGCACGTTTGGTGCCAAAAGTCCAGAGCAGTCTTCAGTTCTCAGTTTCTTGCGGCTCTTCTTTATCCTCTTCTTCTTGAGCCATAGGAATCTGAATTCCTGGCATCAGGGAAGCCCCTAAATACTCAATTAAGGGGCATTAAGGGGAGTGACAGGCAGTAGCCAATGGGCTACTTACCTTTAGGGTGACTACACCCTCTATATGATCACTTCCTATGGGAAGTGCACATAACCCTGACCCAGTGAGCCTAATTCCACCAAACATCAAGATGGTGGAATTCTCCTTTTCGTGATCACATCAGGCAGCCCACCTTAGTGGTGGAACTAGTCTGACAGGCTAATTTTCCCACCTGTCCTTGTGCCAAATGGCTGCAGGTAAGGTGGTGGCATCTTCCAAATCTGAGGGATGCTGGGGTCACATATCAATGGCGGGAGAGGCCTTTGAAGCCTCTTGCCTTGATATGCTAATTACTCAGCCATTCTGCTTGGAGGAGGTGACAACACCTCCGGCTGGAGCAGGCTTTGTTTCTGCCCTCAGAGAGCATGAGATTTCACCTGCAGGGGGTCAGAAACCTGTCTGTGGTGGAAGGCTGGTCTACACCAGTCAGCCAGTACACTAGTAGTCAGTACATTTTCAGGGGGCACCTCTAAGGTGTCCTCTGGGTGCATGTATTAATAAATCTATCACTGGAATCATTGTGGACTTATTAATACGAGATGTTTGATATCAAACATCTTGGGTTTCAGTGACGCCATCATGTAGCTGGGAAACCCATAATAACCAGTGTCCAGCACATGTACTTAAAATGGCTTCCTGGTTAACTTGTTATATTCTAAGAATCAACTTAGACATCACATGGGCATATCTGCTCATGCAGATATGTCCACATTTGCAGAATAGTACGCCCTGCCTTAGGGCTGGAAGGCC
This sequence comes from Calotriton arnoldi, assembly GCA_963921515.1. Classification (NCBI taxonomy): domain Eukaryota; kingdom Metazoa; phylum Chordata; class Amphibia; order Caudata; family Salamandridae; genus Calotriton; species Calotriton arnoldi. The sequence goes on from CAWUFW010002369.1 coordinate 2,021,905, forward strand.
TGCTGTAGGGGTGACTAACCTATACTGCATGTCATGTCATATCTGCAGACATGGCACACAGGAGGTGTGCCATGTCATGTGTTCACTTTTCTCTGCACCATGTCAGCCATCCAGCAATGGCAGTTTGCATGAGTGTACTGAGTGAACTCTTAGGGTGGCACAATACATGCTGCAGCCCTTAGGGACCCTCTTTAGTACCCCATGCCCTGGGCACCAGGTGTACCATTTACTAGGGGCTTCCAGGGGGTGTCATAGGTATTGCCAAAAGGGGGAACAATTGTAAAGTTTAGGGAAAAAGATCTGCCACTGGGGACCTGGTTAGCAGGAACCCAGTGCACATCTGTCAAAATTGCATCAGATACCAGACAAAAAGTGGGGGTGACCATGTCAAAAAGGGGCACTTTCCTACAGCAGTTACACACCAACATCATAATTTCAGCAAATGAGGCAAACATCGTATCTCTACATCACCATTCTAGTTCCTTTATGGACTGCAATACAGTCACTAAATAACTTACATACATCAGTCAAGGTGATCTGTGGCCAGGTAATTTCTCAAGATCAAGTAGTACTTGGTCCCATACTGTTAGTACATCTTACCTATTCATTTGTTTGGCTGCCTGTCACAGTAGTGCACACCTGATTCTGCCCAATTCTGTGCCTCCTTCAGGCAGCCATTGTTGCTGGACGCTATGCCTGACTTCCTAGTCATAGATAGGCAGTGCCTAGCTCAGAATAGAACTAAAGCCCTGGTTTAGAGTGTGGTGGATGGGTTACAATCGTGCATTTATAACAAGAGCATTGAATCCTATAGTACTTGTAATTAGGTAGACTAGGACATCTATTACGTTTGTGATGGCGTAACCTGACCATCACCTCATCAAATAAAATTCAGATGAAATCACACACTGCAGTATAACAAGAGGAAAGAAAAATTGCACTTTGGATTTTTGTTCCAAATCTGTGGGATCAGCTTCTAGTTTGTTTACGTAAGGCACTTCATCTTTTTGTATACAGCAGAACACTTAGAGCAATCAATTGTGTAGGTATGTGGAGTACAGATACAATGAATACTTCTCATTCTTGTGCCTTCTGCAGTTTTGTATATCATTGAATTATTGTAATAGTTGTAGGATCACCTTCTTTTAACATAACTTGCAATCTGTTTGTTTCATTAAGATGTTTTAAAAGAGACGTAATGGCCTTCACTGATGTATCTAAGAGCAAGGTAACAATTGATAAAACCTCAATGCCCGAGAGAGACCTAGGGGCATATTAGCAAGACCGGCGATAAACTACTGTGACAGGCAGCCAAACAAATGAATAGGTAAGATGTACTAACAGTATGGGACCAAGTACTACTTGATCTTGAGAAATTACCTGGCCACAGATCACCTTGACTGATGTATGTAAGTTATTTAGTGACTGTATTGCAGTCCATAAAGGAACTAGAATGGTGATGTAGAGATACGATGTTTGCCTCATTTGCTGAAATTATGATGTTGGTGTGTAACTGCTGTAGGAAAGTGCCCCTTTTGACATGGTCACCCCCACTTTTGTCTGGTATCTGATGCAATTTTGACAGATGTGCACTGGGTTCCTGCTAACCAGGTCCCCAGTGGCAGATCTTTTTCCCTAAACTTTACAATTGTTCCCCCTTTTGGCAATACCTATGACACCCCCTGGAAGCACCTAGTAAATGGTACACCTGGTGCCCAGGGCATGGGGTACTAAAGAGGGTCCCTAAGGGCTGCAGCATGTATTGTGCCACCCTAAGAGTTCACTCAGTACACTCATGCAAACTGCCATTGCTGGATGGCTGACATGGTGCAGAGAAAAGTGAACACATGATTGTGCAGGACATCTAACCTGGGCTTCTATTGGAATTCTATAACGCATATTAGCAAGCCCATTATCGCCGTTTTAGCGGCAGTTTCCTGCCGCTAAAACGGCGATAATTTTATCGCCGGTCTTGCTAATATGCCCCAAAGTATCTAAAAGAAATATGTTTTTCAGAAGTGATTATTCTCATATTGCCTTATTAGAATGGTAATATGAAGCATTCACCACTTAGCACGTGCTTATGAACAAGTCAATACTAAAGGCAAAAAGGGGTGAGTCAGATACTTAAAAATATGCCCTCAACCTAATGTAATGAGAGTTTTTAAGCAAACAGCAGTTTTATTGAGTCATCCAGCATAAGGACAATCTTGTAAGAAACAGACAAACTGTGCTACATATAAATGTGAGGTAAGAAGAAGATGCATAGCTCGTGAGCCGAGTAAGTCGAAAAATCAGAAGTTACGCCTTAATTAAACACAGTTCTTTTTTTGGAAATGTCAGACATCTGGAAGAAATCAAATCACATGTTTTGGACCTGATCTACAGCTACAACAAATCAGTCAGCATGAATTCAGCTGGCTTTTCCACTTCAATAATTTTCAGTGGTTTTCATCAGGACAAGGTCTAGGGGCCTGATTACGAGTTCAGGTATTATTTATCACGCCTGATAAATAACGATACCACAGAGTACATTATTTATCGGGTGCAATAAATAACACCTTTTACTAGTTTGCGGGGATTAACACGAATTATTGGATGCGGTAAAAACAGAAGAAGATGCATAGCTCGTGAGCCGAGTAAGTCGAAAAATCAGAAGTTATGCCTTAATTAAACACAGTTCTTTTTTTGGAAATGTCAGACATCTGGAAGAAATCAAATCACATGTTTTGGACCTGATCTACAGCTACAACAAATCAGTCAGCATGAATTCAGCTGGCTTTTCCACTTCAATAATTTTCAGTGGTTTTCATCAGGACAAGGTCTAGGGGCCTGATTACGAGTTCAGGTATTATTTATCACGCCTGATAAATAACGATACCACAGAGTACATTATTTATCGGGTGCAATAAATAACACCTTTTACTAGTTTGCGGGGATTAACACGAATTATTGGATGCGGTAAAAACAGCCAAACTCATCATTCCTACCACATCATAATCAGGCCTTTAGTATCAATAGGTGGATCCTGATAATAATTCTTGGTTCAATCCTTGGCCTGTGTGAGGAACTGGCGATGTTCCTCACAAGGATACAGAATGTGATAAGAGTGTATTGTCTTCAGGAAGGAATCCCAGATCAGGAGAGAAAGCCACGAGGCATACAGAAATCTCCTAGGCAACTTGTAGTAAAGAAATCACAGACAAGAAGAACAAAGGTTGCTTCAGGAAGGCTTTGGATATGGAACTTAAGAGAAGCAGACCACTTCAGAACACCAAAAGGACTGCAGAATTTAATGGAGAACCAACTGGACAGGACAAAACACAGGAGAACACCAACTGGACTGAAGAGAGACACAGCTCTAGAACCAGAGAAATAGCACTTTAGCTGTGTTGTGAAGCAAAGATCTATGGTTCTGACAATCTTTAAATTGTAGTTCGAACAAGAAACACAAAACAGGAAGTGGTGCCCTGATGGAATGGGAAACAGCATTACTATAGAATAACCTCAGCCATCTTGGATAGGTTAGGAAGCTTCCAGACACTGCTGGTCAGAATACATTTGCACATATTAAATATACCCTAGGTCCTAATTCCTCAGAAATTCCTTTGATACCACCAAGCACCCAAATCTGAGAACATCAACCCTACAGTAGCTGCTGCACTTTACTGCCAAACCCGAATGCTGGAGCATGTGTGCCGGTGCTGCATAGCAAGTTCAAGGAGATAGCAGGCCCTGAGCAAGGGTGCAAGGAGCTCTGTGCTAGTGGTCACACTCCATACAGAGGCTTTCTCATCCCAATCCACATTGTGCCTGAGGGCATGGCACTAACTTGTTGTTGCAACCATAACATTATATGATAGTTGTAATAGAAAATTATCAGTGGTATGGGTTATATTATGCGCAATCCTGACAGTATCCCCATGTATTTAGAAATAAGAATTGCACGGTGCTCCAAATGGGGAAAGGGTGACCACTTGCACCCTTAAGACGTGTTAAGGACCCTTAACCTGAACCAAATGCAACCCCTGAGCAATACAACAATCAATCAGAGTCCGTGAGTACAAAAAGAGTCTTATTCTTTCGTTGAGTTTTCTTCGTTTCTTTAATCCTCCTTTTCAACAGGAGATATTAGTCATTCCTGGGATGCAGTGTACATTCCAATCAATCCTGTAGCCAATTCCGTAGCCAACACGTGTTTCGTCATTGGTTATTAAACCAAATTGACTTCATCAGGGCTGTTCTACATTCGTTAACGTAAAAAATTATAATCATAGTCTCACACAGAAAGATTCCAATAATCATTAAAAGGAAAAGGAAATATATCCATTATCTGCTTGGTGTCACCGAGATCCATTCAAACCGATGTAATCGTCCTCAGTCCATAGTTCCGAATGTCGGGAGAGTACTCCTACCACCCATGTCTATCAGCGTCTTTATATGATAGGTGCTAATAATCATTTTGAATCCTAGCTGCTCGCTGATCATTGCTCAAGGGACCCTTGAAGCAAAAAAACCTTACCTATTGTCAGAAATAAGGAGGCTGAGTGAAAATCTCTGGGTATAGGGGCAATAACTGTCAGATAATGAAGGGTGAGTCAACTCTTCTGCTTGAAAACAAATAAAGGATAATATCATGTACCGATATGCCATCTGACTTAAAAATTGTTTCCTAAATACGGTTTAGAAAAATATTGTCCCATTGGGTGTACATTTCCTATTATTAACTCAAATTGGGTGATACCCTTTTAGCCAATGTTTATGATGCACTATTTATGATGGACGATATTCTGACAATAGTATTTGTGTACCAAAACCCTGAGAGGATCTAATTTTCAAGCTGCAAAATGGATCACCAAAACTCAGTGTGAAGCATACCAATAAGAAGGAGGCAAAACAACCTCTATTTAGTAGAATGAAAGTCTTGAAACTAGTAGTGGGAGACATTACAGCCCGTGTATAGCTGCAGAAATATTAGGGAAAGAATGTAAAAGGGAGTATAATTACACAAATCACAATAAGGCAGTAGCAGGACACCAACACTTTCTGTCTCTGCTTGATATAAAGGCATGGGCATCCAAGATGGTTGTGCCCGTGGGAAGAGTGCAAAAAAAAGAATATTTGGATTTGTGATATTACGTCAGTAACTATTATGATTTCTGTGACATTACACTGCTGGTCCAGTTGAGGACAGGTTTCCCTTGGATTTTTGATTCTATCAAGATTCACAAAGAGGCCTACAGGTTGACCTCATATAGGGGCAAAACAAAAGACCAGCATTTTTTCTCTCAGAGGAACAGAATGCTAGTAGCTATTGTGTCTGTAGCATTAAATGGTACCCCTGATAACTAGGCAGTGGGTATTGGAATATCGTGGACAGGAATGCCTACTGAGTATTTTCCAGAGCATAGTCTCGGATGTTGAAACTTATCCGAGGGCCTGTTTTGCATCATCAGTCAGTCAATATTCCCTGCCCAAGCATTTCCCCTCTGAATTTATTGTCTCAACTCTGGTAAGCACATTTTGAAGCCATCAACTTCAGCACTGCATTGCTGCATTCTTTTCCTTCAACAAACTTAACATCCCCAGCCAGTCATTTGGAGTGAACCCTAGTCAGATAAACTTAATGTTGCTGAAACACTTAACTTCCTCATTCTTTCATTGCCAAGCAGCTATGTTGTAAATTGAGAGCTACCAAGTCAGCAGGCAATTGTGCTTCTACCGACTTAATTCATCAGTTTATCAATTGGCCACAGTAAAATGTCATGTATTCACAGATATGTGTTCATCAGTCCATCTGCTAAGGGTTCCAGATGCTGACTGGTATATCCTACAACCATCAGACAGATCTCAGGCCTTCCATGGATGGCTGAAGTCCAAGTCTCATCGCAACTTTCGTTTTTACTTGATTTGCATGGTCTAATTAGTGAATTTCATTCTGTCATCCACCATATTTGAGACATTAAAGAGGAGCTACATAGATCGTACTGACCACATGATTTTCTGCCTGATCAACAACTTCTCCACAAGATGGTCATCTTTACCTTATCAGGATACTCCTGATCTACCAGACACACAGACAACCAGCTCTGACTTCCCAAACTCATTGGTCACCCTCCAGTCAAAGTACAACTATTTTGGCAGAAAATTACCTCAGTATAAAGACTCATGATTCTAGAACTCAACCTGTTAACACTCCTGCCTTGATCCTAATTATAAGACCTTCAGAAGAGATATGAAGAATCACCTATCGGATCGACATGCAGAGACTATGGGCCAGATGTACGACCGGTTTTAGTGGTCCCAAACGGAGAATTGGGCCATTTGTGACAGCTAAAGAGCCTTTGGCAATGTACTAACCTTCTTTTACGAGTGGGTAACCTATTACTGACTCACAAAATAGGGCTTGAGGGTCGGTATTAGGAAGGGGCGTTTAAAGGGTGCCCCTTCCTAATAGGGAGTCGTAGGGGGATGTATTAATGTTTTGCGACCAGAATGCAGTTTTTAAGCAGATAGTTGTCCCAACAACCACTGCCTACTTTCAATAAATGAAAAGGAAACTTTTCATTTTTTCTTTGAAATGCATCTCGTTTTCCTTTAAGGAAAACGATTAGTATTTTCCCCCCAAAATTGTTGAATTTATAAAGCAATCATTGACATGGTAGTCTGCTGACCCCAGCAGGCCACCATCCCTGTGATAACAGGCCATTCCCAATGGGTTGCAAATAGCGACCTGCATCATAAATATCGATGAGGTAGGTCATTGGCGGCCCCATTGGGAATCGCTACGTGTCTGAGACACATTAGTACATCGCATTTTGCAAGTTCCTAATTGCGAGTCGCAAAATATCGCAATCAGAGACTTGCAAAATGAAATGAATGGTCGAACATGTGGCCCCAAATTACCAAACCTGTCCTTAATCCTCTTATTTCAATCTCGAGTTCCCCTTCCTTACAGTTATGTCCGGTTCTCAGAAGTAGTGTTTTACCAGTGTAAGTGCTATACAAAAATAACAAATAAAATAAATCGTTAAAAATCAAACTTTAAAAAAATAATCATAATGTTTTACTCGTTCTAACCAAGTCATAATTGGAGGAAAGCGAACACGGGTGAGGAAAGCTCAAATGAGCAAAATGTAACATGTTAAATGAAATGTGATTTTCCCTTGATTTAGAAATTTTTCTTAATATAAGTGCCCAATATTCTTCAGAAGTACATAACGTGCTGGATATCTTCATTTTATATTTTCTGATCGGTACTCATTTGAAAACGGGGTGCTTTTTTGATGAGATTATTATACTGTAGAGAGGATCTTCTCTAAAGTGTGCATGTTAGAATAGTCTTGGTCCACGGACCTCCTTTCTGAAAAATAAAGTAAATTCCGCGCATGACAATGTGCAGGAAAGAACTACACTTCTAAAGCCAACCATTTAAACGTCCTCGCATGTCATTTCTTTTCTCTCTCTCGAGAGAAATCTACTAAATACCGGTGTTTTTAATCGGTCGCTATTGATTGTGCATTCACTGGAGGCCCATCAGCTATTGAAGACTGGGCAGCAGCAGATTCCACAGGACAGAGAATGACAATGATCTGAAAAGACTTAACATTCCACAGTTGAAAGATCATGTCTGGAATGTGGAGCCGAGCCACAGTTAATAGAAAGGCGGAAGTAGCCGCTTGGTGTAGAGATAAGTTGTCAGCATTGGGTGCTTTCGGCACAGGAGGCTGTGTGTTAGCAGATATATAGGTAAAAGTGAACATTAAGGGGGAGATTTACCAAGATTTTATGACGTGTTTGCATCACAAAAGTGATGCAAATCGGCGCAAAATCTTTTTTTTTTCCGATTTACTTTCCAGTGCTAAACTTGTTTAGCACTGGAAATAACATGAAAGTAACGCGAAGCAGCACATAGCGCTGCTTTGCATTACTTAGTGCCAAGAGGACATACCACAGGTGGAGCATGCGCATTCCCATGCAACCACACAAGGTTTAGGATGCTAAACCCAATTTACTAAAGAAAGTAGACAGGGTTTAGCGTCAGAAAATGGCGCACGTTTGAAGTAGGCCCAAGGAAGGAGAAATGCTTTCATTTCTCCTTTGTTTTCCAACTTTGTACGTGTGCTGCACGTTACAGCACACATACAAAGAGGGAAAATGGTTTAAGTTAGTCTATGCAGTACAAAACCTATGCTAGCCTCAAGGAGACACCCTTGCACTATGGCACAAAGGTGTCTTCGTGGCACACAGCAGCTGACTTCAGCGCCAGCGCTAGGGAAAGGGGAGGAGAGAGCCAAATTTCAGTAAATGTGGTGTTCTCCTCCTCTCTCCTTTTTTACGCAGCGCAGTGCAGCATTTGCGGCTGATGCACTGCGCTGCATGAAAAAGTGCTAGAAGATTTGCACTGTAATAATTCTTGCTAGACTCTCCTCTTAGATGTCTGCCAGGATTTTGCAATAAAAAATCATTAGATAATACATACATCCATAAACAAAATATATATCCATATAGATACATAGAGGGCCCTGGGGTCCACTCTTTTTTGCATTGGGCTGACAGTCATTTACTTTCTGCTTCCACCCATGACTATGAACTCTATGGGGTAATTGTTCAGCCTGCTTCAGTCATTGGTTCTTTTGCCCTGTGAATGGTGGCATCTTTTGTTCATGTGTGTACATCCACCTGGAAATGAGTGACCTTCAGTATAAGGGCTGGTTGACCAGTCCTATAGTTTTGAATTTTTTCCTTTATTAGTTTCCCTTTCTATTCTTTGCATCTCCTCTTTTTATGTTAGTGTTCCTTAAGAGGATACTACAGCTCTATAGGCATGCTTTCTTGCCTCTCACTTCATCTGCAGTGCGCCACATTCCACTTGGGCACTTCCTCTGAACCTGGAGATCATTATGGAATGCTGTTGTCAATAGTGTATGATTGGTTTACTATTCCAAGAATGCCAACAAGTTGGTTCTATATGTGACAGCCATTCTTGAACTTTAAAACAACAATAGACTATTTACAATACCTTTGCAAGACGAACACCCACTGTTTAGTTTTGTTATTGCAAACATATGCCCACTGTGTTTAGAGGGCAACAAGTTTTCTTTTTTCTAGTTGTATTCTTTTAATTTATCTTGCATATGTTGTTGAGTTTGTATGTTTTTTATTGTGGTTCTGTCAGAGGGCGAATGGAAGGATGAGTCAGAGAACTGATGCATAGAGGCATGAGGGAAAAGATGAGTGACAGAGTGTGTGTATGATGCTTATGGAGTGTCTACACCGATCAGTGCCACAAAAGGCATTTTCATTCATAACCCAGACCTATAATGTCAAAGTTTGTTTTGCATTTCATTCAGTTTTTGTGGGACTTTTTTCAGGGTTATTTGTATCTAACTCTGTGTAGCTAATACATGCCACTCAAATCAATCCAGTCCCCTCTTATAAGTGAACAATTTCAATATCCATTTTGGTTCTTTGTCAATGGGACCCTGGCCATATGGTTTTCATTTCCTGTACCTTTTAACTGTTCTACTATTCGCTAAGTAAGTTCTCTCCTGTATGTTTCATCCTAATATAGTGAGCTACTAAGTTGGTAAGAGCACATCTGGTGGTACTTTTGTGATCATGTAGGTTGACATCCATATGTACTATAAATTTATGGCCACTGCTGCGGTTGTTGTTAATCCCTTTGTGAACCAGTTAATTAATACCTCACTCTCTCTCTTGCTTCTGTGCCTACTGATTGGAAACAGGCGCTGCTTGTTCCTCTTATAAAAAAACCCACTCTCGACCCCCATCTCCCCTCCAGCTATCGCCCTATTTCTCTGCTCCCTGCGATTGCTAAAGTCTGTGAAAAAATGATTAACAAGCAGCTCACATTTTTTATTGAACATCATGGCCTTCTCCACCCTGCACAATCAGGTTTTAGGGCCACCTACAGTACTGAGTCGGCTCTCGTGGAAGTAACAGAGGCTATCCGTGAGACTTTGGATGCTGGGGGCAGGGCTGTTTTGGTCCTGCTGGACCTCTCGGCCGCTTTTGATACTGTCCCCCATTCACTTTTCCTTGCCCGTTTATACAAGCTTGGCATCATCGGTACTGCTTGGGAGTGGTTGAAATCCTTCCTGGAAAAAAGAACTCAACAAGTTTGGATTCCCCCTTTTGTGTCATCATCTCAAGATTTGCTGACAGGAGTGCCTCAGGGGTCTATGCTTAGTCCCTTGTTATTTAATCTTTACATGACTCCTCTTATTCAGCTGGCTGAGGATCTGGGTGCCAAAGTAGTTGCCTATGCAGATGATATGCAACTCTTGTTTACCTGGAAGAAACACGAGGCTGACACATCTCATGTCAAGACCTGCCTCTCTGCGGTATTTAGCTGGCTTGCGTCGGCTCAGTTAAAATGTAACGCAGACAAAACTGAGATTCTCTTCTTTGGGGAGTTTCCCCCTCTGTTTTGGCATTACTTTTTGCCGACTGAGTCCCCCTGTCCCTCCCCTTCTGGTCATCCTGTGAAAAATCTTGGCATCTGGTTTGATGAGAAATTAAGTTTTGGTAACCAGATTGGCAAACTTACTGGCATTTGCTTTGGTATTTTAAAATTTCTCCGTAGATTTCTGCCGCTATTGCCTCTCGCCGCTAAAGAAACGGTCATCCGTGCTTTGGTCACTTCTCGCATAGATTATGCGAATGCACTTTATGCCGGTTTGCCATGTTACCTTCTGGACAGACTTCAGGTGGTTCAGAATGCCGCCGCTTGTCTCCTACTGGATCTTCCTAAGCACTCCAGTGTTAGGCATCACTTACGTAATCTACACTGGTTGCCAGTAAAATCTAGGATAAAGTTTAAGGCTATTACCATTGCTCACGCTGCACTTTATGAGTATGGCCCTGCCTATTTTAGGAAACGTTTTCAGTTTTACACCCCTGGCAGGTGTCTGCGCTCCTCGAATATGCTCCTTGCGTCTGTCCCTAGGTTTTGTCTGAAATGTAAAGGCAGCAGTTCCTTGTCTTATCTTGCAGCAACTTACTGGAATTCTCTTCCCCTGGATCTACGCAATCTGAAGAATCCCTCTCAGTTTAGGAAAAAGCTAAAAACCTTCCTGTTCAACTAAACTGTCCCTCTCGCACTCTGCTTTGGTTCCCTCTGATGCTTTGGCTTCGCGCCGGGACACTCTATTGAGTAGCTGTGTGCGCTATAAATCCCATAAAATAAATAAATCCCATAAAATAAATAAAGTGAAGGAGCATGTTATTCTGCAGATTACAAAGCAGCTCTTACATTTAGCATGGGATCTTTGCTGCCTAGAAGTGACCAATCCCAAGTCTTTCTCTTTTGTGTGCATAGTGTGTCTGCACTTGTTGCACGTACCACGTAGGAAATGACCTACCACTGGCAGCATATTCCACATTGTAGTTTGAGTTATTTCTGATTTGTTTCTAAGCCTTGTATGCACTATTTGATTTCTTGTTGCCACCTCTTTTAAAGACAAATAATGGGAATTCCAAACGCTAGATGCCCATGTTTAAGATCTGCCAATGTTTGTTAACTGTCTCCTTAACTTGATTGGACAAGGAGGTGTTGGTCATCATGGAAGTCATTCTGCTGCTGTTTAATTTCACATATGTCTCAAGAAGGATGTCTCTATTGTTTTTTCTGTTGCTCTTTTCAGCATTCTGAATCAATTCTTATGGGTAATGTCACTGTTTTAATGTTTCAGTCAGTCCCAACACAATTCTTCTTGATACATAGGAATTAGCATACTGAAAGGATGGCTCATGGTGTTTTAGGATGATGACTTTCAAATCATGTCCAGGGAATGCCAGTACCCACCAGTTAGTTATCATGGGTTCCATTTAGTGCAACACATACAATGGCTATTAACATTCTGTTCCTCTGAGAGAGAAAAAACCCTTGTCTTTTGGGGAAGTGCACCTAGAAATAGTTGGCATTCCAAATAATTTTTCCAGGCTGGTCCAAATCACACAACTCTTTGACAGATAAAGGATTACATTTCTTTACTTTTGTAAACCCAGGGTTTCGGCAAAAGCACAAAGCTGCTAATTCTTCACCTTGGCATCAATGGAGTTACATACAAATAGGAAAACAATTATGGGTTTCCTAAAGTGCATCTCCCGTTTATATACTTTAATGCTCTGTTGCTCTCGGGAATTTTGAAGTCCCTGAGCACATAGATCTCTGCATACTCTAATGCACCTATTCACTCACTTTTCTGCAGCTGCTCATGCTTATGCATAAGGAACAATTTGCTGTACCATGTTCAGATATGTCAAAACCTCACACACCTCACCCAACATCACTCAATATGCCATTATAACGTGTAGGTTGGTATTTGGTGTAGAGATACTAGGGGGTGCGAAGGAAGACAATCTGCTATCAGACCAGTGGCCCACACTAAATTCCAGCTATTCTGATATTTCTCTCCAGAATTGGGAACACCTACATGGACGGGGAAAAATTGGGTTCTTTACTGTGCATTTTTCCCGTTCTGAATAAAAAGCACTGGCATTTTCCACCTGCTGTGAGCAGATGAAAATTGTCATTGGGAGATAGAAGGGATGGCTAGCAGGTATAATATACACAAATATGTGAGAGGAACACCGTAACTAATAAAACTACAACTCTCAATTTGGCCCAAAAGACATCAAGAATTACATATATAGTTTCCAATACAGTTGTTCAATCCAGCAAATGCAAGAATACTTGTTAATAGTCAAAAATAATATTCTTTATTTCTTTCTTGCAACATACAGACGAGTACAGCCATAAACTGAATAGTAAACACAGCCAATGCGTTTCGTCCCCAAGATATCGGGACTCTTCAGGGCAAATTGTTAGTTTCCAAAATGGTACTTAGTAAATTCATATTGAGTTCAGGATAGTCATAAACATTTTTTTAGTCTGAAATCCATCATTTTCGCTTGCCGAGCGGGTGCCATATTGCAATTCTTTCAAATCGGAGGCAGAAACCTGGCGGTCACGTCGATACCTGACCAGAACGCAATCACCTCTAGTATGAGCCCTTCAATTGGAGCTGGATCTTAGCATCATCATCACTTGTCAAATGGCCTATGGGATGGCTGGCAGGTGGCTGTGGTCTGGGAACAGGTGTTTAGGACAAGCTTCTGTCTGTCGAGTTAGAGCATGGTCTGCTCCCATCATGGGTCAGCCAGGGACCAGGCTGTGCTTCTGCTGCAGCCCATAGGAATAGCAGAAGCTCATTAAAGTATCTTATCTCTGGTCTCGGAATAATCAGGTTTGGTGTTTATGGACCTGACCTTCCCATGGCCAGAACCATTTCTAATTGCAGGTGGTGAAATACTACCCTGTCAGTGCACTACTACCAGCAGTGTTGAAGAGGTCCTCTCTAACGTTTGCCAAACAATTTGTTACAACATATCACATAATTCTAAAGTCTGATGAGTAGAATGGGGGTTTTAAGCTAGCTATGCTGATGAAATTCGTATTTGATAGGCAACTGTGGAATATTTTCCGTATTTCATGGATTCCTGTGAAATATGGGCTTTTATACCGTTACAGGAGAAAGGACCATAGTCTTACTGCAACCAACACACTACAAAGCATGCATTCCAAAAAAGACGTTTGGGAACCTAATGTCAATCACATTTCATTATGGCTATGCACAGTGTGTGTAGGAGAATATATTTTACATGCCAAACAGAATGCTGTTTTACTTCCTTGTCTACATGGCTCATACTTTAATTTTGAAGTTGCCCTGTAATTGAACCTAATACACGTACACTACACAAATGATAGAAAGCAATACAGGAATTGACCGTGCAAAGTTTGACAAAATTGTTTAGCACAGTGTGAAGACATTTTACTTTGAAATGTTATTGCAGATAATCGAGAAACAAAATTAGTGTTTGCAGTGTGTGATTTAGCCATGCAAGATTTTTAAGGTATACATAAAAAAATCTTGCATTCCATTTTAAATGGCATCCTTCATTACTTTGTAGCAGCTTTCAGCTGTGATTTATTTAAAGATTAGTAAAAAAAAACAGAGTTCAAGATGGAAAACAGAGAAGAAATGACAATCAGACGGCTTGCTATTTTTATTTTCCATATGCTGTTATTTTCCCTATTATCGGTCCACTTCTCAAAATAACTTAATTAAATATATCATGCAGTGTACATGCATCTGCCTTTGCGGCGCTATTAATCTTGCACGCAGGTGTTTAATTTTGTTTCACCCAGCAAACCAAAAGATTTTTTTGGAAACACATTTTTTTAAAATAAACATACAATTAAGATCCTCAAACAAGTGAACTCTTCAACGTCTTCAGCAAACACAATTACTTGGAGTAGTTTTAGTTTGGAATATTGAGTAGGGAATGTCGTGATACTTTAATATCGAAGACAAAATTTGAAAGAAAAAAGGTAAGTGCATATAGGGAACTATAGATTTACTCTTCTTAACTCCACATCTATGTAACCTGAACATATATATATCATCAGGGTACATATATGTAGAGTTAGGTATAGACAATCTATGGGAAACAACCTTTACATCGCGGTCATTAGACCACGATACCTTTACAACGCGGTCGTTACAACGACCGCGTTGTTAGAACGCGATGCCATTACTACGCAAGTCATTACATCGACTTGCAGTAGATAACGCTCTAACATAAGGAATAGTATAATTTACTATTCCTACACCTTCCCTACTGTTGCGTAGGCTGGAGTTGGAATAGTAAATTATACTATTCCTAATGTTAGAGCGCCATCTACTGCAAGTCGATGTAATGACTTGCGTTGTAATGGCATTGCGTTCTAACAACGTGGTCGTTGTAATGACCGCGTTGTTAAGGAACGCAATGTGATTGCATGCGTTGTAGCATGCTATATTCACAATCTATATGTGCTTATTTGTCAATATTTTTTTTCTTTGATATTTTGGCTATGATATTCAGGAATAACAAAATTCCTTGCTTGATATTCAGGAACCACACCCATGGGGTTCCTTAAAATTATCACAACACCTTGCAGTAACACTACAAATATCTCTTAGATACACACTAAAAGATAACCTGTGCTCACCCTCTGATAGCTTGGCACAGAGCAGTCAGGCTTATCTAAAGAGGCAATGTGTAAAGTAATTTTGCAACACATGCCACACCAACACAATTTATACACCACAAAAAGACTCCACACAGGTTTATAAAAATAGATAATTATCCTGTAAACAAAACAAGACCAAAACGACAAAAATCCAATGTATAGAAGTTGAGATATTGAATTTTAAAACAATAAATGCAGTGACCCGCTTACAAGCAAGTAGCGCTAAAAAGGTTACTTTAGCTCACACTGGACCGGGACAAAGTCAAAGTTCAAACCGACCTCGTGGAAGAGCAGGCCTGCTACAGGACTCACGCAGGCCACGGTAAACAAAGTAACTTTCCTGGTCGCAATCAACGAGATGCGTCGATCATCTCCACCCAGTGAAGGCAATGCGTCAGTTCCGAAGATGAGTGCTGAAGTTGAGCGGCATTGAGAGATGCGCCGGATTCTGCCATGCAGTCGAGGGTATACCTCAATCTCACCATGCTGCAGTGGCAGTGATACACTGTCTGGTGCATTGATCTCTGTAGGCAAAGTGCTGGTTCCGATGAGACGCAACGATTTTACTCCCGCAACCGGGTCGATGCATCAGTTCTGTTCGACACAGACAGGAGATGCGTTGAAATCCATATTTCAAGTATCTGGACCCCTTCCAGTGAGCCAGGCACAGGAGCATGGTTAGAGACTTTGATATCCCTGAGTCTCAAGCAACAGAATGCACGCCAACAAGCCCTTGAAGATCACTTGGAGGGAAGGTAGAGTCCAGCTCTCCTTCATCACTGTCAGAGAGCAGCAGGGCAACAAACAGAAAAGCAGGCCTTCCAGACCAGCAGTCCAGTTGAGTCCTTTAAGCAGCACAGCAGTACTTCTGACAGAGGTTCAGGTCAAGATCCAGAAGTGTCTGCCTTGGTAGGGTCTGAGCCCCAATACTTATACCCTTATGCGCCTTTGTAGAGGGGGATGACTTCAAAGCAGTTGCTTGAAGTCCACAGGTCCCCTTTCATCCTAGCCCTGTCTTCCAGGCTATCTGTGGTGGACAATCAGCTCTTTGTGTGGAACACAGGATACTGCTTATTCAGATGAAAGTGTCAGCTCCCACTCCCCCTTCCTGCCCAGGAAGGCTATCAGAATGCAGATGAATGCAGATGAGTCCTATGTCACACCCACCCTTCCTGTGTTTGTGGCTATCGAGAGGGAATACACAAAGTGTAGCTGTCCCCCAGACTTGTATTGGAGACTGGATGCAAGGCACATAGACCAGTAAGAGCAGAGAAATGTCCACTTTCTAAAAGTGGCATTTCTAAAATAGTGATGTTAAATATAGCTTTACCTTTAAAGAAGATTTATCATTACCGTTCCAAAGATATGTCTCTGACCATGTCATGAGTGATGTAATATGTGAGGTCATAAGCAGTGCATTGCGGGGGGCGTGAGTTATAGTTAGCTCAGCTAACTATAACTGCTGAATTTCACTGGTTTTGCCCAAGTGAAATCTGAGCATAACTATAACGCCCCTGTTTGTTTTTTTCCATGAATTTCTATGTTTTTTTATATTCTATTTCCTAACTTTAAAGTATCTGTAACCTTTGGTTTTTCTGTGAATTTCAAAAAATGTTTTATTTCCTAACTATAATGTGCTTATAAATGTTTGAAACCCAGACCCTCACAGGGTGGTTCAGCATCACAGGAACAAAGCATCTTTTCTAATATCCCATTGTGTGTGCTGGCGGTTGCCAGTAGATAGTTATAGTTAGGACCTATTTTCCATAGGAAATCCGCAACATTCTATTTAAAATAACTCTTGCGTCGGTTGACAAATCTTTGCGAAATTTTCAAACTTTATGGCCTGCTCCGGTCCGCTCCTACCCTGAAAGTTTCGGGTGATTCGTCAAGCGGGGGCCGAGAAAAAGAGGGGTCCCAAAACGTGTTTTCCCCATTCATTTTCCCATAGGAAACTTTAGCCACGGCTACAGCCCGAACTGCTGAACGGAATTACACAAAATTTGGCAAAGAGGTAGTTCTTGGTTCAGAAAGAACCCTTTTGTTAAATGGTGTAAATCCGTTCAGTAGTTGCTGAGAAAATCAAAAGTAAAAACACATATATATCTGGGCGGAGCCTAACCACACATGTCATCGTGAGATCTGATTGGCTGTCAGCACTTCATCCTGGAATTGCTGGCAGCCATCTTGGGACCAATATAAATGATAGTACCCCATTGAAATGCATTGTAGTGAATCGAAGATTTTGAGGGTTACCAAAAGGAGAACTATAAAGGGTGATAACAGACTTTAGTTACATTAGAATTCATTTGTTGATGGTACCATACTAATTTCAGGAATTGTGGTGTGTTCTAAGGTGATTTTACCCTGTGAAAAACCTTCTGCTGGGATATCATGAATCATGTTTGAGAGAAAACTATTTTCACATGCTTGTCCCATACAGTTTTGGAAGGTGCTCCAGAAGCTAAAATGAGAGCATATTTTCTGTAAATTCACATTATCTTTCTCAGTCATGTGAGAATGAAGTCTGACATTCTCAGTAAAACATGTACATCCAACAAGGGCAGAGACTGTCAGTTGATTCCTTTGTGTTCTACTGCAGCTTCCCAGAGTGTTCTAAAGAACAACTAGAGTGCTAACAGCCTTACTTATGACAAAAGTATGGCACACCTGAAGCCATCTTGATTGGAATAAACTGGTAACACTTAAAACATTTAATTTAAAAAGGAACAAAATGATGGGGTTCATCTTGTCATAGAAATTATGGTTAGTGCTCTGGAAAGAAAAATTAGGACATGTTTCAAGTGTGATCTCAAATATCTTCCTGTTATATTTCAACAGGAGCAGCCTGTCAGTTGATGCCTTTGTGTTCTACTGCAGCTTCCCAGAGTGTTCTAAAGAACAACTAGAGCGCTAACAGTCTTACTTATGACAAAAGTATGGCACACCTGAAGCCATCTTGATTGGAATAAACTGGTAACACTTAAAACATTTAATTTAAAAAGGAACAAAATGAGGGGGTTCATTTTGCCATAGAAATTATGGTTAGTGCTGTAGAAAGAAAAATTAGGACATGTTTTAAGTGAGATCTCAAATATCTTCCTGTTATATTTCAACAGGAGCAGCCTGTCAGTTGATGCCTTTGTGTTCTACTGCAGCTTCCCAGAGTGTTCTAAAGAACAACTAGAGCGCTAACAGTCTTATTTATGACAAAAGTATGGCACACCTGAAGCCATCTTGATTGGAATAAACTGGTAACACTTAAAACATTTAATTTAAAAAGGAACAACATGAGGGGGTTCATTTTGCCATAGAAATTATGGTTAGTGCTGTAGAAAGAAAAATTAGGACATGTTTTAAGTGAGATCTCAAATATCTTCCTGTTATATTTCAACAGGAGCAGCCTGTCAGTTGATGCCTTTGTGCTCTACTGCAGCTTCCCAGAGTGTTCTAAAGAACAACTAGAGTGCTAACAGCCTTACTTATGACAAAAGTATGGCACACCTGAAGCCATCTTGATTGGAATAAACTGGTAACACTTAAAACATTTAATTTAAAAAGGAACAAAATGAGGGGGTTCATTTTGCCATAGAAATTATGGTTAGTGCTGCAAAAGAAAATTTAGTGCATGTTTTAAGTGAGATCTCAAATCCTCTTCTATTTCATTAGAAAATTCTGACATGCAGACTGAAACAATCACTTTCAATACCAGCAGTAGACTTCCAGTTAACTCCTTGGTGAGCAGTAGCTTTACTACAGTGATCTAATGAACAACTAGAGTGCTAACATTCTGAATTTATGGCAAATGTGTGACACATCTGAATGCCTTCTTGATGGAATCAAAGTAAAAAACTGAAAGCATTTCCTACTGAGGAGACTGCAGTAAATGAGGAAATTAGGAAACTTCATAACAAAGAAGTCTTCCAAGATGGCCACCAGTGAAAAAAGACCCCAAATGTAGCACAAATATTACCCAGATGTAGCCCACATATAGCCCAATGACAAAAGTGTGCAAAACACTTTTTATTTTTAGTTTTTTGCAGTTTTATGTAGTGCAGACTGGTCAGGTATTGGAGCGTTGCATCTTAAAACATGACCCCCTACACTACAAAAACACCACTGCACTACCCTAAACCCTAAAACACTACCCCAACACCACTGCACTAACCTAAATCCTAAAACACTACCCCCAGCACGACCCCCTACACTATCCAAACACCACTGCACTACCCTAAAACATGACCCCCTACACTACACAAACACCACTGCACTACCCTAAACCCTAAAACACTACCACCAGCACGACCCCTACACTACACAAGCACCACTGCACTACCCTAAACCCTAAAACACTACCCCCAGCACAACCCCCTACACTACACAAACACCACTGCACTACCTTAAACCCTAAAACACTACCCCCAGCATGACCCCCTACACTACCCAAACACCACTGCACTACCCTAAAACATGACCCCCTACACTACACAAACACCACTGCACTACCCTAAACCCTAAAACACTACCCCCAGCACGACCCCCTACACTACACAACCACCACTGCACTACCCTAAACCCTAAAACACTACCCCCAGCACGACCCCCTACACTGCCCGAACACCACTGCACTGCCCTAAACCCTGAAACACCAGCCCCTGCACGACCCCCTACACTGCCCGAACACCACTGCACTGCCCTAAACCTTGAAACACCAACCCTAGCACGACCCCCTACACTGCCCGAACACCACTGCACTGCCCTAAACCCTGAAACACCACCCCTTCACAACCCCCTACACTGCCCGAACACCACTGCACTGCCCTAAACCCTGACACACAACCCCCAGCACGCCCCTACACAGCCCGAACACCACTGCACTGCCCTAAACCCTGAAACACTACCCCCAGCAAGACCTCCTACACTGCCCGAACACCACTGCATTGCCCTAAACCCTGAAACATCACCGCCAGCAAGACCCCCTACACTGCCCGAACACCACTGCCCTGAACCCTGAAACACCACCCCCAGCACGACCCCCTACACTGCCCGAACACCACTGTACTGCCCTAAACCCTGAAACACCACCCCCAGCACGACCCCCTACACTGCCCGAACACCACTGCACTGCCCTAAACCCTGAAACACCACCCCCTGCACGACCCCCTACACTGCCTGAACACTACTGCACTGCCCTAAACCCTGAAACACCATCCCCAGCATGACCCCCTACACTGCACGAACACCACTGCACTGCCCTAAACCCTGAAACACTACCCCCAGCAAGACCCCTACACTGCCCGAACACCACTGCACTGCCCTAAACCCTGAATCATCACCCCCAGCAAGACCCCCTACACTGCCCGAACACCACTGCCCTAAACCCTGAAACACCACCCCCAGCAAGACCCCCTACACTGCCCGAACACCACTGCACTGCCCTAAACCCTGAAACACCAGCCCCAGCACGACCCCTACACTGCCCGAACACCACTGCACTGCCCTAAACCCTGAAACACCACCCCTGCATGACCCCCTACACTGCCCGAACACCACTGCACTGACCTAAACCTTGAAACACAACCCCCAGCACGACCCCCTACACTGCCCGAACACCACTGCACTGCCCTAAACCCTGAAACACCACCCCTGCACGATCCCCTACACTGCCCGAACACTACTGCACTGCCCTAAACCCTGAAACACCACCCCCAGCACGACCCCCTACACTGCATGAACACCACTGCACTGCCCTAAACCCCGAAACACTACCCCCAGCAAGACCCCCTACACTGCCCGAACACCACTGCACTGCCCTAATCCCTGAAACATCACCCCCAGCAATACCCCCTACACTGCCCGAACACCACTGCCCTAAACCCTGAAACACCACCCCCAGCAAGACCCCCTACACTGCCTGAACACCACTGCACTGCCCTAAACCCTGAAACACCAACCCAGCATGACCCCCTACACTGCCCGAACAACATTGCACTGCCCTAAACCCTGAAACGCCACCCCCAGCACGACCCCCTACACTGCCCGAACACCACTGCACTGCCAAAAACCATGAAACACCAGCCCCAGCACGACCCCCTACACTGCCCGAACACCACTGCACTGCCCTAAACCCTGAAACACCACCCCCAGCACGACCCCCTACACTGCCCGAACACCACTGCACTGCCCTAAACCCTGAAACACCAGCCCCAGCACAACCCCGTACACTGCCCGAACACCACTGCACTGCCCTAAACCCTGAAACACCAGCCCAGCATGACCGCCTACACTGCCCGAAAACCACTGCACTGCCCTAAACCCTGAAACACCAGCCCCAGCACGACCCCCTACACTGCCCGAACACCACTGCACTACCCTAAACCCTCAAACACCAGCCCCAGCACGATCCCCTACACTGCCCGAACACCACTGCACTGCCCTAAACCCTGAAACACCAGCCCCAGCAAGACCCCTACACTGCCCGAACACCACTGCACTGCCCTAAACCCTGAAACACCACCCCCAGCAAGACCCCCTACACTGCCCGAACACCACTGCACTAAAGCCTGAAACACCACCCCCAGCAAGACCACCTACACTGGCCGAACACCACTGCACTGCCCTAAACCCTGAAACACCACCCCGTGCACGACCCCCTACACTGCCCAAACACCACTGCACTGCCCTAAACCCTGAAACACCACCCCCTGCACTACCCCCTACACTGCCCGAACACCACTGCACTGCCCTAAACCCTGAAACACCACCCCCAGCACGACCCCCTACACTGCACGAACACCACTGCACTGCCCTAAACCCTGAAACACCACCCCCTGCACGACCTCCTACACTGCCGGAACACCACTGCACTGCCCTAAACCCTGAAACACCACCCCCAGCACGACCCCTACACTGCCCAAACACCACTGCACTGCCCTAAACCCTGAAACATCAACCCCAGCAAGACCCCCTACACTGCCTGAACACCACTGCCCTCAACCCTGAAACACCACCCCCTACACTGCACGAACACCACTGCACTGCCCTAAACCCTGAAACACCACCTCCAGCAAAACCCCTACACTGCCTGAACACCATTGCTCTGCCCTAAATCCTGAAACACTAGCCCCAGCACGACCCCCTACACTGCCCGAACACCACTGCACTGCCCTAAACCCTGAAACACCACCCCCAGCACACCCCCTACACTGCCCGAACACCACTGCACTGCCCTAAACCCTAAAACACCAGCCCCAGCAAGACCCCCTACACTGCCCGAACACCACTGCACTGCTCCTAGACTCTGAAACACCAGCCCCAGCAAGACCCCCTACACTGCCCGAACACCACTGCACTGCCCTAAACCCTGAAACACCAGCCCCAGCACGACCACCTACACTGCCCGAACACCACTGCACTGCCCTAAACCCTGAAACACCAGCCCCAGCACAACCCCCTACACTGTCCGAACACCACTACACTGCCCTAAACCCTGAAACACCAGCCCCAGCACGACCCCCTACACTGCCCGAACACCACTGTACTGCCCTAAACCCTGAAACACCAGCCCCAGCACGACCCCCTACACTGCCCGAACACCACTGCACTGCCCGATACCCTGAAACACCACCCCCTGCATGACCCCCTACACTGCCTGAACACCACTGCACTGCCCTAAACCCTGAAACACCACCCCTGCACCACC
This sequence comes from Calotriton arnoldi, assembly GCA_963921515.1. Taxonomy (NCBI): domain Eukaryota; kingdom Metazoa; phylum Chordata; class Amphibia; order Caudata; family Salamandridae; genus Calotriton; species Calotriton arnoldi. The sequence continues at coordinate 2,044,710 of CAWUFW010002369.1, forward strand.
CCCTACACTGCCCGAACACCACTGCACTGCCCTAAACCCTGAAACACCACCCCCTGCACTGCCCCTACACTGCCCGAACACCACTCCACTGCCCTAACCCCTGAAACACCACCCCCAGCACGACCCCCTTTACTGCTCGAACACCACTGCACTGCCCCAAACCCTGAAACACCACCACCAGCACGACCCCCTACACTGCCCGAACACCACTGCCCTAAACCTTGAAACACCACCCCCTGCACGACCCCCTACACTGCCCGAACACCACTGCACTGCCCTAAACCCTGAAACACCACCCCTACACTGCCCGAACACCACTGCACTGCCCTAAACCTTGAAACACCACCCCTGCACGACCCCCTACACTGCCCGAACACCACTGCACTGCCCTAAACCCTAAAACACCACCCCCAGCATTACCCCCTACACTGCCCAAACACCACTGCACTGCCCTAAACCCTAGAACACTACCCCCAGCATGACCCCCTACACTACCCGAACACCACTGCACTACCCTAAACCCTAAAATACTACCCCCAGCACAACCCCCTACACTACCCGAACACGACTGCACTGCCCTAAACCCTAAAACACCACCCCCAGCATTACCCCCTACACTGCCCTAAACCTTAGAACACTACCCCCAGCATGACCCCCTACACTACCCAAACACCACTGCACTACCCTAAACCCTAAAATACTACCCCCAGCACAACCCCCTACACTGCCCGAACACCACTGCACTGCCCTAAACCCTGAAACACCAGCCCCAGCACGACCCCCTACACTGTCCGAACACCACTGTACTGCCCTAAACCCTGAAACACCAGCCCCAGCACGACCCCTACACTGCCCGAACACCACTGCACTGCCCTAAACCCTGAAACACCACCCCCTGCATGACCCCCTACACTGCCCGAACACCACTGCACTGCCCTAAACCCTGAAACACCACCCTCTGCACCACCCCCTACACTGCCCGAACACCACTGCACTGCCCTAAACCCTGAAACACCACCCCCTGCACCGCCCCCTACACTGCCCGAACACCACTCCACTGCCCTAAACCCTGAAACACCACCCCCAGCACGACCCCCTTTACTGCTCGAACACCACTGCACTGCCCCAAACCCTGAAACACCACCCCCAGCACGACCCCCTACACTGCCCGAATACCACTGCCCTAAACACTGAAACACCACCTCCTGCACGACCCCCTACACTGCCCAAACACCACTGCACTGCCCTAAACCCTGAAACACCACCCCCTACACTGCCCCGAACACCACTGCACTGCCCTAAACCCTGAAACACCACCCCCAGCATGACCCCCTACACTGCCCGAACACCACTGCACTGCCCTAAACCCTAAAACACCACCCCCAGCATTACCCCCTACACTGCCCAAACACCACTGCACTGCCCTAAACCCTAGAACACTACCCCCAGCATGACCCCCTACACTACCCGAACACCACTGCACTACCCTAAACCCTAAAATACTACCCCCAGCACAACCCCCTACACTACCCGAACACGACTGCACTGCCCTAAACCCTCAAACACTCCCCCAGCACGACCCCCTACACTACCCGAACACCACTGCACTGCCCTAAACCCTAAAACACTCCCCCAGCACGACCCCCTACACTACCCGAACACCACTGCACTGCCCTAAACCCTAAAACACTCCCCCAGCACGACCCCCTACACTACCCAAACACCACTGCACTGCCCTAAACCCTAAAACACTACCCCCCGCATGACCCCCTACACTACCCAAACACCAATGCACTACCCTAATCCTAAAACACTACCCCCGCATGACCCCCTACACTATCCTAAACCCTAAAACACTACCCCCGCACGACTCCCTACACTACCCAAAGACCACTGCACTACCCTAAACCCTAAAACACGACCTCCTACACTACACAAACACCACTGGACTACCCTAAACCCTAAAACACTAGCCCCTACACTACACAAACACCACTGCACTACCCTAAACCCTAAAAAACTACCCCAGCACGAACCACTACACTACCCAAACACCACTGCACTACCCTAAACCCTAAAAAACTACCCCCAGCAGTACCCCTACACTACCCAAACACCACTGCACTACCCTAAACCCTAAAACACTAGCCCCTACACTACACAAACACCACTGCACTACCCTAAACCCTAAAACACTACCCCAGCACGAACCACTACACTACCCAAACACCACTGCACTACCCTAAACCCTAAAAAACAACCCCCAGCAGTACCCCTACACTACCCAAACACCACTGCACTACCCTAAACCCTAAAACACTACCCCCAGCACGACCCCCTACACTACCCAAACACCACTGCACTACCCTAAATCACTACCCACAGCACGACCCCCTACACTACCCAAACACCACTGCACTACCCTAAACCCTAAAACACTACCCCCAGCACGACCCCCTACACTACCCAAACACCACTGCACTACCCTAAACCCTAAAACACTCCCCAGCACGACTCCCTACACTACCCAAACACCACTGCACTACCCTAAACCCTAAATCTACCCCCAGCATGACCCCCTACACTACACAAACACCACTGCACTACCCTAAACCCTAAAACACTACCCCCAGCACGACCCTCTTCACTACCTAAACACAACTGCACAATTTGTTACAGGCGTTGCAATGCAGGCCTGTGGTGCTTACTGGAAGTACCTAGTGGGCTAGTTGGGCCCCAGGGACCCTCAGGATTCAAGGTGACCTAATCCCCCAACTTAAAACGCACCACGGGGCGCGTTTGCACAGTGGTGAAGGGAGGGGGCGGGCCTCAGGTGACATGTGCGCAAACACGCCCTGTGGTGCGTTTTAAGTTGGGGAATTAATTCCCTTTGAATCCTGAGGGACCCTGGGGCCAACTAGCCCACCAGGTACCTTCAGTAAGCACAACAGAGTTGCATTGCAGAGAGGTGAAAAAAGGTGCGTGGCCTCGGAACGCCTCTCTGCAACTCAGCTCTGTGGTCCTAACTGTAGGTACCTGGGGGCTAGTTGGGCCCCAGGGACCCTCAGAATTCAAGGGGACTTAATCCCGCAACTTAAAATGCGCCACGGGGTGCGTTTGCACACATGTCACCTCAGGCCCCCTCCCTTCACCACTGTGCAAACGCGCCCTGTAGCGCGTTTTAAGAGGTAGTTTTAATCCCCCTGCCCTATTATGTACTAGGGACTTGCAGAGGAGGTCATGCTAATCACAGGGGTACCCCAACGCATAGTGTTCCCTAGTGTATGTAGGTGTTTTCACTGTATTCTAAGTGTCTTTTAGCATAGCACTGGCTCTGGTTAGTCAGAGTCAGTTACCACCAGTACCCGTCTGAAAAAGTTGTGGGCACAGGATGATTTTGCAACAAGGCCTCTTTCTGCTCCTCTGTTTGTTCTTTCTGCACATCTTTTGCTTCTTTCTGTGCGTTTTTTCTTCTTTCTTCACATGTCCTACCTCTGTAGGCATAGTTAGAAACTAGCATTTAAAAACCTTTGAAATTCACTTAAAAAATCATAGGTTTCAGGCACGTTATAGTTAGAAATTAGCATTTAAAAAACCTTTGAAATTCACTGAAAAAACCATAGGTTTCAGACACGTTATAGTTAGAAATTAGCATTTAAAAACCTTTGAAATTCACTGAAAAAACCATAGGTTTTAGGGACAGTTATAGTTAGTTGGACATTTCACTCGTACAAAACCATAGAAATTCCCCCGTTATAGTTAGTTCAGCTAACTATAACTCGCGCCCCGCAATGCACTGCTGATGACGTCACATATTACATCACTCATGACATGGTCAGTGGCATCACTGATGACATCACTGATGACATCTCAAATGACATCACTGATGACATCATCCATGTGATAATTTCATGCATCTTCTCACACCCTAATATAACTTTTGATACACCCACTCTAAATTACAGACTGCCATTCTCAAAGCCATAGACACTCCAACACCAAAAACTACATACCCACTCACTGATTCTTAGGTCTACACACACATCCACTCACTCACCCGTACAGTCACTCATACTTAGTCACTCAGTACAGGACTATCATATGCACTCATACACCTATATAAACACTCACACACCGCCACTCATCCATAGAGGTACTCACACACCTAGTCAGTCATGCAAAAAACTTAATCACACACCCATTTACTCACCTATACAGTTATACACACACCAGCTCACTTACTCATACAAATACTAGCACATTCTTACGCTCTTATACAATCACTGATACAAGTACACACTCATCCATACAGCCACTCTCACAATCACACACTCTCACTTATAGCCATTTATATACTCCAACACACATATATACTGCCTTTCACATATGTAGTTACTCACACATGTACCACTGAGATATACATTCAATCACTAACACACCCATACACACACTCACCCACCCATACAGTCCATCACAGATGCACTCTTGAAACCATGCACCCAGTGAATCACCAACTCACACATCTATGCACAGAGTCACACACACCCCTCCCACACAAACACTCAGGCACCCATACAGATACTCAGACAATCAATCAATAACCCATGTAGACACTCATGTAGCTATTCAGAAAGCCATGCAGCCGCTTACAAACCAACAGACAGACGGATACAGACATTCACACAGTTTAGTCACTAACCCATGCATTCAGTAAGATACATTTAATCACTCACTTGTAGAGTCAGTCACTCACATACTAAATCATCCATTCAGACACTTATACACCCACTCATTCTTCAATACGCCTTTCCCTATATATATTAAACATATTTAAACTTTACAGAAACACACAGTCACTGGATGATGTCATCAGTGATGTCATTTGAGATGTCATCAGTGATGTCATCAGTGATGTCACTGACCATGTCATGAGTGATGTAATATGTGACGTCATCAGCAGTGCATTGCGTGGCGCGAGTTATAGTTAGCTGAACTAACTATAACGGGGGAATTTCTATGGTTTTGTACGAGTGAAATGTCCAACTAACTATAACTGTCCCTAAAACCTATGGTTTTTTCAGTGAATTTCAAAGGTTTTTTAAATGTTAATTTCTAACTATAACGTGTCTGAAACCTATGGTTTTTTCAGTGAATATATATATATATATGAATAATTTATTTTTTATTCCACAAGAAAGACAACGCACCGGGACGCCCAGCCTCTCGAATCGGGGCTTGCCATGTTGCATCAATCCCCATACATTACAAACGAAACTTGCACTCCACCTCCGTGGAAGTGCAAACAAGCCCACCAGCCGTCCTCAGTGATAATCCTTTTATTCAGGCAAAACAAGTAGTATAATGCGTTTAGACTCAGGTGAATTCTTAATCATCTGCATTTAAAAAATGGTCTCTCATTAGTATCTTTTAAACAGATACATAAACAGCGATGAAGGGCAAAATCCAGTGTTTTCAACAGAAAAAAAGACGGTGTTAGGATGGAAAGCGTTTGACTTTCAAAGTTGAAACTTCCAACTATAATTGAAATCAGGGAGTATTTCACAGAGCTTAGTGTGCTGATAAATCTGATAAAATTCAACACTTTGCACCTGCAAATTGGGCTCACTGAATGTAGTTCCCACATTGTTGAAACTCAGGAACCACATTAACCATATTGCTTAGCTGTTTCAAATTCAAAGGTGTCCATTTGCCTTTACATCGCTGACTTATCTTTTTATCTCAGTTTAGGCACACAATAACACATTATATATATATATATATGTATATATATATATATATATCTTACCTGGTGACGGTCACCAATAGGTAGTTATAGTTAGGACCATGTTTCCATAGGAAAAGTGTTTTTTGACTTGTCTATATCTTTGGCGCTGTTTGACGATCCTTCACGGAATTTTCCAAAGAAACTGTCAGATTGAGTCTTGTTGTGCATGGAAAGTGTCTGGTGATCCGTCAAGCGGGGTCCGAGAAAAGGGGTGCAAAAAATGTGTTATTCATGTTAATTCCCATAGACATTTTAGAAATGGCTGCAGCCCGAAGCACTGGACGGAATTAGAACAAATTTTGCTGAAAGGTAGATTTTGGTCCACAGATTGTGCTTTTTGTTATTTGGTGTAAATCCGTCCAGTAGTTGTTGAGAATTTTTTTAAAAAAAAGCAAATTTGGATATCTGCGATCGCAGCTAATTTGCAACAAATCGCGAATGCGCTACCAATAGGAATGCTGTGGTTGGCTGGCCGCAACCTGAGCAGAAAGTTGCAGCTGCAATTTTAGTTTATCAGGACAGTCCCCGGGGGTGAAATGAAATGGGAGGACTTGACATAAGGGGTCATATTGGATGTGTCCTGATCCCATGGGAGAAATATAAGGATTTTTGAGGGACTCCACATGTGTACAATATGTCGCGAAACAAGTTGTTTTTACCACGCTGGATATTCGTGAATTGGTTGCGACCGTCAGTGTCACAGTGAATTCACAAATATCGGTGAAAAAATACATCCACAGACCTACTTAGACAATGATGTACCCACTCACAATCCACTCAGAGAGTCATGCACCCACTCATAGACCCACTTACAGACTCATGCACCCGCTGACAGACCCACAGAGAGACTCATGCACCTACTCAGAGATCCACACAGATACTCAAGCACCCACTGACAGACCTGCTCAGATACTCATGCACCCACTGACAGACCTACTCACCTACTCATGCATCCACTCACATACTCACTCAGAGACTCATGCACACACTGAGACACTCACTCAACACTCATGCACCCACTCATGGCTGTACTCAGAGACTCATGCACACACTCATAGATGTACCCAGAGGCTCACGCACCAACTCACAGATGAACTTAGGGACTCACACGCCCACTCACAGACCCACTCAGAGATAATGTACCCACTCACAGACCCACACACAGACTCATGCACCCACTCACAGACCCACTGATACACTTTTGCACCCACTCGCAGACTCACTCAGAAATTCATCCACCCACTCACAGACCCACTCAAAGACTCATGCGTTCATTCACAGACCCACTCAGAGACTTACGCACCCATTCAGAGACTGACTCAGAGACTCATGTACCCACTCACTGACTGATGCACCCACTCACAGACCCACTGATACACTTATGCACCCACTAACAGACACACACAGGAATTAATGCACCCACTCATAGACCCACTCAGAGACTTATGCACCCACTCACAGACCCACAGAGAGACTCATGAACCCACTCAGAGATCCATTCAGATAGTCACACACCCACTCACAGATGCACTCAGACTCATGCACCCACTCACAGACCCACTTAGAGACTCATGCACCAACTTACAGATGCACTCAAAGACTTATGCACCCACTCACTGATGCTCTTAGAGACTGACACAACTACTCACAGACCCACTCAGAGACTCACACACCCACTCACAGACCCACACACATACTCATGCACCAACTTATGGACCCACTGATACATTTATTCACCCACTCACAGATTCAGTCAGAAATGTATCCACCCACTCACAGACCTACTCAACTACTCAAGCACCCACTCACAGACCCAGTCAGAGACTCATGCATCTACTCACAGACCCACTTAGAGACTCGCACACCCACTCAGAGACTCATGTACCCACTCACAGACCCATGCACCCACTCACAGACCCACTGATACACTTATGAAACCACTCACAGATGCACTCAGAAATTCATTCACCCACTCATAGACCCACTGAGACTTATGCACCCACTCACAGACCCACAGAGAGACTCATATACCCACTCAGAGATCCACTCAGACATGTATGCACCCATTCACAGACACAAAGAGAGTCATGCACACACTCAGAGATCCACTCAGATACTCATGCACTCACTCACAGACCCACTCAGAGAATCATTTACTCACTCACAGACCCATGCACCCATTCACAGACCCACTGATACACTTATGCACCCACTCGCAGATGCACTCAGGAATTCATCCACCCACTCATAGACCCACTCCATCACTTTCCCACCCACTCAGACATTCAATAAGACACTCACACACCCACTCACAGACCCACTCAAACACTCATGCACCCAGTCACAGACCCACTCAGACACTCATGCACCCAGTCACAGACCCACTTAGACAGTCATCCACCCACTCATAGACCCCACTCAGATACTCATGCACCCACTCACAGACCCACTCAGAGGCTGATACACCCATTCACTGACCCACTCAGATACTTATACACCCACTCACAGACCCATTCAGACACTCACGTACTCACTCACAGACCCACTCAGTCACTCATACACCCACTCAAAGACCCACTGACATACTCATGTGCCCAGTCACAGATCCCACACACACACTAATAGACCCACTAAAGAGACCCACACAGGTGGTCACAATCATTTTGGAACATTACAGGCTACAGTTGTGGATTTATTTTTTGAAAAACCTTAGAAATTCAATGAAAAAACAAAGGTTACTGGGAAGTTATAGTTAGGAAATAGAATTTTAAAAAAGAATTCACTGACAAAAACAAGGTTACACAACGTTATAGTTAGGCTCACATTTTACTCATACAAAACCAGTGAAATTCAGCAGTTAGAGTTACCTGAGCTAACTATAACGTATTCACCCGCAATGCACTGCTTCTGACCTCACATATTACATCACTTATGACATGGTCAGTGACATCAATGATGACATCACTGATGCCATTTCAAATGACATCACTGATGACATCATCCACAGAACCACTCACACACCCACGCACACCCCCATAAAACCATTGATACACCCACTGACCGACCCATACAACCATTCACACATCCACTTACTCATCCACAGACACTGACACAGCCACTCACTTGCCCATACACCTACTCACATAGCTACCCACTCACCCATACACTCACTCACACAGCCACTCACTCACCTAAACAGCTACTGCCATGTATTCACCCATACAGCCACTCACACACCCGGTTACTCACTTGTACAGCCTCTCAACAGAGCCACTCACACACCCACACAACCACTTACATGCCCATTCACACATCCATACAAGCACTCACACATCTACTCACTCATCCATATACCCACTCATACAGTCACTCTCCAATACAGCCACTCCCACACTGACTCAGTCAACCAAACACCCACTTCCACACCCAGTACCTCACCCAGTACCTCACCCATACAACCACTGACACAGCCACTCACACATCCATACAGCCAGTCACTCACCCATACAGCTACACCAACACCCACTTATTCGCCCATACAGCTACTCACACACCCACTTATTCACCCATACAACCATTCACACACCTAGTCACCCTCTCACACATGGATGCACACAATCACACAGCCTTTCACATAATTTATGTTTAAATTGTATCACTCATTAGTAGTACACAACATATGCTATTTTAACGTTTGCAGTAGCTTAGCATATATGTTTAACTCTCAAACTTTTAGAAAACACTTACACTCATTGGATGATGTCATCAGTAATGTCATTTGAGATGTCATCACTGATGTCACTGATCATGTCATGAGTGATGTAATATGTGAGGTCATATACAGTGCATTGTGGGGCGTCAGTTATAGTTAGTTCAGGTAACTATAACTGCTGAATTTCACTGGTATTGTATGAGTAAAATTTGAGCCTAACTATAACGTCCCTGTAACCTTTTATTTTTTCAGTGGAAAAAAAATATATATATATTCACTGAAAAAACCACAGGTTTCAGGGACGTTATAGTTAGTTAGACATTTCACTCGTACAAAACCAGAGAAATTCGGCCGTTATAGTTAGTTGAGCTAACTATAACTCGTGTCCCCGCAATGCACTGCTGATGATGTCACATATTACATCATTCATGACATGGTCAGTGACATCAGTGATGACATCACTGATGCCATCTCAAATGATATCACTGTTGACATCACTGATGACATCATCCAGTGACTGTGTGTTTCTGTAAAGTTTAAATATGTTATGTATATATATATATGCCAAGGTGTATTGAAGTATGAGTGGGTGTATGAGTGTCTGAATAGATGATTTAGTAGGTACGTGACTGACTGTATAAGTGAGTGGTTAAATGTGTCTTACTGAATGCATGGGTTAGTGAGTAAACTGTAAATGTCTGTATCAGTCTGTCAGTTGGTGTGTAAGCGGCTGCATGGGTTGGTGAGTAGCTACATGAGTGTCTATATGGGTTATTGATTGGTTGTTTGAGTATCTGTATGGGTGCCTGAGTATCTGTGTGGGTGGGTGGGGGGTGTGTGACTCTGTGCAAAGATGTGTGAGTGGGTAATTCACTGGGTGTATGGGTTCAAGAGTACATCTGTGAAGGGCTGTATGGGTGGGTGAGTGTGTGTATGGGTGTGTTGGTGAGTGAATGGATGTCTCAGTGGTACATGTGTGAGTAACTACATATGTGAAAGGCAGTATATGTGAGTGTTGGAGTATATAAATCACTATATGTTTGAGTGAGTGATTGTGAGAGTGGCTGTATGGATGAGTGTGTGCTTCTATCAGTGATTGTATAAGAGAGTAAGTATGTGTTAGTATCTATGAATTCGTGAGGTGGTGTGTGTGTATAACTGTATAGGTGAGTAAATGGGAGTGTGATTGATTCTTTGCATGATTGACTAGGTGTGTGAGTAACTCTATGGCTGAGTGGCGGTGTGTGAGTGTCTGTATAGGTGTATGAGTGCATATGATAGTGCTGTATTGATGAGTGACTGCATGTATGAGTGACTGTATGCGTGAATGAGTGGATGTGTGTGTAGACCTAGGAATCAGTGAGTGGGTATGTAGTAACTGGTATTGGTGTGTCAATGGTTTTGAAAATGTTAGTCTGTATTTTAGAGTGGGTGTATCAAAGGTTATATTAGACTGTGAGGAGGTGCATCAGATTATCACGTGGATGATGTCATCAGTGATGTCATCAGTGATGTCATTTGAGATGTCATCAGTGATGTCATCAGTGATGTCACGGACCATGTCATGAATGATGTAATATGTGACGTCATCAGCAGTGCATTGCGGGGGCACGAGTTATAGTTAGCTCAACTAACTATAACGGCCGAATTTCTCTGGTTTTGTATGAGTGAAATGTCCAACTAACTATAACGTCCCTGAAACCTGTGGTTTTTTCAGTGAATTTCTAAGGTTTTTTAAATGCTAATTTTTAACTATAACGTCCCTGAAAACTATGGTTTTTTCAGTGAATTTCTAAGGTTTTTTAAATGCTAATTTCTAACTATAACGTCCCTGAAACCTATGGTTTTTTCAGTGAATTTCTAAAGTTTTTTAAATGCTAATTTCTAACTATAACGTACCTGAAACCTATGGTTTCTTCAGTGAATTTCAAAGGTTTTTTAAGTGCTAATTTCTAACTATGCCTACAGAGGTAGGACATGTGCAAAAAGAGGAAGAAAGGCGCAGAAAGAAGCAAGAGAAATGCAGAAAAAGGCAACAGAAGTCCAGAAAGACGAAGAAAAGTGCAGAAAGAAACAAGAGATATGCAGAAAGAACCAACAGAGGTGCAGAAAGAGGCCTTGTTGCAAAGACATCCTGTGCCCCCAACTTCTTGCTGACTGGTACTGGTGGTAACTGCCTCTGACTAACCAGGCCCGGAGCTAGTGCTGTGCTGAAAGACAATGAGAATACAGTGAAAACACCTACATACACTAGGGTACACTATGGGTTGGGGTACCCCTGTGATTGGCATGACCTCCCCTGTACGGCCCTAGTACATAATAGGGCAGGGGGATTAAAACAACCTCTAACTCAGAGGTGCAGAAAGTGGCAACAGATGTGCAGAAAGAGGGAAGAGAGGTGCAGAAAGTAGAAGAGATTTGCAGAAAGAGGCAAGAGAAGTGCAGAAAAAGAAAGAAATGTGCAGAAAGAAGCAACAGAAATGCAGAAAGAGGCAAGAGATGCGTAGAAGGATGCAAGAGTGGCTTGCACACCATTAGTACCAATTTAACACCCACATTTAGCAATAAGTAACAGGTGACCATTCTAGGTATGCAAAGGGCCTTCCACCACGCTGTAACACTTGTCGCTGCATTTTTGGTAGCGTTGAGCCTTTTGAGCTAGAAACAAGGCTTTTTTTGTTCAAATCTGCAGATTATGTGGCTAATGCAGAAAATGTATAATTGTGCGAAAGTTGGTGCAGCCAAACAGTCGCATAATTCCAGTGGCCCTGCTCATACCTCTGACTAGGTCCACAAGTGCTCCTCAGTGATTCCTTCTTTTTTTGTCTCACTGAGTTCATACTTGAGCTTCTATGGAAACGAGGCTAACTAAACCTGACGTTACCACTCCACAACACAGACTACCATACCACATAATTACTCTCCATAACACATAATCACACTCTACATAATTCCTATACACTAAATACCATATACTTTCTATCCACATAATTTCAATGCACAACATACCACATAATTCCACTACACACAACGTACATCCACACCACTACAAAAAAACATTAGTAAAAAACTTTTACATTTATAACGCCAATAGCTCTAATTCTCACAAATGCGAAACCTATTACATTGCAAACACTTCTTTAACTAGTAGTCGTGTTTGCAGAGTGGTGGAGAAAGGGGGGCATGGCCTCCTCAGACGTCTTAGCAATCCCACTGTGTGGGACTTACTGGAGGTAACAAGAGGGGTAGTTGGCCCCCAAGGACATCCTTGGGGGCCAACTACCCCTCCTATTAGCTCCAGTAAGTTCCACACAGCAGGATTGCTAAGTTCTCATAACAGGCCATGCCCCCTTTGCCCACCACTCTGCGCTCCCAACATTTAACATAGCCCCGGGGAGGTGGTGGTCCCTGGGGCCTGTAACGGACCCCCACATTAACATAATGTGTGCCCCGGGGAGGTGGTGGTCCCTGGGGCAGTGTGGGGAGGGTCAGAAGCCCCTCCCCACACTTCTCTAAATTGAAATTGGAGCCCCGGGGAGGTGGCAGTCCCCAGGGCTGTGGGGGCCCCAACACCATAATTTTAAATTGCCCCCGGGACCTGGCCCATCCGGGGGCTTAAAACAAACGAAGCGCAGGGTTTTTTTATTTTGTTGTCTGGATTCGCGAACCCAGCGCGAATTCGGCTGATTTTTTTTGGCCCTGAGCAGGCCTAGGGGGTCAGGGTGTTTCTACCCTGCCCCCTTTTCTTGATTTTTCACTTTTTTCCCCCTTTTTCTTGTGACTCGGTTACCGAGTCACAAGATAGCTGCCAACACTTCCTGGTTTGGAGTATTGGCAGTCAATCAGAGTGAAGCTCGTGCTCGTTAGGAGTCGTGACTCCTCCTCGGTGCTCAGATATCGATATTTTTATTTCTTGAATTTCTCAGCAACTACTGAACGGATTTACACCATTTAAAAAAAAGAGTGCTTTCTGAACCAAGAGCTACCTTTTGGCCAAATTTGGTGTAATTCCATTCAGCAGTTCGGGCTGTAGCCGTGTCTAAAGTTTCCTATGTAAATTAACATGGGGAAAACGCGTTTTGGGCCCCCCCTTTTTTCTCTGCCCCCGCTTGACAAATCACCCCGCAACGTTCAAGACAGGAGCTGACCGGAGCGGGCCATTAGTTTTGAAAGTTTTGTGAAGATTCGTTAAACTGCGCCAAAGATATTGGCAAAAGAAAAAACGCTTTTTGAATAGAAACAAGGTCCTAACTATAACTACCTACTGGCAACCGCCAGTAGGTAATATACATATATAAATAAATATGTGGCTATGGGGGCATGCTTCTCCCCCAGTTATGCATGTCTCCATGTTGGCTGGTGGGAGGAGCATGTCCACAGGGCCAAGCATGGGGTGGACTGGCAAACACATGTCAAGTATTACTGGCGGTATATTGATGACATCTGTTTAATCTGGGATGGAAGTAGAGAGGCAGCAACTGAGTTTGTAACATCCATTAACTCAAATGAGCAAAATCTTAGCTTTACTGCTACCATTGATGATTTTAGTGTCGAATTTTTAGATGTTCTCCTCTATATAAGCGAGGGTAGGATTCATACGAAGCTGCACCGCAAACTAACTGCGGAAAACTCGATTTTGCACGCTGAGAGCTCGCATCCCCGCCACCTAATCACGAGCATACCATACGGCGAGTTCGTGAGAATTCGCCGTATTTGCAGTTTAAATACTGATTCACAAGAATGTCAGCAAGAGGCATTGCGTCGCTTTTTAGACCGGGGCTATAAGAAGTCCTTGTTGGTTCAGGCCTTGAACAAAGCTAACGATCTTTCTAGAGATGAGCTGCTAATATCTAAAAGAGACCGTGTTTCAGCTTCAGTTTGCCCCACTGTTGACATTGATAATGATAAACGAAATATTAGACTTATCACTACTTATAGTCAACAGGAGAGCAGAATCCGTAAAATAATCTATGCTCAATGGCCCATAGTACTAACTGATATAACGCTAAGACCCATATTACCTATTCTGCCTGCTATTACATTCAGGGGGGCGCCCTCCATGAGGGATGCCCTAGTTAAATCAAGTCCTGAGCTAACACCTAAGAGCACTTGGCTCACTAAAATGGGTTTTTTCAAATGCAACTCGTGTCGTGCGTGCACTTTTGCGACTAATACAACACACTATGTAACTGCATTTTGTGACAAAAAGATTCAAATTAAGGAATATTTGACCTGTCGCACCGAGTTTGCAATTTATAAGTTACGTTGTACGTGTGGCCTTGAGTATATAGGGAGCACTAAGCTCCCTGTACATAAACGGATTCTACAACATGTGCGGGCAATTGTTAATTCCGATCCAAATTATCCTGTTGCCAGACATTTTAAATTTGTACACCAGAATATACTCAAAGATTTGGAGTATTCTGTGCTAGGGGCTGTTCCCATTTCCGGACGGGGTGGGAACTGAGAAAAAAGCCTGCGTCAACTAGAAACCAATTTTATACTGGCTCTGGATACTAAAATGCCCAATGGTCTTAACACCAGCGAGGACATGCACAACTTCCTCTAGTTATATGTGCACCTGAATCAGTAAGGTTGTGTAAGGTATTAGTATAATTATGGCTCCTAGTTCCTCAAGAACATATATATTTACCTGTATGATGTTTATTTGTAAATAGTAAGTTTTTATCATCTCTCTGTGCTCTGTTTTTTAGTGGCACTTGCACTTTAATATTATTCAGGCTTGGATAATTGGTACATTCTGCTATGAAAATTGCAAGTTGCACAGCACTTTTTGCACGGGTTATTTGCTTTTTTTGCACACAGCACAGCACTTTATAATTACAGACTGCTCTAATTAGAGTATTACGTCTCAAGATTTGATTTTCATAATGATGTAATCAATGTAAGAAAGAGTCCTTTGATATGCCAAATATTTGGACCGTCAGATCAAATAGGTTGTGGCATTTTGCATTTGCACTTTGTATCTTGTATAACATGGATTAACAATTAGAGAAATAAGCACTTGCACTTTACAGTTTGTATCTCTCATTATTTATTAAATTTCAGGCAATAGTGGTCTATGATACCTCATTATCCCAATGTATTGTTACATATAATGTCAATTTTGGAATTTTAATGGGGGTATGTTATACAGCACTAGCACTTTAAATCTAATCCTGAACAATATAATTATTTGAGATTCTGCTGTTGAAATATGTATCCTTTTCGTGTTGCATAGGTGCGAATAGGATATCTGACGATTCTAGCAACTATATGCTAATTTGAAACAGCCTTACGTATTTGCACATCGTGTCTGATTTCTCTTGTTTATCGTCATATGTACATGGTTTTTTACACCTTGGATTTACATTATGTTTCAAACTTTCATTGATGACCTGCGATTGTGCAGTCTGTCTTTTAATTTCACTAACGTGGCAAACAGTTTTCTAAGGCCAATAGTGCGCACTTTGTGTTTGTTTGTTCCCTATCATGTGGCACGTCATGTTATCAAGCTCGCATGAGGCGAGCGAAACGCGTCATGGCAGGCACTATGCCTGAACAGCTTTGGAGGAAATCATTGCAATAAATTTTGGCACTGCATCCTTATAACATCGGAGTTGTTTGAATTTATTGGAGGTGTTTATGAGGTCCGTGCCTGGAGGTCCTGTCGAAGGAGTGGCAGGCTAGGAGCTGGAGTGATATATATATATATATATCATCCAAAGTTTGCCCTGCAAATGAGCCCGCACTCCACGCAGATAAGTTGGAACTCCAACATTTATTTAAAGTAAAGCAAGCATTTTAGTCCGAGGCTTTTTTCCAGTTCACTGCTTGTCTCTTGCCTGACGCGTTTCAGAGAACATTTCTCCTTTTTCAAAGGCATGTGAGATTTCAATATAAAAAGCACCACAGTCACCGCTTCCTGCTCTGTTCACTTAATGAGCCTCTGGTGTGCTCCAGCCTCCGGTGTGCTCTTTTTCCCAAGGCATTGCGGTATTTGTAGTGTTTGCATAGTTCTTGCCCTCCAATGGGTTTCTATATTAAGCATGAGTTTTAAACAGGGAAACACAGACTGAAAGTCCTGCTTTCACTTTGCTTTTTAAATACCTGCTTGTCGTTTATTTCCTGGCATAATTCCAAGACACGATCCCTTTCTCTTTATCAGGGTGGTGCGTCGACTCCACGGCTGGACCTGCCGTGTATAAATCATCCAAAGTTTGCCCTGCAAATGAGCCCGCACTCCACGCAGATAAGTTGGAACTCCAACATTTATTTAAAGTAAAGCAAGCATTTTAGTCCGAGGCTTTTTTCCAGTTCACTGCTTGTCTCTTGCCTGACGCGTTTCAGAGAACATTTCTCCTTTTTCAAAGGCATGTGAGATTTCAATATAAAAAGCACCACAGTCACCGCTTCCTGCTCTGTTCACTTAATGAGCCTCTGGTGTGCTCCAGCCTCCGGTGTGCTCTTTTTCCCAAGGCATTGCGGTATTTGTAGTGTTTGCATAGTTCTTGCCCTCCAATGGGTTTCTATATTAAGCATGAGTTTTAAACAGGGAAACACAGACTGAAAGTCCTGCTTTCACTTTGCTTTTTAAATACCTGCTTGTCGTTTATTTCCTGGCATAATTCCAAGACACGATCCCTTTCTCTTTATCAGGGTGGTGCGCCGACTCCACGGCTGGACCTGCCGTGTATAAATCATCCAAAGTTTGCCCTGCAAATGAGCCCGCACTCCACGCAGATAAGTTGGAACTCCAACATTTATTTAAAGTAAAGCAAGCATTTTAGTCCGAGGCTTTTTCCAGTTCACTGCTTGTCTCTTGCCTGACGCGTTTCAGAGAACATTTCTCCTTTTTCAAAGGCATGTGAGATTTCAATATAAAAAGCACCACAGTCACCGCTTCCTGCTCTGTTCACTTAATGAGCCTCTGGTGTGCTCCAGCCTCCGGTGTGCTCTTTTTCCCAAGGCATTGCGGTATTTGTAGTGTTTGCATAGTTCTTGCCCTCCAATGGGTTTCTATATTAAGCATGAGTTTTAAACAGGGAAACACAGACTGAAAGTCCTGCTTTCACTTTGCTTTTTAAATACCTGCTTGTCGTTTATTTCCTGGCATAATTCCAAGACACGATCCCTTTCTCTTTATCAGGGTGGTGCGTCGACTCCACGGCTGGACCTGCCGTGTATAAATCATCCAAAGTTTGCCCTGCAAATGAGCCCGCACTCCACGCAGATAAGTTGGAACTCCAACATTTATTTAAAGTAAAGCAAGCATTTTAGTCCGAGGCTTTTTTCCAGTTCACTGCTTGTCTCTTGCCTGACGCGTTTCAGAGAACATTTCTCCTTTTTCAAAGGCATGTGAGATTTCAATATAAAAAGCACCACAGTCACCGCTTCCTGCTCTGTTCACTTAATGAGCCTCTGGTGTGCTCCAGCCTCCGGTGTGCTCTTTTTCCCAAGGCATTGCGGTATTTGTAGTGTTTGCATAGTTCTTGCCCTCCAATGGGTTTCTATATTAAGCATGAGTTTTAAACAGGGAAACACAGACTGAAAGTCCTGCTTTCACTTTGCTTTTTAAATACCTGCTTGTCGTTTATTTCCTGGCATAATTCCAAGACACGATCCCTTTCTCTTTATCAGGGTGGTGCGTCGACTCCACGGCTGGACCTGCCGTGTATAAATCATCCAAAGTTTGCCCTGCAAATGAGCCCGCACTCCACGCAGATAAGTTGGAACTCCAACATTTATTTAAAGTAAAGCAAGCATTTTAGTCCGAGGCTTTTTTCCAGTTCACTGCTTGTCTCTTGCCTGACGCGTTTCAGAGAACATTTCTCCTTTTTCAAAGGCATGTGAGATTTCAATATAAAAAGCACCACAGTCACCGCTTCCTGCTCTGTTCACTTAATGAGCCTCTGGTGTGCTCCAGCCTCCGGTGTGCTCTTTTTCCCAAGGCATTGCGGTATTTGTAGTGTTTGCATAGTTCTTGCCCTCCAATGGGTTTCTATATTAAGCATGAGTTTTAAACAGGGAAACACAGACTGAAAGTCCTGCTTTCACTTTGCTTTTTAAATACCTGCTTGTCGTTTATTTCCTGGCATAATTCCAAGACACGATCCCTTTCTCTTAAACTGCAGTACGAACATTTAATGTACAATCATGGTGCACCTTGGGTCGTGTAGTATGAGAATACTGTGTCACATGACCATTTGTAATTTAAGCAGCTTGGAATGATACTCACCTGTGAACAAGTCTTGAAGGAGAAGAAACGCGTCAGGGTATGAGCATGCAGCCAGTACGATCGGAAAATAAATGCTTAAATGTATCTCAAGTTCGGGCTCTGCACTTTGTTTTTGGTATATATATATAATTGATAGAACAGTAGTGCATAGTAGTTAACAAGACCAGCTTCACTGCTCGACCAATAATAATGGTATGAAGTTGTGTGTTACACAACAGGAATGTTGACCTTAGCATTGTCACAGATGCCAGGTGTGTTAAGCCCCTGACAAAACGCTAAAGTTTGGATTTAGGCAACATCCTTCTGCTGTGCCTGTGTCTACCAAAAGGCCCATCTGTGCAGGGGATGCTCCTGTGCCTCTCATCCCAGCACAGATGGGCGAAGAGTAGCAATAAAGGATGTGCCTATGGTGAGGGCATGAAACACGTGTTATGTTCATGGGAATTCCTCAGAAGAGCGTCTGTTAAATTTTTCTCAACAGCGCTAAAGGTAGAGAATGCGGTACATTCAAATGCCTGACTTCATGCAAAAGGAGGTGGACTATCTGAACTGAAGTCAAAAGTTCTCTGCTATTACAGCCTGAAGGCCAATGCAGATGTCGAAATTTGTTTCTACGCATTTCATTATTATCTTGTAACTTCATGCTGGGGTCATACAATCCCTCTCGTACTTAGGTTCATAAAAACTTGGAAGAACAAGCAGTGCTTGGGGACTGTGGGGCACATGCATCAAGAATCATTTTTGCGATTCCTTAATAGCAATTTTTAAGAAATCGCTATTACGGAATCGCAAAAATGAATGCAACAATATTTTCGCAATAATTTAGCGATTCAGTAAAAATCGCTATCGCAAATAGCGATTTCGCTATCACCGAATCGCTAATACCGAATCCGCAAATAGTGACTTGCAAATAGCGATTTACCCATATTGCTGCATATGGATGACATCACAATCAGGAAGTGAATCTGGGAATGCACACACCTGTTCACAGAGAGAGTCAGAGGAGGAGGCAGACTGTTTGAGCTGAGCAGGAGGAACAAAGGGGCATATTAGCAAGACTGGCGATAAAATTATCGCCGTTTTAGCGTTATAGACTTCCAATAGAAGCCCAGGTTAGATGTGCAGGGCATCTAACCTGGGCTTCTATTGGAATTCTATAACGCATATTAGCAAGCCCATTATCGCCGTTTTAGCGGCAGTTTCCTGCCGCTAAAACGGCGATAATTTTATCGCCAGTCTTGCTAATATGCCCCAAACTGTTTTGGAAGCAGAATCTGTGTCAAAACCACAGCATGGCTAAAGACAAAGGGGAAAAGAAAGGAGAAGGAAGGAAAAGGAAGCTGAAATTCAGCGAAAAAGAGCTGGAAATCCTCATTGAGGAAGTGGTACAGAACCACGATAAACTATTTGGAAAACTGTCTCTGCAGGTTGCAGAGTCAGTAAAAAGAAAGATTTGTCTGGCTATCCAATCGAAGGTAAATGCAGTGGGGGTCACACAACGCGCAATCTCAGACCTGCGCAAGCGCTGGTATGACCTGCGCAGCCGAGCAAAAGTGAGGGTGGCTGAAAGGCTTGCAGAGGCTAAAAAAACTGGAGGAGGACCATCTGTGGAACGTGGCAACACACCCCTGGAGGACATGGTAGAATCTACACTGCAGCCAGAGGCAGCTGTCAGCATCACCCAGATAGACACCTCTGAACAGGCTGGAACGTCACAAGGTAAGATCACAGCAAAATATCTTTTAATATTACACCAAACTAAAATAGCCCTCAATGCAGATCATGCGTAGTGTAGTAACCCTGAGTCCAGTCCACATTTTACTTGCAACACCCAAAGGCATTATGGGAGTAGTATACAGACAAATGTAAGGTTAAAGCAAGGAGGGACCAAAACAGTTTAAGTGCAGCAGAGTACAGCAAGGAAGTGACTAAACTAGAGTCTGTGCGTAACAAAATAACTTTATTAAACAATGGCATGCGCTTTGTCACATACATGTACAACAAAAAATTACTGAACTTGCACTGTTTCAAATCACAGATGCAGATGCACAGGAGAGTGACGTGGATGATGTTCACGACTCACAGGGACATGATGCACAGTCTGAGGAGGAATCAGAAGTGCCAGCATCCTCACCCATACCTGCAACCACTCGACGCAGGAGAATAGTCCCACCACTGCCTGATTTGGAGAGCGATGAAGAGAGCCGAACTGAAACTCCTACACAACAGGCTGGCCATACACCCCCACCACCAACAGAGGTACCAATGCGGCGCAGGTCCACACATTTCCGCAGGCGAAGGGCCAGGGCAATCATGACAGCTGCAGAAGACAATGGGGCTGCTGCCTGGAGTGGGCTGGAGGGCAAGATGCTCAAGGTCCAGTGTCTGCAATGCAAAAACATGAGGATAATGCAGGGCCAACTAGGAACAATGGCAACAAACATGGGAGACATACATGACTGCCTGAAAGAGCTCACCACTGCTGTTGTGGAAGGGCAAAGGGCAAACAATGAGAACTTTGCAAATGTGACAAAAGCTATGCATGAATTGTGCAGGGTCATGCAGGAAGACCATGCATCCCATCATCAGAGGCATCACAATTTAATTGGGCGCCTAGACGGTTACACCAGGGCCATAAATAGGTTGAGCACAACGACAGCTCAGCTGTCACGTCGTGCGGTCAGCATGCAAGTGGAGATGAGCCATTGCTGCAGGGATGTGGCCAGGGGCCTCATCCAGGTCACCAATGCAGTGGAACAACTCAAGACAGCTGCAGTTGGTGGCAACAACGTTCTTGGAGGGGGGGATAGTGAGGAGGCCTCCAGCCTCAGTAGCCTCCTGGCACCTGTTACAAATCTCAGGAGGCACAGTTCTAGGAGCAGTACTGGTACAGAATGCTCAACAAGGGATGTGGCTGAGCCAACTGAGAGGCCCCCGGGAGTGCGTGGCCGGAAAAAGTGAAGACATGGACATGGACTATTCTGGTGAGGTAACCAGCAGCATTGACATTGTTTGTACTGACTTGTAATTGCCATTGCAATGGGATATGATTTACTTTCTTCACACCACAGTTGTCTGCACCTGGTATGTGTGCATTAACACAACCACTATATTGTTACATTAAACCGTTGAGCACCTACTGTGTTGTCTCGTGATTACCCACCTTAAAAGAAATGTTGAGTGATTTCAGCTCGTCTCTGTCTCCTCTCTGCTGCACTTGGACCGCATGCCGCTTGTGGTGGTTGTCTTGGTTGATTTTCATCCTCAGGCTCACTGTCAGACTGTACCAGGGTTACGCCCCTATTAGTGGCTATGTTTTGCAACATGACATATGTGGTGATTATTTTGCAGCAGGTATCTGGCCTGTACTGCAATGCACCACCAGTTTTGTGTAGGCAGCGGAACCTAGATTTAAGTAAACCAAATGTCCGCTCAATCACATTGCGTGTGGAGATATGTGTGGCATTATATCGCTGCTCACTCGGGGTACTGGGATTCAGGTATGGCGTCAGTATAAAGGAGCGCACAGCGTATGCGCTATCACCTACAGGAGGTAAACAAATAACATTAGTCACTGCAATGTGTCACTATGGCGGACTAGTCTGCAAGACAGTATTACATCTGTTTACCAAGCAATTATCCTTCTCCAAATTCACCCGCAAGGAGACGTCTGTGTATGCCACTGTGTTTGAAGATGTAGGAGTCATGTGTACTGCCAGGTTAACTAGCCACTATGTCTGTGATGATGTTTTTGGAATTGCAGATGACTTGTATGTTCAATGAATGGTATGTTTTCCTGTTCCTGTAAATGTACTCATTCACTGAGGGGGGACAGATGGGTACATGCGTCCCATCAATACAACCAATTACGTGGGGAAAATGGGCTATCTGATAGAAGTCATATTTAGTTTGCTGCAATTCCTGTGGTGTTGTGGGGAACTTTATGTGGTGGTGTATCCTCTGCAACATGGCATCAAGGAATGAGTTAAAAAAGCACGATAGTGCACTTTGAGAGACACCTCCAGTTGTGGCAATTACTCCCTGGAAGCTACCTGACGCTAGGAGGTGCAGGCAACATAGAACCTGCACATGAGTGGGGATGGCATGTGGCCTGCGAGTCTGACGCTGCAGTAGTGGATCTAATTCAGCTATGAGATCATAGATTATGTCTGCATTCAGCCTATATTTATCATAGATCTCTTCCTCTGTCTGCCCTAGCAAAGTAACGCGCACTATGAAAATGCGCTCCTGTATCCTCCTTCTTCTCTGTGCTGCTGCTTGTAGCCTCATCCTCCTCGCCATGACGTAGAGCGCTGCCATTGTGAAACATTCTGAGGCCTTCTGGGACTGTTTAAGTAGTTTGGTGATGATTAGCACCTGATTTGTCCACTTTGAAATGGTAACCACCTGATTGAATTTGTTCCTATTTAAGAAATGCTAATTGCGAATTTTCACAGATTCGCTATTTGCGAATTTTTGTTGCATAGCTTTTGCGATTTCCAATTTGCGATTACCTATTACAGAATTGCTAATTCAGATTCGGTATTTTGGTAATCACTAAATTTTGCGATTTTAAGGATGATTCTGCGAATATGCTTCATGCATTGCATTAGACTATTTAGCGATCGCAAACAGCCTTTTTTTGCGAATCGCAACGTTTGCGATCGCAAAATAGCTTGATGCATGTGCCCCTGTATCTGATTCACACAACGCCTTAAATACAGCAATATGCA
Source organism: Calotriton arnoldi (assembly GCA_963921515.1). Classification (NCBI taxonomy): domain Eukaryota; kingdom Metazoa; phylum Chordata; class Amphibia; order Caudata; family Salamandridae; genus Calotriton; species Calotriton arnoldi. The sequence continues at coordinate 2,068,178 of CAWUFW010002369.1, forward strand.
TTTCAGGAAAAGCTTTTTCATAGTAAATTCATATTTATTTTTTAGATCGCAAACTCAAAATTCAAAATGCAGCAGACAGCAAAGCGTTTAACACAGCAATCTAGTCTTCTCGGCAAACAACTATCCAGGTTGCTTGGAATTTCTCAGAACCAGTCCTTTCAATACTGATGAAGGCACTTTATTGTGTAACCTCTGAAAACCTAACTTTACTGCTTCCATGCATTGGGGTAACACCAAACAATGGGGTCCCCCTGCAAACGGGAGTGAGGGGCCCATGACACTCCCTAAGTCACAGGTATTGCTAGTTCTGAGGCTGAATGGGGGGGCTGTGAGGGCCCCCATGCACAGGGCCGGACTGGGAACACAAACCAGCCCTGGCAATTCTGCCGACTGGCTCTTGGGGGGGTGGTGGTAGCGAGAAGCAGCACAGCTGCCACTTAAGCACTGTTGCCGTTTTAGTTAGAGGGGTCCGATATTGCAGCACTGCTGCAAAATCGCCCCCAGTAACAAAACCGGCCCCCATCAGTTGAATACCAGCCCCCACCCTTCCGGCTCATGGGGGAAATGCCCGGTGCCCGCTACGGCCAGTCCAGCCCTGCCCATGCACCACCACAGGGCCACAGGGTCTGGTGTTACTCCCCTTCTTCGACGAAAGATGAGATTGTATATTAATGGCCAATACATTTTCCTTTGGTAACCTTTAAATGTTTGTGAATGGGAAGCACTCCATTTGTAACATTTTGGAAGGTGGTTCAGTCTATAATAAGTGGCCAATTATAAATTGCCAATTTTGCAGCAAAAAGCTGGAAAAATGTTTGAAGTTAAACTCTCTAGCCATGTTTCTGACATGGGCCTGTTGGCATCATACCAATCTGGTTACTTTCAGCTCCAGTATCGAATCTCCATCTTCCCAGTTCTTGATAACGGAACTATGCATGATGTATTTATTTTACTTATCCTACATTTTAGTGACATTTGATTCGATCAACCACATAGTCCTCCTTGACATTCCGGGCCAGATGTCTTCAAAAGAGCAATTAAACAAAGCTATATGTTAACTGGGAGAACTATTGTCCACTGAGTCTCTAGAATTTGGACTGTATTTAAATTTAGATATCTTAATTCTTCATTAAGAATGATGAAGATACTGATTGGTTCAAATATCTCAGTTTTATTTAGAGTTAAAAAATGGAGTCCTAACATCTTCAGATTTCCATTTCAAAGATCAGAAATATCATTCAATATTTTGCTTAGGCCAGGATTAGCCATAGTTAGACATGGTAAATATAGTTTTGGCTAGCTTTCTTCTCTCTTTCCATTATGAATACTTCTCCAAGCCATAGTATAGTTTATCTCTGGAACAAGGAGCTTCAGATGTTTCGTTACCATATTGAGCATTTTCACTGGCTACTTTTGATATCCATACTATGGCCATGTTATACCACTAAAGCCTGTTTCCAAGTGCTAAAGTAGGTGGCAAAATACCCTCTACCTGAGCTAAAGGCCATGCCACAGCAAAGGTTCTCTAACGAGGAAGAGGACATTAACAACTATTAGAACAATGAAATGTGTAAAGCTTCTTTGATGACAATGTAGTTGCTCAGTGCTAATAAGGGCCTGTACAGGCCTTCTTCTTCAAGATTCCAATTCTTGTCTTTCTATATCTCGGTGTTTACTTTACATAATTCTACTCTCAGTGAGTGAAATATTCAGACAGTATTATAGCCCTTCTGTCTGATGCTATAGAAGTTGTCAAAGGCCCTCTTCCTTGTTAACTTGGCAAGAGAGCATTTAACAATCGTTACAGCCCTTAGCAGTGGCCTCTAATACTATAGTGTAGCCCAGAAGGGTTAAAATGATAGAATATTGACCATAGAACGTTCTACATTAAACACTAAGGGGCAGAATAATCAAAGAGAATGTAGTATTCTGATGTTATGGTTTTTCTACTATGTTATCTCCTATGTTATTCTGTCCCTAGCTGCTCAGCCTGTGTGAGTGTTCTGAGTCGAATGTTGGTGTGTGGGTTATGGGTGGAATGCCTGTGTGACTGGATGAGTGATGACAGTTGGTGAGAGGGCTGAGCAGCTAGCAGGCTGCTCCTGGTGGGGCTGTTGATATGAGCTTACAGGCTGCCCTACAGGACTTATATACCTGTTGATGAGGACTTACTGAAGATTTATACTACCTGTTTACTTACCTGAATAAACCTACTTGGATTACATCATACCAGCGTGGCCTCATTACTACATAAATTTTGGCGACGAGTTGGAGACCTCCCCAAGCACTACAAGTGGTAGAAGTAGCCTGAAGAGATTTAAAGATGCCTTCTACAACATGTTGGAAGGAAGCTACAACAGGGAGAAAACGACAGGTGCAGACAACAGGAACAAGACGCAACAAGCATGAGCCACAAGATGCAACAAAGAAACTTAAGGAGCCACACAGGGAACACAAACAGCACTCCAAGCAGCCCCACCAGTGTCCATTTACATCGGACAGTCCAGTCCAAGCGTGCTGTGTTGTGTTCACCTGGCACATATGGACAGAATGTGCGCATTCAAGAGAAGTAAGCACAATCTTTTTACTTGTATTTGGCTCACTTAACTCAAATGAACGCTGCGCAAGGACATTTGTTTGGTGTGTTATGCTGCGCCAACTCAAGCGTGCTGTACTTTGTTCATCTGGCACATATAAACATGAATTGTGCTTTGTACGAGGACATGTGATTAGAGTGTTTTACTGCACCATCGTGTTGGAAGCTGAACCAATGTGGGTACATACTGTGGACCACACTGGAACGGTGTGGCTCTACACAGTCTCACAGATGATTTTCCTGCATACCAGCTGACAAGTATGTATCTGGAGCGATCAAGAGGGTGTGCCAGCAGCCGGAGTGATCAGTGCAGTCTCAGCTTTACGCTAAAAAAGAGAAAGGAGAAGTGAGACTGCCGTTTTTACATGGGACATGCGATGCCTGCTTGTTGACTTTGTATTTCAGTCTATTTGGCTATTGGCACAGCGGAGTCTGAGGAGGAGCACCAGTGGCAGTTCTATCGCTTAAGAAGCAGTTTGTATTGGCTTCGTGTGGAGTTATCGCTGCAGAAGGAGTTAGTTTTGGCTGCGTGTGGAGTCAAAAAACGGTGAGACAGTCTTGGTCCATTATTGATTTAACATTTTTGAGACTTGCATTTCAACCGTTTTTTGGGTGTTTGAACTGCGCGTGCAGTAATTAAAAAGAAAATGAATTTGGCACTGCGCGCGCAGACTTACCTGCAGTGCCTCCGTGACGCGCTGCTCATCGAGGGATCCTCTGTGACGAGGGATACTCTGTGACGTTTGCCCTTTACACAAGACGTTATGGAGCACCTACGTGCCTGCAGCCACCCGGTGCGACGCACACAGCGTGCCGCCATCTTGTGGTTGGCGGCTGCTACTTTCTTTCCTCTGTGGTAGTTACTGTTTGTTTTCTGCCAAGCTGCCAACCATGCCTGTTGCTTGTGGCAAATACATTTTCTACAAGACTAGACGGATTCCGTGACAACGCAGTTTTTCCATCTCCAAACAAGAAGAGGCGTCTTCGAGGAATATGTCATCTAGGCGTTTAAATTGGTTAAGAAGCTCGAAGTTGCGGCCGGGAGTGAGAGGACTTTTTGTTTTCCCGCTTTCCAGCACAGTCATAGTGCATGACAGACACGGTGATTTGGTGTCATATTTTTGTTGTGCCTGTTAGGCGACACTGCAGCTAAGGTTTGTCACCGAACAGTATGTCAGAAGTTTCCTCTAACGAAGAAAAGGTACATTCATAATTTTCAAATTTTGGCAGTCCACTTGGTGGGCCTGAATCCAGCTTTTAAGGTGTCCTGGATGTCTCACGCTCCATGAAGTGTCAAGTATTAATTAACACAAGAGTTTGGGCTATTTAGTCATTTCTGATTTGTGCTTTTGCTAAATATGTTTTGTCAATTTATTGCAGAATTTGTACATCTTACAGTGATGTCACAGTCTACCCTATTTATGTAGAAAGTATTTACATGTTTTGAAGTTTATGGGTACTGTTACCATATCTACATTGGAAGTTTTTGTGCCCTTACATGAGGGTTGACATAAGGGTTTTGGTTTCCCTTTCGTTGCAAGGAGACACTTTCCTTGCGTGCGTAAGACACCTTGTGCCGCATGATCAATTTTGATGCAGGGTTGGGTTCCCTGCGTGCATAAGACACCTTGTGCCGCACGATCAATTTTGATGCAGGGTTGGGTTCCCTGCGTGCATAAGACACCTTGTGCCGCACGTTATTTGTCTGTTGCAGGGGTGTTCCCCTGTGTGCGTAATACACCTTGTGTCGCACGTTTTTTTGTGTGCAAGGTTTAGACCCTGTATGCCTCCTTACATGGAGAGCACACACGTTGTCCCTTGTAGATGGTGGGGGCAGGACATTGGGTTTTCAAGTCCCTTTAGTCCACACGACATGTCTCCTCTCACGGAGAGCATTTACGTTTTAACATTGTTGTCCCTTGTTTAAGTTGGGGGCAGGACATTGGGTTTTAGTCCCTTTGGTCCACACGACTTGTCTCCCTACATGGAGAGCACATACGTAACAACATTGTTGTCCCTTGTTTAGTTGGGGCAGGATATTGGGTTTTACTCCCTTTGGTCCACATTTCTAGTCTCCTCACATGGAGAACTTACATCTTGACGTTTAATTTTCATTTGTAGAGGAGGGGGCTGGGTATTCTGTATCCATCTTTCCTTCTTGTCTTTAGTTCCTTACCCTCCCGTGATGCGGTGTTCCCGGCATCCCTTGGTCTGGGCTTTTGACTTTGGTTTAAATTGTTCATTTCCACTTTATGATGCGGGCGGTGTTTCCTTCATCCCTGGGTTGTGGACTATTTACTTTTGTTGTATTTTTATGTTTATAGTTTAATGCATTGGTTTTGTTATTCTTCTGTTCAATAGAGAAGAGGTAATGTAGTATTCTGATGTTATGGTTTTTCTACTATGTTATCTCCTATGTTATTCTGTCCCTAGCTGCTCAGCCTGTGTGAGTGTTCTGAGTGGAATGTTGGTGTGTGGGTTATGGGTGGAATGCCTGTGTGACTGGATGAGTGATGACAGTTGGTGAGAGGGCTGAGCAGCTAGCAGGCTGCTCCTGGTGGGGCTGTTGATATGAGCTTACAGGCTGCCCTACAGGACTTATATACCTGTTGATGAGGACTTACTGAAGATTTATACTACCTGTTTACTTACCTGAATAAACCTACTTGGATTACATCATACCAGCGTGGCCTCATTACTACATAGTTGCGTTGCCCTTGCGCCCCATTGCGTGGCACAAGGGCAACGCAACTCCTAAGTTAGATTTATCAAGCCACGCAAGGCCACCTTGCGTAGCTCAGTGTGGTTTGATCAATCTAGAGCAGTGGTTCCCAAACTTTTTCGACCCATGGCTCCCTTGACCCATTGGCCATTGCCCGTGGCTCCCCACTGTTACTTTTTTTGGAGGGTGGGGTGGATGTAAGCCCAGCCTTGGGAGTACTTGCATTTTTCTCCCTGAAGATAACTGGGATGAAGCAGATGAAGGTATTATAATCGTATATGCAAGGTGTTTCGTATTACTAAGGCGGCGCCTCTAATAAAATATTCCTAGTTACACTTCTTTGCCCATGCCTTTTTTAGAGAACCCTCTCAAACTTTTTTATCCCACTTACAGTGCTAGATAACACGCTTATGCATGTAGGCCCCATTGCCAAAGTGTTTCTGCGCTTAAAGAATATTTGCATGCACTTCCATTTCTACCCGTCCTACGTGCCAACACACCTGTCTAAGCAGGGTGACTCACGATTTATTAAACCACATACAGCTTTATTTTTGCTGTCTCCTCCCTAAAATTGCATCCAAATCAATGCAAGTAAAATAAATTCCTCTGATTTAAACGTCCCTCTTTCTTGCTTTCAAATGTGGGCATTATGCCATATATGGTGTTTTACTTCCCTGTGCTCAAGGAGCGAGCAGGCCTGTCTCGAAATGTGTGTGTAATGAAAGAAATGTATACTGGAAGTACCTATGATTCAAGTACAAATGTCAATACTTAATAGACAGGACAACTGTACTTTCCTGATAACTTGCATTGGTGTAAAATGCATTTTGGAAAAAAACAAAGCTATTAACAAGTCTAACAAAATAAATCAGGCATCTTCCGCTTACTTTGGGAGTGTTGGAACTTGGGGATCCAGTGAAATATGGAGGTCATCTCCCTCGACATGCCATCAAATAACCACTACATTCACAGCTTTAGGCATGTCACTTACAAATCATTGCGAATCCAGATAAAGGAAGATCCACGCACTCACATGTATAAAAAAGTGTTATCCGGTATTATTGTAGTTGGTGCAGATTGGTATATTCTCCTGAGTAAGAGATTTGAATAAATGAACTAACACAGCATTTTCCCAGCCTGTGGAAAGCATCCCCAATCTGCACTCTTTTCAATAAAGTTTCAATAATTCAAATTGTGGTCCAAAGGTGTTTTTTCAAAAGATCATTTATTTTCTCTTTTCATGACTTTGTTCGTTGTAACATTGTATCCACGTTGGCAACTTCAGCAAGGTTAACTTTGCTAAAGTTGCCAACGTGGATACCACGTTACAACGAACAAAGTCATGAAAAGAGAAAATAAATGATCTTTTGAAAAACACCTTTGGACCACAATTTGAATTATTGAAACTTTATTGAAAAGAGTGCAGATTGGGGACGCTTCCACAGGCTAGGAAAACGCTGTGTTAGTACTTACAAATTATTGACATCATGCGTTTAAGTCTAATTAGTTTAACTGAAGCCAACAGACCCTTCAACATTAAATGCGTGAAAGTGCTTGCTGCGCGGCTCCCCTGGCTGGGTTTGACGGCTCCTCAGGGAGCCACGGCGCACAGTTTGGGAACCACTAATCTAGAGTAATGCAATGCAGCGCAAATTGATGTGTTGCGTTACTCTGTCCCAGGGAGGTGTTCCATGGGTGGCCCCGTGGATTTTGGCACATTCCCAGATTTATCATTACAGGTAGACCTGGGAATGCGTCAAAATGCTACACCTCCCCAAGTGAGGTGTAATAAGGAAAAACATCTTTGTTTCTCCTCGGTTTTTCCTCTTTCTATGCGCTATGCCTATGCAGACTGCATTCTGAAGCACACATAGTAAGAGGAAAATGCCTCAAAGGATTGTTTTTGTTCAGTAAGGTGCCCCTTCTTGCACAAAGACAATCCTGTCTGCAATGCAGGCACTTGCCTCTGTTGCACTAGGCAGCAGTTTGGGTGGCCAGCACAAGGAAAGGACAAGAATGCATCAGAATAATTTTAAATATGCTGCATTCCTGCCCTTTCCCTTTCATGCAGCACAGCAAGGTGGCTTGCTGCGCTACGCTGCATGAAAATGTAATAAATGTGGCCCTAAGAGAAAAGGCCAAAAAGCAGTATGTTAGAGCTAAAGATCTGGCCTAGCCGTTATTGTCTACAGGCAATTACAGTAAGACTTGTAGCATCCATTGGCTAAAAATAAACAAGAGCTGTGTTGAAAATGTGGTAACTGCTCGTCAATAGAAGCTGCGAAGGGTAAGGTGGATTTATTACACCGTGCTATCAGAAAACCTTGTACTGTTGCACAGTCCAACTCATACAGCCCTTAAAATGTTTATTGCATGGTGGTATCTGGAGAGTGCCATCAGTTCATTGGAAAAGTGCTTAGTTTGCATGAGAACTGAGGTGGTAAGCACCAGTTCTAATTTTTGGACACAGGTGGCAGTATTATAGAAAGTGTACCAGAGTGCAACGGGTCATGTGCACCCGCTTTGTGCGCCCCCAGGGCACTTTACTATTACAGAAGGGGCCGCAGATGCTTGTGCGGCCCCCCACTGTAATATAGGTAGTGCCCACGCATATGTAGCGTCAGATCTATCTCGAGATGGCATTCCCTCACTTGCATGGGCACATGGCCCCGTTCAAATGAGCGAATCTCTTTACCTCTGGGCCCGTGCTGTGTTATAGAAGCAGGTGCAAAGAAGCTGCCAGGAGGTGCACTGACAGTGCGCAACAAAAAGGTGGCATGCTGTCCCTGCAGCCCCTGATGACAATCCTCTGGATGGGCTCAAGGGGGTCCTATGGACCCCCCCACACATCCCCTTACAGGCGGTGCAGTCACTCACTGCATTCACCTGCCAGGGAATCTTTCTCCCCTCTTAAAAGTACAGGCGGGCTGCTGCCTGCACAGTGAAACATGAAGCGGCTGCTTCGAAGCAGCTCCGTATTTCACTTGAATGCACTTCCCCAAGGCAGCACAAGCTCGCAGTTCAACATAATAGGGTGCATTTTCGCTCTTTGCGCATGGCACACCTGTTTGAAGGTGCGCTGTGGCGTAGACTGGGAAACTGCCCCATATATGTAATAGGGCCCCTGGACCTATTTGTCTTCATCAGACTTTGACTTAGAACGAGTGAAAGAAATGCAGAAAATTGATGAAGTAGGAGGAAGAGAAAGAAAGAAAGACAGAGACAATGAGGATGAAAAAGAACCTGCAGGAGTAAGATAAAGAGACAGGAAGTGTAGGGTGGTGGAAGAGAGAGGCATAAGGTGGGAACAAGAATAGGCAGACTTGGCAGTGCCAGCTGCAGGATCTTAAGAAGAACTTTGTGTCCCTGCACCCATATTTCTTTTTTTAATTTAAACACCACGAAGGTTTATGTAGAATTAAGGGTCCTTTCTGATATAAAATGTCAACTCAAACAAAAATGAAACAAAACCCTCAAGCCAGTGCTAATATATATTGAATGTCTTTTCATGTATAATCTGTTGAAAAAGAGGCGCATCCAACTGCAATAAAATGCCAGCCGGCTAATGAGTCTTCTGTGTCTGGATGTCTTCGCTCAAAATATGAATTAATGTAGCTGCTAGCGAGCCTAATGCCATTCTTTTTGAGAATACGCACTTATCTTAATGTTCCAGTGACAGGTCTTCAGCCATGTGCACAAAATGGAAGCCATAATTCATGTTATAATGAAAAAGTAGATGCATAATTTCGAAAGTCAAACAACAAAAAATAGCCAAACAAATAAAAACAAACGAATTGACCCTCAAGTTTCAAACGAAAACCTATTGTTTGCACAAAGCATAGACTTCTTAGTACAGCTTGTTATGTGACAAGTTTGCTTGTGGCCTAATGTACAAGTTACATGCCCTATGTGGCTTACAAAAGCGATAGACTTGGAGCTAAAAGCAATGCTGGTAAAAGTGTTTATCAGTCCTATAACGAACCGAGTCAGTATGTCAAGCGTTTAAAACACCTGTCGGCAACAAATCTATGTGCCTCGGGGCTGTTTGCCTGGCTGTATCTCTGCGTCCATCCACCCCTAAAGCAGCCTCCTGGTGGAAGTCCACCAGGGGCTTTCGCTTTGTCTCTTATTGCCAGTCCGGCTGGCTCTCATAGAACCAAATAAATGGGCCCTATAATGAGACAAAACAAGTACTCAGCAAACTCATTGCGAACTGAAGAAAGATGTCCGCCTTATCAGACCAACTATCGCTCAGCATTGGCCACTGTAAAGCAGCTCATGTCAGGGGCTGAGCATCCATTGGTGCAGCAGGTGCAGTGGCACCGGGTCCAGAGGTCTGAGGGGCCCACTTACCCCTTACTATTTCTGCAATACACAACAGCAGACAGAGGGTCCATTTAATGCCCCACACTAGGGCCTATGACACACTGGCTACCCCACTGACATATACTGCTATAAAGACAATAAAATATTAACTAAACCCTTTCACTTTTATAAACTTAGATGACAATAGTCTTCAGTTGGACTACTTTACCAAAATGCCTTCCGAAATAAAATGATTTTCTTGTTTACCTGGGCTATTGAAAAAAGGCTAGTTATAGTTCCTTCAGATTAAGCAGTCAGGCTGTCGCCAAAGCATTATCCTGTTAATTCTCACAGATGCAACATGGAGTCATGCAATAATTATTGCAAGAGTCACCCTCAGCCAATATATTTGATCAAAGAGGACATTTTTCGGATTCTAGAATTTGTAACTTCGGATTTCCCATATATGCATAGTAACCCTAAATGCAGAACAACGCTGGCTACAATTTCTGGGGCTGTTTCAGAACAGGCTTGGCCGGCTAGCCTGTTCTTTTGCACCTGCAGCGGTAAAGTGAATTCATTTAACCAGATATTTCACCAACTTAGGGCCGGATTTTCAGACAGTACAGCTCGGAAACTGTGAGCAATGTTTGCCTCTTACTGAGATGTGCTAAACGCGCTAATTCCGAGAAATAACGAGGCTGAATGGATCTACAGGTGCATATAAAAGGTACTCAGGTGTGCGCTGAACCAGTAAAGCCAATCATGATATGGCACGTGGACTGGAAGAACGTGGCCCCTATTGAGGCAGAGCCAGCCGGGAGGCATAAACTGAGGAATGGCCATTATTATTTTGGTTACATATACCTTTTATCCAGGACCATTGGAATTAGATAATTTTGCGCCTGGTGAGATTTCGATTATAATTATGGATTTTGATCAGTTAACCACGCAATCTGCTGCATGCTCTGCAGATTTTAACAAAAAAATTGTTTCTAGCTCAAACAGATCAAAAGTTACTAAAAACGCGGCAACACATGTTGCTGTGTAATAGAAGTCCCTTCACAAAAGTTGACTGGTCATCCTTCGGTTGCTTACTGCTCCATTTTGTGTGTTAACCTGGTACTAACGAGGCGAAACCTTTGCCCGGATAGTGTTAACATGCATAAAAATGGCAAAATAATGAGGTCATATGATCAGAAAATGAGCCTCATTATGCTGCATAATGTTCTTTTTCTTGCCACACAATTTAGTAAACCCTGCCACATAATTTAGTCTTCCTCTGCCACATAATACCAGTGGCCCTGCTTTTTTCCCCAGATGCATAGTCCAGCAGATGGTGTGGTGTGCTAGAAATAGACATTTAAAGCCAGTCTTCTCTGTGCAGTGCCTTGGTACAGGTACAGTAGTGTGAAGAATGGTTCATGCCAACCGCAAACATGAGTAATGGCTAACATGGTTTCTTCCCGGGCACAAGGTACTCACGCATCTGTGACACAAAACTCAGGCGTTCTACCTCTGTGTACTCGCTCGAGCAAGGAAGAAAAACAATGCGTTCTGCAAATCTGAAATAGCTGTGCAAAAGCTGGCATGTATTTCCATTTATTGGTCGGCCTAAGCCACAAGCCATCTTAAGCCAGGTACCTAGACATCATATGGCATGGTTAATCGACCAAGGTAATTCAACAATAAATCAGGTGAGAATGTCAGTTTTACATACTGCATGAACTAATATATCATAAACAAACCAACGTACAGGGCAGGCAGGATGATTTACACAAGCCAGCATAATTTTCATATAACAAGTGAAAGGCCACTGTCATAAATAATACACATCAAACCTCCATGGAATAAACATAACAACATATGCGTCTGTCACCGTCTGTACTATATTAATGCCCCATAGACCCCCTTCAACCAATCTTGTTGAGAAATGGAACAGAATAATTAACTAAGAATGAGGAACCCATGATTGAATAGTAGTTTGTACTGGGACATAGTCAGGCGAACAAACTGTCTATGGAAATTGTGCCTACCTAGCATAATGTTGGGCAAAAAACTGTGCCAGGTCTGTTGTTTGGTGCTGTGAGTAGGTTGGGAAAGGCTTACTATCAGGTTGTTTTGGAGAATATTTGCAGAAGCAGGACAAGTCTGCTCCCTACACAGAGCTACTTTGGAGTGCAATAAGGAATTCCATGTTTTGTATATATTTCCACAAGTTTAGACTTGCTTCTGATGTACAGGGCTGGATATCATTGCACAATATTTAGAAGCATTCTTAAAATTGAAGACAACAGTCCTCAGGAATCTCAGATGGAAATAAACATCCAGGTTTGTGGATCCAATCCCTGGATTTTTTTCCCTTAAAAATTCTTTTGATGCAGAAATGCTATATTTCCTCTAGTTCTGCTCAGAATCAGAAATGGTGGGCTATAGTTTTTTTTAACAGTAGTACTACTAAATTGTGTGGACTGAAAGTTAGTGTTATACAAGTGCTTCAACCTTAGTAACAAATGCACGATTTCCTATATTCACTTCACAAATGTTAACTGTGATCCAGGTAGTGGAATGAGAGCTCTTCCTTTCAATATTTAGGGCTTGATTTAGAGTTCTGTGGAGTGGTAACTCCATCACAAATGTGACAATTATCCAGGGGCGTGGCTTGGTCACTAAGATTGTGGGGCTGTGAGCTTCAGATTTCCCAATAATCGTGCTGGCATATCTTGTTAACATGAACTATCTGAGAAGCAGGACATGAGGGGTGCTTAAGGGGCAGTGGAAAGTGAGAGCAGTTTGGATTGTTAACGGACTGTGAAACAAAATAATTGTAAAATAAACAAAAAAATGTACGACCTCCAAACTGAGGAAAGATAGTGTGTGTGTATGTGTTTTAGTCTGTGTGTGCATGTAAGAATCCTAGGTGAAATCCTACAGACATCTCATTATGCCCGACTGAAAGCACCTGTTCCCATCTATTTGCTAACTAATGCATATATTTGAGGGGGGTGAAACACCCCCCTGAAGCCACGCCGCTGCGGCTATCCCGTCCACCGTATTACAAGTTCCTTTGGATTTAAAAACATGTAATGGACGGGTGGGGACATCCGTCCAGTTTGTGACGGTGTAACCTGCCCACAGAACTCTAGCCCAGGCGTTTGATGTAGATACTGTGATTTCATGAAACACAGTTCTACATCTTTAATTTCGGCAGTAGTAGTAACAATTAACGGAGATGTGTAAATAGTGCCTCTTCTCGGACTAAGACTTTGCTTTCAAATGAGTATCTTATAGCATTTTGTTCAATGAGCAGTTTCTGATCTTCACACACCCAACCATATGGACAAAGCCAAATGTAGAGTCATATGCAGTGGCGGCTCGCATAGGGCGTGCTGCGGGGCGGTGGGGTGGGGTGGGGAGGGGCAGGGTGGGGGGTAGTAAACTCGGACATACGATGGAACGGAGGAACGTAATAATTACTTTCCTCCGTTCCGTCGTATGTCCGAGCTTACTACCCTCCACCCTGCCCCTCCCCACCCCGCCCCGCAGCACGCCCTATGCGAGCCGCCACTGGTCATATGGGGAGGAGGTCTGGAACAATGATTAGCTTTACTGATCAGCTCCAAGACCAATAATGTTGTTTGCCAATTACCTCGTTCTTTCTTGCCCTTTAGCCGTCCCTTCTCTGCCCTTGTCAGTGGGTACTGAGTGACTTCCCAGTTCAGTCCTACAGCAGTTGTTACAGAGAGCATTCGAAAAATCTGATCGTTTGTCTTCCTTTCAGCATTTAAACAAATGCAAAACTACAGTGCAATTTCCTATGTATAATAAGGTGGTAGAACACATTAAAAACTATCAAAAATAGGAAAGAAAAAATAAAAGTGTGTTTATAGGTGAATGAAAGAAGAGATCTTATTCTAAATTGATAAACTGGATTTGAAAGTTATGCTACGTTTTTGGCATTTATAGATCACCAGAACCCCATGAAAATTACTAAATGTTGAGAGGACGGTCCTAACTCTATTAAAACATAGGAGATGTGTTTTGGCAAATGTTCCGTTTACAGGTGATTTCTAGAGGTGTGGTGAGTCATTTTTCTTTCAGAATTCCCAGGTTTTGTTGGCTTGAGGGTCAAGAGGGAATGATTGGTACTTTTTGGTCTCTTTTGTAGAACTTCAGTAGATCAAGGAGGCTTCAAAGATCATCAGCATATTCTCATTTACCTGGATCATGAAGAGAAGTATATCCCAGAGTAAAGGTGTTTATCCGCACTGTTCAGTCTTGTACCCCTTAGAATCGAATTTTACCCTAAGAAGGAGGCAAATGTTCTAATCCAAGCATGGTGTCGACCATGTCTAACAATAGATTGATTTTGAATTCATTTGCCTTTGTATTCCTTTAATTCATTTTAATGTCTTCTTTCCATTGCTACAGGTGATCACTGCAGCTTGACTAATTTTGTGACAGCTTTTGCTGGTTCCTCATTGAACCTTAATCCAGCCTTTTTGATCCATTTGTATCCCATGTCAGGGTGTAGGTATTTTCTGACAGCACAGTAGACCCTGCTGTTAAGCAGGGTGTGGCAGACCGTTGCCTTTTTTTCACTCAAATGGACCCAGAGGAGGGAATGAGGGGGCCACACAGGTGCTGGAGGTGAAACCTTTGCTCTGGACTGAACTGGAATTGGAGATTGAGGGCCTTATTTATGTATACCTTGTGACACTTTTGCGCCGCTGTTGCGTATCTTTTCGTGACGCAGCGGTGGCATAAACAGTGCGCCATGTTGGGCCCTATTTACAAAGTGACGCATTTAAGCAGATGCGTCACTTTGTAAACCCCTGCGCTACATTATACCTGCTTCAGGAATAATGTATGCAGGGTGGGCGTTCCCCCGCAACAAAAGCCTCGTAGAAGTGTCGCAATCTATAAGATTTCACTGCGACACTTCTAGGACGCCGCTCCGTCAAAACCTTACGCCTGCAGGAGTAAGGGTAATGCAGTGCCATAAGCACAGGCTTACCCCATGCATTGCTGGAGTTGCGTCATGCTTGCGACACAACTCCAGCAATGCGCGACTTTTGCGCCGACAGATACGTCAGGATTCCTGCCGTATCTGTCATTTCTTTCGAAATGGAACGCCGTACATTAAATACAGCGCATCAACTGTGTCGCAAGGAATGTGCAGTGAAAACTGTTGCATCGCTGTTCTATCGCAGCGATGCAACAGTTTTCATAAATGAGGCCCTGAAGATTTTAGTTTCATCAAGGATGGGGGCATGGCAGTGTATAGATGTCACTAAAAAGTAAGGGATATCCTGCTTTTAAACCAGTGCACTGAAACACAGTTGGCAGGGTAGTGTAAGGTTTTTTTCACAGCCTGTTGACAACAAGTGTAATTTCGATCTTCTGATTGTGAATGTTATATTTATTAAAATTCATTCAATCACACGTTAAATACATGAAACAATGTAGACATTTCCTATCTCTCCCTCTCTTCCAGGTGGATTAATGGTTGAATGAATAGAAAGATTGATCATTTAGAATAACAGGGATGAATAGTATTATGGATGTGACATAAACGGATACAATCTGCAGACAAATAGATGGGTAGTAGCTGTAGATAGGGACAGACAGAATGGCATGTTACTGGATGCACACGTAAAGAAATGAATGGCTGCATGGATGGATGGATAGATGGATGGACATTTTGTATAATTAAACTGAAATTCTCAGGGAACCTCTCTTATGGTTTAGCTCATTTTCACCTCCCAGAGCATTCAGACTGTCCCTTAAAAAATATTCTTGCGTTCGGGTTATATAAAATATAATGTTAACTGCCCGGAAGGTAAATATTCAAGAAAATGAGCTATGGAAAAACTTTAATATAACCTATTTGAATGATGTACACTGCCACCTGCGTACCAGCAGTCAGAAAGAATTTACAGATTTGTATTGTGCTGTGTTTGGCAAGTACTCACAACAGCTCTACAGTGTTGTCACTTCTTCGCCATCTGTTCAGCCTTTTTAAGAT
Source organism: Calotriton arnoldi (assembly GCA_963921515.1). Lineage (NCBI taxonomy): Eukaryota > Metazoa > Chordata > Amphibia > Caudata > Salamandridae > Calotriton > Calotriton arnoldi. The sequence goes on from CAWUFW010002369.1 coordinate 2,083,829, forward strand.
TCCAACTCAATTCACGGAAAACAGCAGCAGCCATTTTGCCAGTCTTTGCCAAGTGTTACTTGCAGCAGGGAAACTCATTCTTTAGGCAGTTTCACAGCAGCATTCTTGGCTTCTGGCTTTTGGCAAGTGGAAGTGCTGTATGTTCAAACAGAATTCCTGGGCTGAGATAGCCACAGGAAGCAACACAAGGAACGGTTTGAATATTCACGTGTAAAATTTACCAACTATTCTTCAATGCCTGCAAGATTGGTTTCTAATACTTTGCAATATAGGACAAACAGTACACCGGGCTTAGAATGACAAGACTAGGGCCAGATGTATTAAACTGGATCTGTAAAAAGCAGTTGCAAATTGAGTACCAACTTTTTGTGAATCCTGTCTCATTTTGTGAACCGACCTATGTACTAATGGATTGGTTTGCAAAATATAGAATCGCAATAGGTCACAGAATGACCTGCCTATTAAACGTCATTAAGCAAGTAGCAATTTTTGAACCTCTGTGGTTGACTACAACAACAGTGATGATGAGCAACGGGGGATAGCAGATCATCATTGTAGGAAGCTGGCCCGTTGTATATAACATACGGAATTTCGGCCGCGGTAAAGGGGTTAATTTGTAGGAATCCACAAAAAGTGCGTAGTTTTGAGAATGTCTTAAACATACACCACTATGTTCCTCAAATTTAACAACAGTATGCGTCAACGCATTTCGGTGGGCTACAAAGATATAGCCACCTTCTTCAGGACAAGTAAAAACATATAATCCCTCCTACTGATTTATACAGCAGTGTTCTGCATAAATTATCCTAACGCATAATTAGGTGAGGCTCTGTGCAAACTGTTCTTAAAGATATTAAAACAGGGTACGATCCTTTTAACCTACAGCTCCGACATCAATGATAATCCTGATCAAGTGCTCGTGGGTAGGAATATTGATAGAAAATTTTCTACTGGTCAGTCAGAGCTTATTTGAGAAATCAAATTCTCCAGATAGGGTTATGCGATACTAGTTTATAATTCTAGGACGGTAGCCTGGGGGCTGAAAAGCCTTCCACCCGCAATAACTTTGTATCAACACCACCATCCAGTTGTCTGCCGGTATTCTACGGCTTTGTATGATCACCGCATCCATCCTGTCTCCCTTTCGTTTCAAACCAATGAGTGGACAGGGGCTTGCTTTAATAATCCCAAGGTGATCTTTTTGTGGTAGTGTGGTTGAGCAACCCTAGGTTTATCAAGAAGAAGTGTTAGACATTTGTTGCATACACAGTCAATAAATGATACACACACACTCAATAACAAGATCCACACCAATTTAGAAAAATTACACATATTTTTATATAATTTTTACACCAAAACTTCATTATTGGGTAAGTACTTTTTAAGTTAGCAGTTTTGAAGAAAACAGGAAAATACACTTGTATTGTCTCTAATGTGGTAATTTTATCCTATAGGAAAAGACACTTATACTGCATATGGATACTTAGCAACAACTTACAGGACCAATCTTCTGGAGTTAAGGTAAGTGTGGGGCATGGTCCAATGCCACACCACAGACCACCTCAGTTGGCTCGGGTGTCCAGGTGCAGAGGTTTTTTTCGGGGTCGGGTGCCCCGTTGATTTCAATGGAAGGCAGTCCTGGGAGAAAGGGCTGCAAGTAGGGACTGGGGGGCCAGTCCAGGTGAACCCAGAGGGGGAGGGGCTCAGTCCTTGAGATGCTCGTAAATCAGCCCTAACCACTGTGTTACTATCTGAATCCTCTGTTTTTCTGTCCCCAGACCAAGCTCTCTTAAAAAATGCCTACCAGTATGGATGACATGTGAATCCTGCACCTTGTAGCAGGGGCGGCTAGTGTCAGGGCTGAGTGGCTGGGTGTCAGGGCGGCGGGCGGGGGGCACGGGGTGGGGTGGAGCATGATGACAATGGACTTCACAAAAAAAGAAATAAAAAATTAAGAACCCCCCTAAACGTCCCCTAAACATCCTTGTAGTGGTCATGCTCGCTTTCTGCGCTCACTCGCTCTGCACCGCATGGGGGTGGTCTGACAAAATTTGCCAGGGCTGCTTTGGTTTCCCAGTCCGGCCCTGCCTCCCGGAGTCCATTCTTATAATCAGGCCCATTCACAGTAGGTTAGTGGAGCGGGGCAGAACAGGTGCTGCGCGGCAGATCAGTAGGGATGACACGCCTGATTCTGGCGTCAGTGATTAGGGCTCTAGAACCAGAAGGAAGCAGAGGAAAGGGGTGATGCACCATCCATCCTTCACTTTCTTCAGGTCTGTGGAGATACGTGTAAAATGAGGCCTCTGGGAGGTAGATGCAGTTCCCTCCCTTGAAAATGGACAAGCTTGCATCCATACTTTTCTTAGCTTGCCACAATGTTGCTGCATCACTAGAGGGTGAAGAGTTCCTACTTTACAATAGTGGCTCTACCTATCCGGAGCCCTGTCAAAGGCTCAACTCAGCTTCAAGTGATCTGAAGGAAAAATAAGATGGCAAAAAATGATTTGATAAATGTTAGGCTCTCAGATCCACTTTGATGATATTTTTCTTCTTTTTTTTTTTTAGAGTTTATCATAGCGCGAACTAGACCTGAGACATCGGGTATCAGAGCGCTTTACATGAGCACAAGTTTCGTTACAGATGGACACATTCATTTTTGTTAGGCACGGGGAGATTAAATGGGTTGCCCAGAATCACAGGATGTTGAGCGTCATTGCCGAGACTCAAACCCGGTTCCACAGCTTCGAGGTCGACCGCTGTAGCCGTAAAGCTACATCCTCTCCCCACCTTCCTGCCTCCAAACAACGGCCTACCTCCATACCAAGAAAGGCAAATGACCCATTGCTATCAACTAAACTCTCATATTGCGAAAATGTGTTGAGTAAAGGGAAAAGTACAGCGCTCTGTCTCCTCTACAAATACTGTCCTGCTGCTGGTGTAATCCCAACCTTTGTGCACATCTTGGCAACATGCTGCACAGTGAGTGTGTGCTGTATAGCATAGGATATGTACTGGTGGCATCCCCTTCCAGCACAACTTCCTATGTGTAAATACACCCAGACGGTTCACATGCATTGGATGTGTAGTGTGCACTGCAGCACACGTACACTGCATTAACTTTCTTGAGAAATGCATACATGTTTTCCCTGTTTGCAGTGGGAGTCTGCGAAGGTGCACCCCAGTAACACTTTCTTGATGCACAGCAGGTTTGTGCTGGATAATGAACAGCGTGCAACACTTCATTGCTTTGCTCGCGTAAAACCTAGTTAACCTGGGCCTGTATTTTTTTGTTTGTTTTTTTGCATTTTACATAGCGCTAACTCGACCCGAAGGTATTGGAGCGCTTTACATGAGCACCAGTTACATTACACAAGGACACTTTCATTTTTGGTAGGCACAGGGAGATAATGTGATTTGCCCAGAATCACAGGATGTTGAGCCGACGCCGAGACTCGAGCCTGGTTCCCCAGCTCCAGAGTCGGCAGCTCTGGCCGTTACGTCACATCCTCTCCCAATGTATTAAGTAGTCTCCTATGACCTCCCCCGCCTGGTTCCCCAGCTCCAGAGTCGGCAGCTCTGGCCGTTACGCCACATCCTCTCCCAATGTATTAAGTAGTCTCCTATGACCTCCCCCCCCCCTCCGTAGTCTTCGAGTAGTCAGAAATGAAATCCACAGCCTGAACTGAGAGGGTGGGGGCGTAAGGAGGGGGCAGAACGCGAGCTCGTGTGCCTTGGTGTAGGAGCATGCGGAAGATCAAACAAAGGCCTCCGAGCTATTACTTGACAGTATTCCTGACAGAGGCGCCCTCCACCTCCTCAAGCTTTTTACAGCGTCTCCAAATATTTTGATTTAATTGTCAAAATAACACGCGCGCGAATTTCGCTCAAGGACCGTAATGTCAGTTTAAAATTGAAAATGACGGGGAGGGAGTGCAGGGTGGCGTGATATCGTGTATAAAAGCGGGAAAGTAATCACGATCATGGCAGAGTTATCAGCGTCCAACCCGTCCCTCAGACTCATCGTTAAATCAATAGGAGAACAATGGGGCATATTAGCAAGGAATAGCGATATTTATCGCTAACTGCGCTTAGCGCGACTTTGGCTAACGCCGCCTATCGCTGGAAAATATCGCTGAGATAACACCCTATTAGTAAGGTTTATCTCCATAGCGATATTATTTCCAGCGATAGCGGCAAAAAGCGAGAATATCGCTGGAAAACCAGCGATATTCTCGCATTATCGCTAAGGTGGATTCAGCATTAGAATCCACCTCCTATACTTTAAACAGGTAAGTCGTCCTCACTAGCAGGTGATAAAATATAGCGATAAACGCGCTTAGCGCGATTATTTTATCGCTTCGCCTGCCTTGCTAATAGGGGGTAGTGGGATTAGCGACTGTTTTCAGTCGCTTTTAGTAGGGAACGCCTTCCTTGCATGTCATTAGCGATAATTATCGCTGACATGCAAGGCGATGTTAATCCCGGCCTCTAACGCCTGAAAGCTGTCGCAACGCCTGTTAGCGACAGCTTGCTAATAGGGCGATAAAATTATCGCCGGTTTAGCGGCAAAAAGTGCCGCTAAAGCGGCGATAAAGCCCTTGATAATATGCCCCAATGTGATTTTCAAAGGCGGAGAATTACCGAAGGAAAACACTTCTCAGCCGTCAGCAGTTCTTACAGTTTTAACAGACTCCACTCAAGGTTCACTGTGATCTACTGAAATGCGGCCTAGCGGAAATGAACTCTTTTCAATTTGTGTTTTCCAAATCAAAATATGTTTGACTGACTTCCGATGTAATTTGTACATTTATTTTCGGCGTCTATAAAGCACGTGCCGTCTCCAAAATGTTCTAACATTTCAATGTGGCATCAGCATCCGTCCGGGGACATGGTGCCGTGAGATGCCGAGAACATTTTGTTGCGTGGGGTTACGCTGAGGTCAGAAAGCATAAATCCACCTGAGAGCTAACCCGGAAGCAATATACACCTGGGGCACTAACTACACTGTCAGTTTTTCTTTTACACATCTATATTGCAGACATTGGCATACTTTTTGTGTCAGGCACATTCATAGTTTCAGGCAGGAAGAGATTTAACAACATTTTGGCAGAAGTGATGGGGCCGAGATCACAATCTCGTCTTTAGAGTTGGCCTTCAGCAGCAGAGCCACTACCTTACATTGCATCTATGCAGGGGATGTTTCTTCTCATTCAGTGGCTATATTCATGGCACTAGCGTTGCCCATGCTCATTGGTTCGCCATTTGTAAGAGTAGTTCGATACGTTGAAGAGGTGTTACTATATAAACATCTTTGACGTTTGCAATACACTTGACTTTCGTCTCTCCAGTCAATCCCTGCAGTACATTTTTGTGCATTTTGTAGCTTCTGATTATCACATCTTTAGAATGATACTTAAATTATTGCTGTAAGTAGCTGTTCTGTCCTTGAGTAAGAGGCTGGTGCAGGAACTAGACTGGTACATGTCGAGCTATTGTACACTGCTGTGAAATCTTATATGTCAATAATCAAAGTCTCTATAACCTCCTTTCACATCACCAAAGTATAGTTAAATTTGCACCCTTCTTTCTAGTGATAATATAGGGCCTACCTCCACCATACCCTTCCTTCACCATATCTCTTCTGGTCAGAGGGAGGCTGGGAAGGGTGAACGAGGCAGCGTAACTCCTACCCCCCCACCCAAAGAATCAAGTCACTGCATACGTAAATACACAATGAATGTGTTCCTTGAGACTCGAGTAGATTATGAAGGCCCTCCTGTGGGCAGTCCCACACTACAATACCCATTAGGTTGCACTGTGAAATCTCCTCAAATACTGGACCTGCAGTACCCATGTACAAATACCAGCTGCACACTGTTTGCAATTGTGCACTTGTAGCCAGGCTTAAGAATGGTGCCACCCCATTCCCATTTTGTGTGCAGTCTCACATATAGCTGACACATAGTACTTCTCCGGATGGGTCTTTTGGTCCTTGCAGGCACCCATAATAGGCACATGAGCAGAAGCAAAGAAGATTCCCTAATTTACATGAGGAAGGATCCCATGCAAATGAAGGAACACACTTTTTATAATACGTGGTCGTTAGGCCAGCTCCCATTCATTTTGTATTGCACTCTCTGAATTACACACTGCTCAAAGGAAACATCTATTGCGAAAAGGCCCAGTGGTACATTACTGATCAAAGCATTGTCAGTCATAACATAGAAGTTTTTTTTACACTTTTATCAGTCATTCATTTTATAATTCATATTATTTTTTCATTAGGTATAATCAATTCATTAAATAAATAAGGAATTTTCTCTTATCAAAGAAGTATGATTAACACATTGAGTACATTGATCCAAAATTGGTGTAATTGGGTAATTATTTGGCAGTAAATACGTAGATACATTTTGTAGGTTCATGGACGTAGCACTGGATGTATTTCCACAGTACTGCAAATTTCTCATTAATTGTGTCTGTGTGCGACTAGGAACAGCAGGTTTGCTGGCTGCGCTTCTAACCTGTTTGTTCAACAGAAATTTGAGCCACTGTCTCTTATGTCCAATTAGAAAACCAAGACCAAAGAAAGAGGCTCATATGCTCAAGAACCTGAACACAAAAGCTGTCCTCGTGGACACTTCAGCTGCCAATACAGATCACTAATGGGATTTGATTTACCAAGATCCTAGAAAAAATTATTCTCTCCTGTGTTCATAAGCTTCAATCGAGTTCTTATTTACCTTACAACACGTCGACAAGACCTGTTGCAGGTAAGAGCGGTGGGGCGGTGAACTGAGTGGTGGGGGGAATTTCGACAGACGAAGAAGGAAAATTAATTATTTATTAAATTTTCCCTCCTCGTCGTCTGTCGAAATCCCCCCGCCACCCGGCCCACCGCTCTTACCTGCACAGGCTGCGGCTGGTCCCAGATATGTAGGATAATATTGGGGTCAGGGATATAATTGTCAGGCCAAGGCAGCCCCCTTGAGACTTGGCCGAAAGGTAGACTTAAAGAAAACTATGCTCAGGCATATCGGAGAAATTGATGTATGTTTTCAGCTTTAATGGGCAGATTTTTCTCTCCAAAAATATATGGCAATGTGCACCATTATTAAAACTTTACTTCAGTTATCATTTGAGTGAAACTATCCACCTTGAAATTTAGCCTAAGTGGGTTTTGATCTCCTCACCTAGAGTTGTTCCTGATTTCTGCCAGGGGTCTTCTGCACTGCATCTTCTCTTGTATTGATTATCTACCCCCAGAAATGGCAGCACTGTTGGGGTGCTATTAACATTGTCTCCATTTTAAAAAAGTGTAAACCATATCTGTAACAATAGATGAAACTTCATCATAATCCCTGCAACAATGAGGTTGTCGCTTTAGATTTGGGAAAAGAAGGGAAAAATAAGTTAGTAGTCTCGGAAGAAACAATGTAGTCCCCAGAAAATCTCTACCGTAGAGGAATCTGATCATTCTACTATGTGACAATGCAGACATACCTCCTTTATTGCTTTCACTTATCTAAAAAGTTCTTTTAAGCTGTGCGGTATTGAGTTAGCTCGCAGTTGTTTACATAACAGAATATTGAGTACAAAAATATTGTGTCGACAAAATACTGAGCTCTACATATCGAGGACCAAACTATTAGGAAGGTAAGGGCATTCAGGTAAGTATAGATTTGTCCGTATTCACTACACATCTATGTATTTTGAAGATATGCAGATAGTCAAGATACTTATACATGGGGTTACGTATAGTAAACGAATAGGACACTTTACCCCGCATGCTTTTACAAAGCATGCCATTACCCCGCAGTTTTTACTCTGCAAAATCTTTTACAACGCAGGGCTTTACAATGCAATCCATTACAACGCATTCCCCATTACAACACAATTTACTATTCTAACTCCACGGGGCGTTACTTTGGGGAATGCGTTGTAACGGTTTGAGGTGTAAAGCCGTGCCTACTTATATAAATTATGTTCTCGATATTCTGGTTGAATACCGCACTAATTGGTAAGTGCAGTACTGCTCTATTCAAGATTAATTTGCCTAGGTGACAGAGCACACTCAAATCTTTTGTGAGTGTAGTGGAAGGCGTTTCTCCATTTACAGAAGTATTTTCCCACGGAGCAAAAACTAAGAAAAACTAATTGCCCTATTTCTCTAAGGAGATGGTACTTCTACCAAGAAATGTTTATGAACACAAAAAGTTGTAACCCCTTTGCACCCCTGTTAGATTTGGGGGTCCACACTTTACAAGCTGCTTCTGTGGGTGGCACAACCCGTGCTGCAAGCCCACCAGCAGCATTGGATTTACAAGCCCTGGGCACACTCAGTGCACAGTACTAGGGACTGACAAGTAAACCAATCATCCAATCATGGAGTCACTAATACATACATCAATTCACGATAGGGAGCACTTGCAATTTGGCACTGATTAGCAGCGGCAAAGTGCCCATGAGCATCTAGTCCAGCGAAAAAATATCGGCAACAGTGGAGGCATTACGAAAAAATGGAAGGGAGACCCACGCCAAGGATGCCAGGTCTAACAACCCCCCTTAGTCATTACACCTAGTGAGGTACATGTGTTACTTTCTTTTATTATTAGGCACCAATTATGCATGGAAACAGAGCGCACTAGAAAATTGATAGCATGAAAGTGAGTGGTTTAGGAAAGGTCAGAACATACGATGGGCAGGGCTTAAGAGAAACCAGTTAACCTGCCGCTTTATTTTAGCATGGGGAGTGATGGAGGTTTTAGCAGTGACATGTATATCCACAATGTTTCATTTATGCACCTAAATGGACATAGCAACATTATTTAATGGTTAAATTGCATGACTTAATTAATGTGTAGTGTGTTTCATATTCAGGTATTTTGTCAGGCTAGTAAAGTTTTTTACACCAGGCACTCGATTCAAGTTTTTTTGAGAGTTCACATAGTCTGGCAGGTTCTGATCCTTGTCATCAAAACATTTTTTCTTTGGAAATTGCAGTGGCATTTTAGGAGATGTTGGATATTCCATCTACTATATTACAAGTGCCATAAGCTTTAATGCATTTGTAATACGGCAGACGGGACAACCATTTTGTTTGTGACAGAGTAGCCAATGTGCCAAACTCTAAATATGTCGCACAATCTTAAAGTGAATACATTGCCTATCGGAAGCTGGTGTAAAAACAACCTAACCTTCATCACACTACCCGACATAGGCGAATAATGATATATGGATTCTGTGAAAGCACAGAAAAGGTGAAAACTGTGATCAGGAACATAACAAATATGATATTAAAGTTATTGAAACAGAAAAGTTGCATCATCCATGCCAGATGACTTTAAACCATACCAAAATCGAGAATCGCCAAATTGATAACTAGGGAAATTGATTGGCACACCCTACTTTATATGTCTGCACTTAAGCATTTGGCTATGCAGAAGAATTTCCTTGAAGGAAAAATACATGGTTGTCATTCCAATTGCAACTCCACACATTCATGCAATATTTTGTTTGAATTGATGACTAAGGGCCCGATTTCGATTTCGGTCGGAAGGGCTCCGAATCGGATTTGGTTTTACCTACACTGATCCGGAGCCCTTGTTTCTGACCGACTCGTTCCTAATTCCGAACGACCAAGTACGATGCCTGGAAACCCTTAGCGCTGACCGAATCGGTTCCGGAAGGCATACGGAGAGATGGAGCCCTCCGAAGCTGAATCGTACAGCTCTATGGAGTAGGTTTTCCAAGCGAGCAAGTACGATGAACGATTCGGACAGCCTTTACGATTCGTTTTGCCTGGATCGAAAAGGCTGCCGGAATCGGTCTTTGGGGGCCCGTAGCAGGCCCCCCTTCACCCGGGGCCCTCCAAATTGTGCCCGTGGGGGTACCCATGGGTCCCACCTTTCAGACCATGCACAGTGTGGTGGGCACCAAGGGATGCCCGCCACAGGGTGCGCAATGATCCCCAACCACCCCTTTTGTCAATGGGAGACTGTGTACACTTTTGGTACAAAGGCTCCCATTGAAGTCTATTGGAGTCTGACCGAATCGTATCCAGATGCATTCAAATGCATCGTACTTGTTCGGTCGGACTCCCCTGACACGAGTCATACAGAAAGCATTCCAGACACGATTCATTCGGTTTGCTTTCCGAACGAGATCGGAATCGGGCCCTAAGTTGTTAAATTGTTGGTTCATCTACTTGAGACTCAAGATGGTCAACACTTCCCATTGAGTGACTTACGCGACTGTCAATCTATTAATAAATAATCCTTTGTCTATTTCCCTCTAATTTTATTTCAATTTTGAACCCTGAATTTTCTATCTCTGTTTTAGGTTGTGGTCAAAATCAAAGACCCTAGAACTGCTAAATTGTGTGACTTTGGCCATATGTATCAAAATGTTGTTTTGCGAATCTCAAATAGCGATTTTTTGCGATTCGCTATTTGAGAATCGCAAAACGCGATGTATGTAGGATTTGCAAAAACGTTTGCAAATCCCACATATTCCTTAATTGCGAATCGCAAATTGCGATTCGCAATTAAGGAATACCTCCCCATTCATTCCTATGGGCCTAGAGGCCCATAGGAATGAATGGGGAGACATTCGCAATTTGCGAGTACCCATTAGGGTACTCGCAAATTGCTAATGCAATTTCAAGGATGCAAGGGTGTCAAAGGGACACCCTGTTGCACCCCTGAAATAAGCATGGGTGAAGATGTGGCGCATGTATGTGCGCCACATGGCACTTTGAAAAATGCAAAAAGTGAATTTTTCAAAGAAATAGTAAATTACCACCAACCTGAAGTTGGTGGTAATTTGCGATTCCTTAAGCCAAAATCGCACAACTTGGGTGCTTCTACATTGCATTTAAGGAATCGCAATTTGCGATTCCTTAAATGCATTCATAAATAGGGAATCGCAAATTTTGCGATTCCTTATTTTGCGAGTGGGTTTTCCTTTCATACATTGCACACAGCTAAATTGCGATCTCAAACGCTAAAATTCGCAGAATTTCAGCGTTTGCGATCGCAATTTAGCTTGATACATATGGCCCTTTGTCTCATAAGTGCAGGTCCTGCTACTCTAAGCTAGTCCCAGATATTAATAAAAGCCTCTGTAAGTTAGCACTGGTAATAGCACTGGATATCGAACTTATAAACAGGTCTTTTTGTATAGGCGTCAATAATAAAACTCAGGTGCATTATAAATCATCCCTACATATGAACATATCAAAACAGAACAGGTGTTGTACTGATGTGTTTCAGCTTTTCTGCAGATCTAAACTTTTCATCAAATAATAATAACTTTACTATTAATATGAAGCTAGGGTTTTGTAAATACAACCAAGAGCAAGATAACAGCAAGCCATGATTTAATTCAGTATAAAAGTCTAAATCAGTAAATACATTTGAATTATATATTTTATTTGTGCTACTTTTACACCGGGGTTAGGTTTAAATTGATCTTTGTAACTTGAGGCTACCACATTAACAGCCTTGCAGAAGAATCAACAGGCAGTCACAGTTTTAAAGGGTACATACACAATACTTCATGAAGTGAGGAGGCTGTTGACCTAAGTTCATTGCCTGCCTTTTATGATTGAATGAAGTTACTCATGCAGATCTCCTTGTAAAAGCGTATCTATGGTTGACTTTTTGTTTATAATGCCCTGTAGGTCATCATGGGACAGATTATACATTTTAATCACATACACATTATAAAATCATAAAAAATTGAGAACTCCTTCATCCTTGTGATTATTTATGTAATGATAGTGCAATTTGTTTACAAAAAGTAGTATAAAAGAGTAGGGCTTTTGAGTAACTTGCATCAGTAGTTCATAACTCTCTGCCACTGTGGTACTGAACATGAAAGTTCTGTTTTTAAAGCTCTATTGATTGCTGTTTTTTAATCTTTTAAAATAAAATATTTTATAGTTGTCAGGAAATGAAACATGATTATGTTTAATGAAAATGGTTTGATTATATACTTCTTCAAGTGAAAAAGTGAACATGACAGACAATAGCTTATAATTGTTTCTCATTGCAAATGTCAAATGTATTTTAGTGTGTTATAAGACTTGAATAGTGAGTTATGGTTTGTTCTTGTGTGCGGTAAAATGTGTTGGCAAAAGTGTCCATAATCCTTTGTGACGACACACAAAAGATCTTGTGTGACAAATTTCGATTCTGTCAATAAAAGTCTTGCTATATTGCAAAGGTGTGTGCAGTAAATTTCAGTTTGGTGGAAATGCAGCCATTAGATTGTTGATTACAGAAACTGTTAGACCTGTCAGCATTGAGGTGTTCTTCCCCCAAACTATTTGCCTTCCTCCTCCATCTTTTTCTGACCTCGTTCTTGCTGGCATTAGGACTCAGCACACTTTACTACTGCTAACGAGTGATAAAGTGAATCTGCTCCCTCCCTTAAAACATGGTAATATTAGCTTATCCGGGAAAATATACGGTGGGAGGGGGTCCAAGGGAAGTTTAGAGACCAGCGAGTACTAATTCCCCAAAGAATTACTACAATAACATATAGAGTCCTAGGGTCTGGTGTGCTACAAAAAGCACCGTACAGAACACAAGCCAAAGAAACCAGTCAATAGTGGAAAAAAGGGGGTCCTCTTAATTAGGACGTAATCCCATCACCCACCGAGGTGGCATGCTTCATCATCTGGGATTCTCCTCTTGGCGGGGACACCTATCTCCGCCAAGGGCTACCATCCCCTCACTGTGAGGGAGGAGCTCAGGGATGTTTTGATTTCTATTCTCTGAAGGACATACTAAAATCCATCAGATGTGAAACATTAAACTAGTAGGGTGATAGACGCAGCGCAAATGAAAATCAAATAGTGAAAAGTGTGGTGCTAAAGCTAACTACAGAGAGTGAAAAGTAGCTTTATTAACTCACTCTCTGTGTCAGGATTAAAAACAGTACACTTGCAGTGAAAGGATATTTACTGCATATCACAAAAAGAAGGGTCTGCATGTTTCGGCCACATCGACCCAAAAAGGTGTCACGGCCTTCTTCAGGACCTAGGGATAAAAGTGCTACTGCGTGAGAAGCGTGCAACATATAAAGAATAATTGCAAATTTGTTAGTATTAAGGAATAGTATGAGAATACAAAACCAGTAGTCCCTCATGGAGTGAACCAGTTTTACTGGTATAACCCGTTATTTACAAGTAAAAGCCTCACCTCACCTGGCAACAGCTCAGGACGGGAGGCACCGCTCTGTCCGTCGGTACCCCGGGCGTTAGAAGAGCTGCAACGGGTTATACCAGTAAAACGGGTTCACTCCATGAAAATATCTCACCCAAGCCTCAAGATGCACAGTAAACCTGCCCTCACCGCTGACCCGCATCCTTCCATCCAACCTGTTGGTGACTTCCACTCTCTGTTACATTCCTGAAACTGAACTCACTCATTCCCTACTCCCCTACCCCTCTTATGCATACGAGCTGCGCTGAGACTAAGCCCCATACCCATTGTTTCCCATCACAGTTTTTTTTGTGGAACAAATGATGCTGTATGCTGTGAATGCACAGTACTACATTATTACTACCAAGTTAGGGGAGAGGATGTGGCCTAATGGCTAGGGCGGACGCCCTCAAATCTGGGGAACCGGGTTCGAGTCTCGGCAACGACGCACAACATTATGTGATTCTGGGCAAATCACTTAATCTTTCCATGCCTAACAAAAATGAATGTTTCCTTGTGAATTGCAACTAGTGCTCATGTGAAGTGCTCTGATACCCCATACCTTCTGGTCAATTTCACGCTATATAAAACTCTGGAAAAAAAAAGTTACTATAGAGAAATGTATACAAAAATGTTTTGCTGATATACCATGATGTATAAATAACATGGTCTTTAGTAACTTAAATATATTGCAAATATTTTCAGAATCCTAATATTTTAGGAGGCTATTGCTTTCTGTGGGCAAACACAGTGGGATGTAGCTATACTTGTTTCTATTAGTGACGTCCACACACAAAATCATTGCAGGTATGTTGTTTAATGAAAGGTGTACCTTTTCCTAGGTTCACAATCGTACTGCACGATCTGTGCCACTGGAATTATGCAGCAGGAGAGGGCCGAATTATGCGGCACGGTTAAGTAAATTATGCGGAAAGAAAACCCAAATTATGCTGCATAATGCAGCACATTTTGTAAATGTATACTTCATTATTTCATCATTTTAAAACTTGGTAGCAATGTCTGGGCATAGGTTGCACCTCATTATTACCAGTTTAATACCAAATTATAGCAATAAGCAACAGAAAGGTGACCAGTCTAGATGGCCTTACACTGCGCGGCAACACGTGTCGGTGCATTTTTACTAACTTTTGAACCGTTTTAGCTAAAAGAAAATTGGTAAAATCTGCAGATTATGCGGCAGCACATGATGGATTATGTGGCAAATGCGACAAATTTATAATTATGCGAAAATCGCCGTGGCCGCACAATCGCATGATTCCAGTGGCCCTGAGCATGATGTAGGCACTACTGAAAATGAGAGAAATGAAAGAGAAACAAACCGAGTGCCGTGTATGGGAAAGGCAAGAAAAGTGGTATGGATTTACTGTTCAAGAAATGCACAGTGTCTGGCACAGCTCGGCTTTCTAACACGTTTCTGCTAACACATTTCTTCTAATAACCCGTGTGAGAGCCAAGTGTCTTCTAGGTGCAAATCTCACCCTGATCATTAGAGAATACCCCGAGGCAACGTATTAATGAGTGACAGTGTCGAGGCCCATTTAAGCACTGCGTCGACAATGGGAAGTGTAGACGACTTTAGGGCACCACTTCTCCAGCCTGGGAACCAAATCAACCGAGAGGAGGTTGTGAGTAAAAAAACAGGGAGGGACGTGGTTTCTAACAGGATAAAAATGTACTGTGGTTGGAAAACGCAAGGCATGAAATCAAGGGATTTACCGAATTTCCTGTGCAGAATGTGATTGCTATCAAAATATGTTATTGCCCCAAGAAACCGGCACACAAAATTACAGACTGAAAGTGCGTCGAAATGGTTCAGATTACAGTGGGCACTATTGGAATTTAATAACAAACAGGACTTGAAGGGGGCATCTGAATACCTGAAATTTGATATTTTATAGTTTTCTATAATAAAACCAAAATTTGAAAGTCTCATCCTTTACATCTTCTCCAGTTTCTCCTCAGTTACAGCAAACATCTGTTTCACCAGATAATCTCGCTTCATCATGGCTAGAAATATCTCTAGTAACATGCAGTCAGAATACAAACTGGTATTCTGAAAATAACACATAGATTTAAACTTTGACAAATCTCAAAGAAAAACTATCAATTACAAAAAAGTAATAAATCAATTAAACATCCCCTTTGATAAAAACACAACAGACTTATGTTAGACAGCTCAGTGTTTGTTCGTATTTCTGACCTATAACATACATTTCTTTAAAACTCTCTGGTAGCATCTAATGCATTGGAATCTGTGCGTTGACATCTGAAATTGCTTAAGAGCAAGATCGCAGATATTGCAAAACTATCATTCATCTAAATGCGTCCAAACAATCAGTACAAGAATGCCCCAAAACCTAGCCAATAGAAATGGAAACACCTCTACTCACCCCATGTCTTAATGAACACGAATGCGCCTAATAGGAGAAGGACAACAACATTTCCTCATAAGCCTACTTTTGTGTGCCATTGGAGCCCTGCAAGTCCCTTTTCATTTTGCCCATATTTTTAGTGCACAAAAACATAGAGGGGCAGATATACAAGCCCCTTGCGTCACTTTTGCGTCATTTTTCCCATGTTAAAAATGACGCAAAAAGTGGCGCAAGGGGCTTGTAAATCTGCCCCAGACTGTTTAAACAACAGTAAACTGTTTAGTTTTCAGTAATATTAGTCTTCACCCTAAATTGAATTTCTTTTTGATTCATTCCAATCCATTCATGTAAAACATGTCAATCAATCAATGGCTTGTATAGCGTGACTACTCACCTGTAACCGTCTCAAGGTGCTGGGGGGGGGCTGCTGGTCCGTGAAGGGCGCTGTGGTTTAGTCGAAGAGCCAGGTCTTGAGGTCCTTCCTGAATTGAGGCAGTGATGGAGATTGCCTGAGGTGGAGGGGAAGGGTGTTCCAGGTCTTTGCTGCGAGGTATGAGAAGGTAAATATAAGGTAAATAAGAATAATTAAACGTGAAGGCTTATAATTACGTTATAGAAACTCAGCCAATATGAGAAATACATTTAAACATGTTTTTGTTTGATTTCTTTTGACTCACTACTCAAAAATGACATCCACCATCCCTAACTGTACCTCCTAACTCTATGACAGCTATGGTAACCCTCCTCCGGGTTGTTGGGCCCTAAGGTCAAAGACTTTGCTACAGTAAGTTGACCGTCAATGCCTAATTTGAGCGTGTGGGTGCAGGTGGAGCCCAGCAGTACTCACTTTTAGCACCGACACTTATTCTTCATCATCAGACTTTAAGCCAGAAGAACAGAGTGAAAAACACAAAAAGGGGAAAGAAGGGGGAAAAACACATGACAAAGGGAGGAAGCAGGAACCTGCAAGAGTGGCATACAGGAGCAGTGGGTGTCTGGTGATGTATTAAAGCGGCATGAGGTGGATTCAAGACTACGCATCCTTGATATTTGGCATACTGACAATCAATAGCCCTAGCTACGGGCTTCTGACAAAAACTTTGGGCCCTGGCACTTATTATTTTACAGATTAATCACTGGTGGCCATAGGCCTGCTGACTTAGAGAACCACCAAACATGGGCCCAAGATTGCAAAATATTGGCAAATAAATTGTTTTAGAGCTGAGGGGGAAGGTGGAAATGGTGATAAGTAATTTTGCCCGGGGCTCCGAAAAACCTTACAAAGGAGCTAAGTTTAACCCATCAATGCAAGGAGATCTGTTAGAGAGTGATTGCCAGTATGGCTGATAGTGGACATTGCACCATAAATCACTCATATCAGTGTAGAAACTCCCAACAGTCAATGGGAAGTTAAAGGGAGGCAAGCAGAGCAGAGGAAATCTGAAGCAGTCGCAAGCATCTTAAAGTTAGAATTGTGTGGAGCTGGAAAATTCCCATTGCCTGTTTCAGTAAATAGTTGGAAACACATTGTCAACTTCAAGAAATCTGTGAGATTGACTTTGATGCCATTTTCATGAAAAGCTGCAGAAGACTACATGAAACAACTGTTTAGCCAACAAATAGTACATTACTATCATCACAAACTGTTGTATTAATTGTTGTGTCCATGTATGGAATTTGAAATACGCAACCCAACCAGTCTCATCGAAAAGTACCCGTGGTTATGAAAGGGATGATGACTAAATCTGTACCCTGTGATACAAAGGGGTCTATTTGCAAATTTCGTTTTTTAGCACCCAACTCAGAACTACAGAAGTACTACCCGTGTAGTACAAAATGCTACTCATAGGCCGATGGACGAAGGCCTCTGTCTCTTCTAACTTTTCTGTGCAGAGATCTCCTCAGGTAAATGTGGGAGGGTGAGACAAGGGGGAGTGGCTGTATGATAGGGAATACTTACTGGTGAAATGGGAAGGAAACGTTTAAGGAGTGGTGTAGGGAAGAGCATGCTAATACACACACACAAACATACATAAAAGAGTATGACAATTGCTATTCACAAACTACCCTTTTAAAATCACTACAGCCCTAACATTATCAAAACAGGCTCAAATGTACTCTAGCTCTGCCGTGGAATAACTCAAGCACCACACATGACCTTTGACTGGTAGTGCAACGCACTCCCATAGGAAAAATTGAGTTCAAAGCATAAAATAACACCCTATAGGACCTAATGTTAAATTAATTAAATTATTTTGTCAAAAATATACATAGGTATGTGTATGTATTTTAGTTTTAAATATATATATGTGTAGGTATGTATATAAATCTTTCTCTCTATATAGATATATAGATATATATATCTATAGAGAAAGAGAGAGAAATATATATATATATATATATATATATATTTATATATATATATATATATATATATAGATATATATATATATATATATATATATATATATATATATATATATATATATATATATATATATATAGCAGATATACTTGTTCATCCCAAACCAAGACCTGGGAGATTTCTATATGCTTCCCAAAATTCACAAAATGAACAATCCTGGCCGTCCCATCATCTCTGGCAATGACACAGCCACTGAGAGACTATCTTTATTTGTCGACCTGCACCTCCAGCCCATTGTACAGGAACTTCCATCATTTGTTAAAGATACCAGTCACTTCCTTCAGATTATTGAAAAATTAAACCAAACCTACACATTTGATGATGATACTCTTCTGGCTACATTTGATGTTACATCATTATACACCAATATACCACATGAGGATGGGCTTATGGGATTATCTGAAGCTCTTAATAAAAGAACTGTGAAAAAGCCATCAACAAATGTGCTTACCAACTTTGCAAGAGTTATCCTTAAATCCAACAATTTTACATTCAATGGTAAACACTATCTGCAGATACAAGTGACTTCCATGGGCACTCGGATGGCTCCATCCTATGCAAATATCTTCATGGGCAAACTAGAGAACTGTATACTTGCTACTTATAGCATCAAACCACTGGTATGGCTAAGATACATTGATGATATATTTATAATATGGAATGCAGGAAGTAGAGCATTGGAACAATTTACAGCTTATATCAACAATATCCATCCTACCATCAAATTTACCAGCAGCAATACTAAACAGAAGCATCATCTCCCTTTTCTGGATGTGCTACTCACCATTCATGAACAAAAATTACAACTGATCTGTACCACAAGCCTACAGATGCTCATTTGTATCTAAACTGGACTTCATGTCACCCACACCACACTAAACTGAGCATCATCTACAGCCAAGCACTCAGAATAAGACGCATCTGCAGCAATGAGGAAACCTGTAAAGACCATCTACAGGAGCTTGCTACATTATTTAAAAGGCGAGGCTATCCTCTGCATATCATACAGCAACAAATTGACAAGTCTTTGCAGTTACCCAGAGAAGCACTTATTTGGAATACCAACGGCAGAAACAAAAGTGACAGAACTCCATTTGTGGTTGACTATCATCCATCAGCTCCCAACTACAGAAATATAATGCAAAAAACATTTCCCTTACTGTCTACTTGTGAAAAATTGCAAAAGGTTTTTCCAAAACCGCCAGTCATTGCTTACCGCAGAGCTCCAAATTTACGATCTCTTATTGTGAGAGCTGAACTCAAGCAAGTTGTAACAAATGCAGTGGTTCATTGCTGTGACTCTAAAAGGTGCATCACGTGTGAATACCTTTTACAAACATCATCAGTAACTAGTTCTGTTACGAGAAGGACCTATGGAATAAGACAGCATCTTACATGTCGCTCAACATGCATTATTTATGTGATTCAGTGCCAACGGCAAAGCTGTAAAAACAATATGTAGGCCAAACAGTGAATGACCTCCGTACACGATTCAGGAACCACAAATCGGCAATAATTAATAAGAAAATTGACCAGCCTGTAGCCAATCATTTTAACCTTGTGGATCATTTACTATCAGATTTGAAGATTTTCCCCGTGGAACATGTCTCAAAGGAAGAACTACTGGACTCCAGAGAAAACTTCTGGATGTACCGTTTAAAATCACTGCATCCAGATGGACTAAACATTACTGATAATACAACCTGATTACTGCATATCTCAAGAGCTCTCAGGACTGCATTGATTCCACATTCCAAATGGAATCTTCACTCATGATGCTTTTGAAAATTCAGCTGTGTCATCTGTGCAGCCACTGAGCAAACCATCTTGTACTACCTGAGGAAGGCAGAAGCTGAAACGTTGTAGTGGAAATATATTTTTGTTCTTTGGTGAATCTATCTGTTTGAGTCACTTCTTTCTTGGATATTTTATTTCTTTGTGACTCATTGTATCCTTTGGGATCCAGATTTTTGCCCTGGCTGGCTGTTGTTTTCTTGTGATCCTTCATCTTCAAGTATATATATATATTATCTACTGGCGGTCGCCAGTAGATAGTTATAGTTACAACCTATTATCCATAGGAAATCCGCGACATTCTATTTGAAATAACTCTCTTGCCGGTTGACGAATCTTCGCAAAATTTTCAAACTTTGTGGCCCGCTCCGGTCCGCTCCTACCCTGAAAGTCTCGGGGGATTCGTCAAGCGGGGGCCGAGAAAAAGGGGGTCCCAAAACGCGTTTTCCCCATGCAATTTTCCATAGGAAACTTTAGACACGGCTACAGCCCGAACTGCTGAACGGAATTACACCAAATTTGGCAAAGAGGTAGTTCTTGGTTCAGAAAGAACCCTTTTGTTAAATGGTGTAAATCCGTTCAGTAGTTGCTGAGAAAATCAAAAGTAAAAAGATAGTGATATCTATGGCCGAGTAGGGTCCGCGTACCCTCCCGATCACGAGCTGCATGTTAATTGGTTGTCAGCTGGCTGTCAACATTCCGATTCAGGAAATGTTGGCAGCCATTTTGTCCCTCGGTAGAACCGAGGGACAGAAACAAGTGCGCAAAGCGCACAAAGGGGGCAGGGTAGAAACACCCTGACCCCTAGGTTTGCTCAGGGGTCCCACAAGGACCCCTGGGCAAAAAAAAAAATTTTTTTAAATCGGCAGGATGCGCTCAGGGTGCGCGAATCCTGCCGAAAAAAAATTTTTTTATTTGTATTTGTATTTTGCCCCCGGGTGGCCCAAGTCCCGGGGGCATGGTGGGGGGATAATTTAATGTGTGGGGGCCTCAAAGGGCCCCCCAAGCCCCGGGGACCGCCACCCCCGGGGCTTTTTTTTTAAAATGGTTCGGGAGGGCTCTGAGCGAATGGCAGTCTGTAATTTAGAGTGGGTGTATCAAAGGTTATATTGGGGTGTGAGGAGGTGCATCAGATTATCACGTGGATGATGTCATCAGTGATGTCATTTGAGATGTCATCAGTGATGTCATCAGTGATGTCATCAGTGATGTCACTGACCATGTCATGAGTGATGTAATATGTGACATCATCAGCAGTGCATTGCGGGGGCGCGAGTTATAGTTAGCTGGACTAACTATAACGGGGGAATTTCACGGGTTTTGTACGAGTGCAATGTCCAACAACGTATAACTGTCCCTAAAACCTATGGTTTTTTCAGTGAATTTCAAAGGTTTTTTAAATGCTAATTTGTAACTATAACGTCCCTGAAACCTATGGTTTTTTCAGTGAATATATATATATATATATATATATATATATATATATATATATATATATACACACATATATATATATATATATATATGCTACTGGCAATCGCCAGTAGATAGTTATAGTTAGGACGTAAATTCCATAGAGAAAGCATTTTTTGACTTTTGACAAATCTTCACAAAATTTTCCAAAAAAAGGTCACCACTGATTCTAGTTGTACATAGAAAGTTTTGGGGTGATCCGTCAGGTGGGGACCGAGAAAAAGGGGTGGTAAAAAAAGTGTGTTTCCCATGTTAATTGCCATAGTGATTTTAGACACAACTACAGCTCGAACCGCTGGACGAAATTGCAATAAATTTGGCAGACAGGTAGCTTTTGGTCCAGAAAGTGCCCTTTTTGTTATTTGGTGTAAATCTGTTCAGTAGTTTTGGAGGTATTAAAGAAAATCCAAATTTGTATATCTAGGGTCACGATGTCTCCGCAAATATTGATGATCTCATAGAAAAGGGGCAGGGTAGGAATACCCTGATCCCCTAGCCGTGGTGCTGGGGTCCGCCAGGGTAAAAAAGATTTTTGTTTTAATTTTTTGCCGCAAAATTGTGATTATTCGCAAATTTGTGGCAAAAAAAAGAAGTACAGTCTCCAGGAATCCAGGCAAGTGATGAAAACATTTACTAAAAGAGAACACCAGACTGTTTCTTGATAGATCGGCCAGTGAGGAAAAAGCGGATGGAGATCCCATCCTCCCTGCTACGAGAGCTGTAGAAATCTTTATTAGGTCCTGGTCCACTGCTATGGAGCGGTCAACACTGCTGATGGCATTGGACATGCTGAAAGTGACCTCCTATGAGGTCCATCACCACGATCACCTGGGCTCACCACCAGTGTCAGCACAGGCATCCACTCACCCAGACAACTATATTTCTGCACTCCCTGCTGTCTCTGCACTTCATGAGGGGGCCACTCGGTGTTCCTCAACGCACTACGGAGAACGCGTACCCCTGCTATTTTAGCACTGCACTCTGAACAGAGTGTTTATAGACTCCTGTAGCCATGCACCAGCCCAGACACACTGCTCAAAGATGCAGATCTCATAAGAAACCCCCTGTCCTCTATGAGGGGAAACTCAGGGCCTTGCTTGGATAAATACTCCAAGGGCCCTTTCTCAGGGAACTTCCAGTTTAGCCACAAGGAGCCAGGGATCCTTGCTCTCATGTTCTCATCATTTATAGCCTAGAACGAGACCCCTGCAATACTGTTTGGGCTCCTTGTGGACATTCTTACACTTTACCTCACCTCCACACCTTACGAAGGGCTTGCTTAAGTTTTTATTTAATCTAATTCTAATTATTGATTGTATGCAACACTTCTGCAGTCTACATGCCTCTTCAAGGCGCCTAAGTGTCTGTTATTTGCTTGTCCTTACATGGTCTTTGTCCTATGTCCAAGCTGCAAGTAAACAACTCTAGGCAAAGGCTGCAGAGAGATCTGGTTCATTCACAGGTTCAGTCTGCGGCCTCTGAAGTCCACCTTCTCTATGTTTAATTTGTGTTTTTGTGCCAACCGTGGGCGCACCAGTAGGCACTGCGCTGAACTTTGTGGATTCTTTTCCACCTGATAATGGCAGTGGAAGGCACCAAAAGCTGCTGTCTCTGTCCTGAGACATGCTCTGAGCTCCGATTGCTGCACATTAATGTCCAGAGCTAACATGGGCATGCGTAGGTCCCCTCAGAGCTCGCATGCAAGGACGTGTTCTCTGGGCCCCGCGCACGCACATTAAACTTAGGACACCCAAGAATGTTCTTGCACTGCATTATCTGGGCACATTGGCATCCCAAATATGGTGTTTTTTGGACTTCTGTCCACCCAGTGCTTAATTTGTAAAATAATAAATGCTAGGGCCCTGGACAGGAGGCCACTGAAGCTTGCACCACCCATTGCCCCTGACATTGCTGTTAATGGTGGTACCAAAACAACAACTAACCATCTCTCTCACCTGCAAGTGCAACAGTTAAGATTATTCCAGGTCCCCAAAGCTAAAGGAATGGTTGGGGAGGTAGATATTTATGTATATTGTATTCATAAACAGCCATTGTTCTGCTCCTTTCTAAATTAGATGAGCAGCGCCACTATGTGGCAGACTGTCATAAATGTGGTGTTGACAATTAAGTGCCGGTGCTGAGCACCGGAAACCAATTAAGTGCTGGTGCTGAGCACCGGAAACCACCGGCTCAAATTAAGCACTGTGTGCACCATGTACTGATTAGCCGTGCCCACAACCAGCATGAAGGTGCACTGTCAGAGACCACACTTTCGTATTAAGAGTCACAGCAGAGGTCTGGGAGAGGCTCGGTCACTGACTGCTCTCCTGGCAGGCCAATGTTCGTGATATCGGACTCTCTGTGGAGAGTCCGATATCTGATATCAGACTCTCCGTGGGCACTGCATGCACCAAAGATGCAAAAGATTATTTTACGACTGACCCCACTCCCACCACATGCCCACACCAGGACAATGGCCTGCAGAGAACAAGCACAAGTTTCAAACGAACAAGTTTTATTCATCATTTTAAAGAAGTAATGAGCAAAAGAACATTCATGACCAACAAATCAAAATATTTTGAATGAAACCGCAGGAACTGGTGGTGTACATTTTGAGACAAAGGAAAAAGTAAGAAACAGTGTGGGGGGTAATCAATCAGCCAAAAAATTAAAGACACAGCTTAGAAAATAACAACAGCAAGCCTTCTTGATCTAACTTAAAGGTTGTAAAATTATTGAGTGATTCTATTTTGCTGAGAATCAGTCAGAGAACGGAACAATTCTAAAAAAATATCATGTTACACTCTGTACCTCTGCATGTGTGTGTGAGAGGGGGTGTTATATGGTTGTGTATATGTGTCAGAGTAAGTGGACAAGAAACTAGAGCTTCGAATGAAAGCAGGGGACATTGTCAACACAAAATGTGCATTTCAAAATTGAAGGCTAGAAATCAAGACTGGGAGAGGGGCTGAAGAGAAAACTCTCAGGGCACCGACTCGTGTGGACCTTGGCAGGTGACCATGGAAGCTCTTCTCCCATCCAACACAGCGCAGCAAGATTCTCAGTGTTGACACGGCCATGCTGAGTTCATGCTACGCTGAGTCGGATGCAAAGAAATAACACTGAACCACCCTGCAGATAACCACACCCTAGTCCATGCTGTGCTGTCTACTAATGCGAGCATCTCAAGGTGAATATAAAAGTCCATGCAAGGACAGTGCTGATAATGGCTTTCTATGCAAATGGTCTATAGCTTTTGAGCACACTCCTTTAACACAAGCCATAGACGTTCACTAATGTATGCAAAAGTACATCCTGAAGGAAGAATGGAGAGATATTTAAATGACAGTGTTCCTTCAAACTAATATAATTGTTTTTATATGATCGCTGCAGCAATGTGCATTTCATTGTTTACAGAAAGGGAGCAACTGACTGCATATCAGCTATGCAAGATTCAGGAAATGATCAGAAGACAGTTGGTAAGATTTCACCTGTCTATAGCAGAGATTGAGATACCTAATCGAATGTCGAGGAGAAGGTAGTATTTAGGGGCATAAGGTATAAAAGTAAGATATTATCAACGTACACTGTGGAGTTAGGCAGTGTAACCAAAGAGGTATGAATGAAAGAAAACACTGTATACATTGAGACATAAAGAAACACCAGTAATGTAAGTTAAAGTGGGTCAGGTCCAAACATTGAAGTAAAGGTTATCTATAGAAATGCATGAAGGTTATGACAGTGAAAGGGTAACAAACATAGAGTGAAGAAAAGATGAGCTGGAAGAAGATAATGAGAGTTGTAGAGGCGAGTGCAGAGACTGAAACTAGATCAGTCAACAGTGATTGAATAGCAGGAACTCGATACATGTTGAATAAGTAAAATATTATGGAAAGACCAGGGCTGTAAATGAGAAATTTAATAGCATGGAACTTGAGGTATGAGAATGATTTTACAGAAGTTGTACAGTTAGTAGAAATATGTGCAAAAGAGAGTGAAGTTGTGAGCAGAAAACAAACATAATAGAATTGCTGTGTTCCTAATGTTAAGGAGTACAAAAACAGAGATAGTTAAGGCTTTGACGCATCCATGAGCGAGATGTTGTGCCACAAAAGGTTTTAGAGAACTTGGAAAAAGAAAGCAATAATTGGGAGTCATCAGCATCAAATGATGAATTAAATAAATAATGAGACAGACAGATGAGGACATTACCTATGGATGATTTCATAGAAAATATTCCCTTTGTGACAGATGTTCACACTCAATCAATCAATCATTTGCATTTATGTAGCGCACGGTTGCTTCATGAGAGGAGTCCGGGTGCTAACAGTAAAAGAAGCTGACCTGTAGGGTTAAGGGACAAGATGATCTAAGCCTCAGCAAAAAGAACGTTTTTAACCTCTTTTTAAAGATAGGCTCAGAGAGAGCCATACAAACATTTTTGGAACTTGCAGAAGTCTAAGATTGCTCGATCTTAACAGGGCTGAGTGTGTTCAGATAGCGACCCCAGTGTGGCTTGCGGTTGGGGCCCTGCAGAGGTGCTGGCACACCTAAAACTTAGTGCATGGACTAAAAAACTGGTTAACGCTTGGACATAGGAACGCAACTCTCAATACTCAAGATTGTTCAGATCACTACTCTATGCCCCAGATACTAGTCGAAATTGGGTCATAACCCGCCCTTATTTAAGGTTCATCTCGAAGCCAGGAAAAAATAAATTATTAAAATGTGATCCACAAAGGTATATGCAATCAAGAAAAAATCAAAATAGCCAGCAGTTATCAGTGTCTTCAATTCACACAAGAGCGAACACAGCCATGCATATGCAAGATATAGTATCCTGCTTCCAGCTATCGAGAAATTCCCCCCATTGGGGCGCCTGATTGTCTCCAAAGTGGGTTTGACTCCGGCAACCCTATATTACTACTGGATTTAAGCCAACCAGTCACCTCAGCCCAGAATCATAGTGATGCATGAATTCGAAATAATGCCAACAGCTCAGGAGGAAATAACAGTGAAACAGAATGCTGGCGGCACTTAACTTCTAGATTCTACATAGCTCTTTGGTCTGAAAAAATCAGGACAGGGCTCAAACAAGACGTATGGAGACGTCTGTTCTCCACCTTAGAAGCTACTGCAAAAGCCCTTGACTTCCCCAAAAATTAATTTGATTTATGATTTTCACTTTTAGATACTTGAGCTCAATGCATGGCAGCAATTAACTCCCAATGTGAGTGTTTAAATTCAACAATTAATCGCTAATGTCCCCAGATGAGCAGTATTTGTCAACCAAGACTGCCAATATGCTCCCATTCTAGAAGAATTATTCACTCTTCCATCAATCTTAAGTTCACTGGTACAAGAGGTAAAATCCCTTAAACATGACCAAGCATCCATGCCAAACAACTAAGACTCTCAACACATTCTCTCACCTGTTGCAGGGGCATCATTTGAAAAAGCAAAATGCCAATGATCCAAGTCCCCTGAGTTTTCAAAACAGTGCTGGAACAATAGTTCAGGCATCAGAAATACACACAATCCCAACATTTCCCAGAAAAACAAATGTAGACAAAAGCATTGCAGGACCTACTAAAGATTTAACAGATATTAATAGCGATCAAGAATCAAGCAGAATAACAGTAATAAATAGTCTATTCTCACAGATTAACAATTCTATTCAGTCAAATCTGTCTAAATTTAAAAGAAAGAAGCTTAGGAAATCAAACAAAAAAAGGAAAAGGGAGGCTAAGGCGGAATGATAAAAAAAACGAGCAACATTTTCTTACGATCTTCAAGCCAACACCAAACCCAAATTACAAAATCGAGGTAATTCAACTACATGTAGAGACTGAGCAGCCACAATCTGTGAAAGGATTATCTCACCTCGTAACATTGAGCTAAATTGCTACACATCTCTGTCTATTAGCAAGTGCACTCACTTCAACTTTAGCACTAGATAATCTTCCTCTTAATTAAGAGATCCACAGGTTCCAATTTATATGAAGAACAACGGTCGAGAAATAGAGAAATTACAAGAGATTACATTAGCATCAGCTTATCCTTCAATTCACACTGGCATGCTAATTCAAGATAAAATCTCATCTCCAACCCCTATTAGGCCCCAAAAATATTATTGTATTGCTGCACACTCTGACACAACAAATACACTGATTGACAGCAACTCAAAAACCAGCTGTCGAAACCATGCATCCAACTCCTAACACTAGAGTTAATGGTAACTCAATCACCATCTTATACCCGGAATATAAATCCAGAGGTATATAAATCTAGAGGTAACAAGGACAATCCTAAACAGGGGCAATATTGTGAAATTATTAGTTGCACTCCAAGATGTAATGCATTTACCATCAAGTGATATAGGAGCTGTACAATTTTGACCGTCCTTGAATCCGGGAACAAACAAGGTCACCATTGTCACTTGAACATCAGAAGAGGCCGCAAGTCTAAGTCTATAGAAACATAAAGAATTTGAAGACTGGGGAAACACAGTGATTCAACTGTCTAAGGAACAATATCCAACAATTCTCCTTAAATACTAGCTAAGTGCCATTTCACTCAAACATTAAACCTCGTCTAAATTCAAGTTAGCTAAAACAAATTCATCAATGCTCAAAAACGCGAATGGTCTGGACCACCGTACTCAGTCTATCAACACAGTGCCAGTTCTAATCTCCTGGGACAAATTACACACGAGATGTTGCAAAGTGGTAAGACTTGACAAAGCAGAAAAAGATGATTGGGAGTGGATTCTGGTCACCCTTCATGTAAACAAAGGTATCTAACCCACAGCCACAAGCTAAAAGTGGCTATCAAACTACTTGAGAAGCTGTAACTGAACAATATCTTTGCTATCTTGGAATGCAGGTGGCATGAAGAAAGTATGATAAGACCCCAAGACTAGAGCCTATTTGAACACAAAATATTTTCATCTGCATCCAAGAAACCTGGGACAAAACTGAATTTCGAATTGAGAGGTACTATGAAATATTTTGTTCCAGCAGAACAAGTAAAGAAAAAAAGACATGCTAAAGGTGGCCTATCTACTTACCTCACAACTAAAAAAGACTTTCAAACAACAAAATTAACCATCAAGAACCCCAATATGCTGCCGACGACTGTCAAAAACTGGGGTTTGGCCTCTTCTAATAAACATCAATCCAGCTTCACAAGAGAATAAAGACATTATCAACAAAATTGAACTCAACTTTACCAGATTACAGTGCATGTTGAGAGACACCCAACATAACACAGCTGATCAGGCAGATCTACGACAGCTTTGATACCCAGACCCTGCCACAACGCCCATCACCACCGCACACAACCACGCCGCACCCCAATAGATCCTGCTCAACTGGACTCCGCTCACCACAGACGACACACTCAAGGCCATGAAGAGCATCCACTCCGGAGCCCCATCGAACCCTTCCTTGTATCACATCTTCCATAGAGCAACCACCTCCACCGCCCTCGAGCTTCGCAGCACCATTAACTGCTCCATCGAGACCCTCACCTTCCCTGAAGACGGGAAACACGCCAAGATCAACTCACTGCTAAAGAAGCCATCTGCCATCCCGACAGACCTCAAGAACCTAAGACCCATTCTCCCACCTCCCCTTCCCAGCCAGGGTAATTGAGAAGGCCATCAATGCCCAACTCTCCAAGTTCATCGAAGAGAACCACGTCCTGGACATCTCCCAATCCAACTCAGGAAGCAACCACAGCACAGAGACCGCACTCCTTGCCGCCACCGACGACATCCTCTCCCTCCTTGACCAAGGCGAAACCGCAGCCCTCATCCTACTGGACCTCTCGGCCGCCTTCGATACCATCTCCCACCGCACCCTAATCACAAGACTCCACAACACCAGCATCCGCAACCAGGCCCAGGACTGAATCTACTCCTTCCTTGCCAGCTGAACACAGTGAGTCAGACTACCTCAGTTCCTCTCAGAACCTACAGAGATCATCTCCTCCCTGAGCTCCACCATCTTCAAAGTGTACACGGCCCCCCTTGTGGCCATTGTCAGAAACCACAGACTCAACATCATCTCCTTCATCGACGACACCCAGCTGATCCTCTCCCTCACTAATGAACCCACAGCCATCAGAATCAACTTTCACAGCGGGATGAAGGCCGCTGCCACCTAAATGAAAGATAGCTGCCTCAAGCTCAACTTGGACAAGACCGAAGTACTCATCCTGTGAAATGTCCCCTCAGCCTGGGATGACTCCTGGTGGCCCGTCGCACTGGGAACCCCACACCCCGATGGACCACGCAAGTAGCCTCGGCATCATACTGGACTCATCGCTCACAGTGAACCACCAGATCACCATTGTATCCTCATCCTACTTCCACACGATCCACCTGCTTTGAAAGACATTCAGATGGATCCCCACAGAATCCAGAAAGACGGTAGGCACACACTCATCACAAGCAGACTCAACTACAGCAATGCACTCTACACCGGCGTCACCCAGAAACTGCTCAGGAAACTACATAATGTTCAAAACACCGCAGCCAGACTGGTTCTCAACATCCCCCACTGCAGCCACATCACCGAACACCTTTGACAACTCCACTGGCTCCCAGTCAAGAGAATCACTTTCAAGCTCCTCACACATGCCTACAAAGCTCTCCACGATGCAAGACCAGCATATCTGAACCATTGCCTCTCATACCACATACCCACCAGACAACTTCGCTCCACCCAACATGCCCCTGGCCACCTACCCACAGATCCACAAGACCAAAACCAGAGGAAGATCCTTCTCCTACCTTGCTGCCAAGACCTGGAACACCCTACCCCTCCACCTCAGGCAATCCCCGTCACTGACCCAATTCAGGAAGGATCTCAGCACCTGGCTCTTCGACTGAACCTCCACGCCCAGACGGATAAGCAGCCCCCCCCTCAGTGCCTTGAGACCCTCACAGGTGAGTAGCCGCGCATTACAAACCCCTGGTTCATTGATGCCATGTTGGCTATTCTAGCCCAAGGTATAATGCCAGAAAGAACCTATGTGGCTCTGTACCCTTAATGGCTGGTTTCAAAACAATTCCACAATGTCACATACACAGATCTCTAATAAGAGGCTTTCAGTTATAGACTGCACACTTGTTGTATCGGTTAGAGTTCTCAATAGAATTAAAAGCTTCAGCATCATAAGTAGATGTGAAAGTGACCATTTGCCTCAAAAGCTCATTCTTGATAACAGTAAAAAAAAAACATAAACACTCTATATGACATGGAGTTATCCACTAACCAGGTCTCTTGGAAAAGAGTAAAACGGAACAGTTATTTCCGAATACAATCTTTGGAGAAGTTCTTTTAACAGTTCATCATTGTAAGATTCAGATCCAATCTGCGTATTGCCGTAGTACAGTACGCAGCTAATGTTGTACTACTAAACTTAACTGCGGTTAGCCTCCAAAAAATACCAAATGTGCTGAACAGCTACTGCAAAGTAAAACAAAAGGATGTTAATCTCGAAAAAAACAAATATAGTTATCTTTAGCTGAACAATAAAAGGGAGAAAAACGTCTAGCCAAAACTAACAAATACAACTACTTGGGTGTAAGGTTAGATGACTGCAGAGGACATTTACAGCATCTGAATTTACTCAGACCAAAGGTCTCCTCCCTACTCTTGCTTTTCAAGCTCTGTCACATAAGACCTGCAATACGCCACTTATACCAATTCTGAAAGTGACCAAAGCAAAACTTATGCCTACTATTACAGACAGAAGCGCACCCTGACCTATTCAGGTCCTTTGTCAACACCTCCAAGAGAAAAATATGCACATTTTTATTCAGATTCCCACAAACTCTTTTACATGACCAGATAAGACCTGAATCAGGTTTAATGGACCAACCAGTAGCTCAGAAATCAGCATTTTTAAAATATATGTAGACACGGAGAGATGCACAGGGCCTCACTTTGAAGTGCTAACTTTTAAAGCCCACTAAAACACCTCCCACGCAGAAATGTTGGCTATTATCACTGTGGGTGCTGCGAGCGTGTCGGCTCTGCACGCTGGCCCATCTACCATGTACCTGTGCAAGTTTACTACACGAATACAGATGATGGTTACCGGACCCTTTCAACCAGTACTGCATTTGGTCCTGCCGCCACACCATAATCTTCTGCTTGTGGGAGACTATCACCATGTAATTGCCAGAATTATTAGATATAATAAACTTGTAGACAGGCTAATAGCGAGGTAATTGAAGTTCTTTCTGGTTCCCTTGACTCTAAAATGCTTCTTGCACCATAGTAATAAGTTCCATATCCTATCGGAAGACGTGTAAAGCACTCTCTTTGTCTACTGTCCTACCCCTCCTTTCAGAACACCACATTTTACAATTTTATGAAAGAAACAAGCTCTTATTTTTGGGCAAAGATTCTGAATATGTGACTTATTCTATCATACAAATCCCGTGGGCAGACCACCAAGGAGGCACCAGTCCCAGTGACTCTGAAATGATCAACACTGTACGGAAAGAACTGTTCAGCTTTATTAGAAAGGGAGCAAAGGTGCTCCCGAGCTCGCTATCCTAACCTTCTATGTAGTACACTGCATTTAAACAATTTGATGAAAGTACACACACTCACAGTTTCTTACCCAAGAAATCCGGAAACAACAGACTTTTTCAGATTACCTGCAGTATAACCCCCTTTAAAATCTGCTATCAAAGCCCATGTACAAAGTTGTCGTTTATTTCAAGACCCCGTCAATACAGGACTCAGAACACCTGATATTTAATTAACCTGTGCATACGTGATCGCTCAACAAATTATCTTAATATTTTTCTATTTTTAATATTGAATGTACCATGGTTAATTGTTTGAAGTAACTGAAATAAAACATCATTTACTTAATTTCTGGCTGAGTTGAGTAAATTTCATCCATTACAAGTAGGGCTTCCGGTTTTATATTTATTTTTTAGACATTTCCGTTTAAATTTATCCATATCTATTTATTGCTCTTTCTATCTGTATATTTTTGTATTGATTTTGTGTTTTGTTAAATGGTTTACCCGAAACTAGTATATTCCTACTTTTATTTAACTGACCGAGTTACACTTGCAATAGACATCTCATGCACGTTAGTGCTATAAGAAGCCATTACTCATATGCAATACACTAAAAGGACATTAACATTTCCGTACAAGTGTAAAGAGGGCACAGTCCTTCCCATTTGAACTAATCATATATTAATACCGTTTTAGTATTTCCAATTTATTCCAATGTTGTACTTACTTTACATACTGCAGGACTATTACTTTACATACTCCAAAGTACGTTGTTAGGAGGCCCATATATTTGATTACAAGTCATATTCTAATATTGAAAGAAAAACAGAATTAAATAATATTACACACATTACATATGATAAAACAATATCACAGAATAATACATCTTCTAAAAAATACTCTTCGGGATAAGGTGCAACTCACCCATTAGCGGTGGGGGAAAAGTTAACTTTTTATTTTTAATTCTCTGAAGCTGCCTTCATTTCCATGTGTGTTCTACAAATGTATTTTGAAGATCAGGAATATCAGTTCCCATTCAGAATGGTGTCATGCAATATGTAGATATTACAGCACTTCAACAGAGGCATCTTACCATGCTTTCAGATTTCAGAGGATAACAAAAGAAGTGTATGATTGAGCCCATAGAGGATCCATTACAACTGCAATTGTCTAAAGCGTCATTAGAAAAATGTTTCTCATTTTTTCAACACTCTTGCATGTTAGTCTAAGCTGCTATCAGCCTAACAGTCATGATTGACACCATCAAACCTCACTTTTTTTCATATTTAAAAATAAATATAGATAGAAAAATAGATGGGTTTCTGTCTGTATACCTGGTAAATATTAGTTAAAATGGAAAACTGTGAGACTTAATTACAAATAGCAAGGCTAACTGAACATTACCGGCCAATCCTCGAGGAGAAATACATTTCCGCTGCTCTAAACCTCAAACTAATTAGCAAGTGCCTTCAGCCACCTGAGTTTCATAAATACAAGGGCCAATGTGATTCCTCTACTCGAACGAGAAAGTTAAATATATGCACTTTATTAGGTATCCCTCAGGTCACATATTGCACTGCACTCCTCATCTTAATACATTATTTCCTGGACATCGTGGACATCATGAAAGAACATTGAAAATGACTCAAGTACCTCAAACTTTTAAAATATGTATGACATATGGGCACATTTTGCAATTTTACTTTCAGTAAAACAGATTTTTGCATACAAAAATGCAAAAAAGTATGTAAATTATGTGCGATAGCAAGTCACGTGTCTGGGCATTTTATACGAGAATGAGCTTATGATTGTGACCATTTTCACAGAAAGATACTCTCCCTTGGGGGAGGGGGAAGGTCAGCCTCTGTAGTGTTTTTCTAATTCAGCAACTCCTTGTTAGGGGTCTAGCAGGGAACTAGCTGGGTGATCGGTCAGAGGACTAGCTGGGTGAGAGTGGGATAAGACTGGATACTGATTTTGTGTGGTGTCTCGGAAGGGAGTACATACAAGAGCGTACCCAAAGGCTGGAAGAGAAGTGGGACAGAAGTAGAGGACCGTACCAAGTTGGAACAGGCTGTGAATAGGGCACTGGAAGTCTGCATGGAAAACACAAGTACACACAACAAGAATATAAAGCAGGGAAACAATAGACAAACTATCATAAATTATAGTTTGTCTGCTCCTCAGAAATGATCTCTCTGTGAGGTGCAAAGATCTCATACGAAAGCAAGCAGCAGATTAATCTCACAGAGTTCTGGGAGACACCCGGCAGCTCCTATGGAGAAGGTGTGCTGGGTGGTTCTCTGTGCCAAAGGGACAAGACTTGGAATCTCACTGACACCCTTGAAAGCAATGAAAATCAGGATAACAACACAAGGCAGAACAACAGGTAACAGAACAAGGAACACCAAAACAGAAACTGGGCTCAGGCAAAAGCAGGACTAGAATCAGGGTCAGGGACAGGACTGAAATTCTGAGAACAAGGCTAAGAAAGATCTGCACTCAAATAAGGCAAGACAGAAATATGCAGACAAACAGGAACACCGAATACAAGGCAAGGAGTCTGCATATAACAGGGCTGATCAAGCAGAGTACAGACAGGAGACTACGAACTATGGCTAACACAGCAAAAGTGATGCAAGACAACTGGGGAGAAACAGCAAGTACAAGTAGCCAGAAACAGGAAAATAGGAACAGGGGAAGAAGGACACAGAATCAAAGGACAAGTCTGCAATCACAGCAGCAGAAACACAGAGCACAAGGAGACTCCACAGACATCAGTTGCAAGCTGCTGCACTCTGCGCTCACAGGGCTGAAATAGCTGGAGACTCAGTGGAGGATCAACGGTGCAGAGAGAGAGCCAGGTGCAAAGAATAAACCAGGTGTGAGGAATCAGGAAACCACCAATGAAGTGAAGGCTTAGCTGAGGCTTGCAAGGTGAGAAGACCAAGGAAACCAAGAGGCACAAGAAAGGGAAACAGAAAGCCAGGAATGGAGTATGGATTGGAACACGCATAGAGAAGGGTCCTTAATGCAAATATAAAGGGGTCAGAATAGCAGTAGGATCCAGGTAAAAATCTAGCGTACAGGAAATCACCACCAGGATGTGATCTAAGAAGGGTCTGAAGACAAAGGGAACTACAAGGAACATAATGCATCAGGGACACAGAACCGAAACCTGGACACAAAGGTGAAGCAAAACTAAGGATTGATGTGTATATTGATCTATACCGATGTCAAGGCAGGTTCATAAGAGCCCTTATGAGTGACATCTAGTGGCAGGAGGGCAGAATGCTGACACTTGTACGTTACCATAGTTCATGCCCAGAGCATGAGTACCTCTTCACCAAGTTGGAGAAGGAGCAGATAAAAACTGCAAGCCCCAGAGTTGCAAATCAATGAACATTATCAGGCTGATTCCTAACAAAAGAACTGTTTTACATACTCTAACATGCCTTTGTGAATTTGAATTTTGAATTTGAATTTATAGAGCGCATGGCTGCCCGAGGGCTTCCCAGTGCTAGGGAGAGTGCTGCCAGTGAAGAGCTGAGCCGAGGCAGAGTTAGTGGAGAAATAGACAAGTTTTCAGTTTCTTTCTAAAAGACGTTTCGTTTGTTGAGGCTGAGATTTCCAGTGGGAGGGCATTCCACAGCTTAGGAGTCAGATGGGCGAAAGATCTACCACCCCATCTAGCTCTTTTAATTGGCCCGAAATGTCTAGCTCCTTACTAATAAAAGTGTAAATAAAGAAGGCACAGTTCTTTCCATTTGAACAAAGTATATATTAATACTCTCTTAGTATTCCTATTTTAGATGTTTTCAGGACCGCTCACAAAGGCAAGTATGAGTATTTACTTTACATACTGCAGGAATATTACTTTACATACTCCAAAGTACTTTAGTTAAGAGGCCCATATATTTGATTACAAGTCATATTGTAATATTGAAATCAATTCAAAATTAAATAGTAATATACACATTACATATGATAAAAGAACATTACTGAATAATACAGCTTCGAAAGGTGCAACTGGCTCATGAGTGGTGGAGGAAAAGTTAACTTTTTATTTGAAATTCTATGGAGCTGTCTTAATTTCCATATGTGTTTTACAAATGCATTTTGCAGATCAGGAATATCACTTTCTGTTCAGAAATGTGGCATGCCAAGTGTGATATTACAGCACTTCAATAGAGGCATCTTACCATGCTTTCCTCTTAAAGAGGCTAACGAAAGAAGTGCATGTTTGAGAACATAGAGGATCCACTACATCAATTGGTACTTAGCTCCCAATGTCAATCTTTGCATTTACTTTCTGTTACTATGATTATGTGTTAATGTAAATTTAACATATGTTCACTAAGGTTTCAATTTAAACATAATAATACAAAGGCACTCTTTATTGCACTTTTTTATTTTGAGGCAAATCCACCTTGGTCTCCTTCTATATTGTGACATTAGATTTAGCATGCTGTTCTAGTGCTTAATTTAGCAATGAAAATAATTAATTATTGGAGTGAATTAAATGTGTATATGAATATGAATTATATAGTGAAAACAAAGTGATGTACATGATGTGAAATGTCAGTAGATATTGCAGAAGGAAGAGGAAAGGGAACCTGGAGAGTCTATGGCAATGCAAGAATGAGTTAAATGAAAGGTCTTAAGACCAAAACTTAAGACAAACTTAAGTTTAACTTAAGTTTAACTTAAGACAAAATCCTAACTTAAGTCAAAATCCTAACTTTACTACTACTAAATGTCTTCTGTGAATACCAAAAGTAATAAGTTTAGGATTTTGTCTCAGATTAGTTCTGTGAATCGGCCCCGAGGAGATTGGAATGAAGGCAAGCCCCCAACATGTCCCCCTTCCTTACAGAATATCGACAAATGAAAACCACAATAAAACAAAAACCATACATGCGTGTTCAAATTGCACAAGAAATTGGATTACTACCATAACAGTCTAACACAACAAATGTGAAACATCAAAAAAATATAAGCACAAATGTCACATTAAAATTTATACAAAATGAAGGAAGATTCTTACATAAAGCATAAAACACACTAAACTCTAAATCATTGAAAATCTGAGGAAGGAAACACTACAATATAAAATCACTGACTATCAGGGAAAGAATCTTCTTTGCACTGAACTAGGCCAAAATCAGCAAACACTCGTTGACCCCTTAGGTGGCTCAACACCCATTCTTTCACATACTTACTCAGTCTTGGCCCTAAGTACCACAACCACCTTACTCTTGTTCCAGATCTTGCCATTCTCCAGAACTACCACATGGTCCTTCACGATCTCCTCCGAAAAAGTGACCCTTCGGGGGACCCGTAGGACATTGCAGCGCCGGCCCAACGAGGAGCACCAGCCCAATGATGAAGCATGACATCCTTCGGGGTGTGTGAGGGCATCATGATAAGGACACACTGTCCCCAAATGATGGAGTAGTGGAACGACCATAGTTACTCTTATTCTACTCTTCCTTTCTAGTAGGAACAGTAACTCCCGTTTGATTACTAACACCCTAGAATTTACACTGTTGACAAATTTTATCTCTGTCGACTTGGACATGTACTCAATCAACACCAAGTCATACTTAGATGAACTGATCAATACCACAGAAGGACGGGACACATTGAATGCTAAATAATGCCATGGCACCCCACTGCTGACCACAGGTGTCACTGGGGACGGTACAGTGACCTGTGACTTGTCACTTAAAATGCACACACTTCATTCCCTCACACAATTTTCAACTACTCTATCCATCCCAGGCCACCAAAAATCCTCTCTGACACGGTGTTTCATCTCACATATGCCTCCATGTCCCTCGTGTGCTAGTTCGAGGACTTTTGGTCTAATGTCCTTAGGAACCACCAAATTTTCACATCTCAACAAAATACCATCAATGATGGACAACTAATTAGCAGAACTCCAAAATGGAACCAGCCCCTCACTCATGTCACAATCACTGGCCACTGATTGGTGACACACTTCATGACTTCCTGTAACATTCTATCCTTGAAGGCAGCTGCCCGCCATTCCTCTTCAGATAAAACCCCAGAAGTAACCACACTTACAGCACAGACAAATTTCACATCATCATCAACATCATCCTCATTCTCACTTCCTTCACCAGCCACTACAGGTAATCTAGAAAGGCAGTCAGCGGCAACATTTTGGACTCCAGGGACATATTGCAACTTATATTGATTATCTTGCATATGGTATTGACACTTTGCAATACGCGGGGTTGCACTTTCACCATTGATAGTACTGAATAACTCCACTAATGGTTTATGATCGGTGCGACAAATGAATTGATTTCCACAAATAAAATTCCTAAAATACTGCACCCCTACCATAAGCCTCCTTCTCAATGGTGGAATAGGTAAGTTCCACTACACAAAGTGCCCTGGCATTGTGCTTTGCTCGCATGGTTTCATAACCCATCCTCATCGCCACTGAAAGGAAGACGCAGGGTTAACTGGTTTAGGTAAGTTTTATTCTTCCTATAGACCCAAGCATTAGGCAGCAACTGCCGTTCTCCGTATATGACCAACATTCCACATTGCGAGCATCGACCTGCATTCCAACCTCCTCAAGGCACAAGGGGATTGGAATGAAGGCAAAATCCCAACACTAAGGTATCATGGTGAGGCAGCAGAGCAGAAATAAAGTTAATATCAATGACAAGGTAGACTTTTTTTTTTTTAAAGAATTGTTGTCATATTGAGTGATAAAAGAGCCTGGGTATTATTCCAAACAAGCCTAATCTATAAAAAAGAATTTTCAAGAAGGTAAGGTGAGTGGAGGGAATGCTATATTTGTAGTTGTAAATAATAAAAAAGGAATGAGTTTAAGACATTTCAAGCCTTTACTGAGAGCATGTTGTACCATAAAAGCGGTTACCACCTGTAAAACTACTCCCATGCTGGTGGTTTTAAACCTTATAAATTCCCACATAGAACCACAACAAGCATTACACCCATCCAACCTAGCACTCTATAATACTCAGCCAATAATGCAATTCTGCAGGTTGCAATGAGATATGTAGTGCTTCCCAAATGCAATACCATACAAGACAATGCCTCGCTTAAGTGGAGAAAGGACATGTGCTGGAGTGACACTTACAGGGAGAGTTGCAGAAGCATTGCCAGCTGAAAAGATACAGGTAGGAAGGGAAATGAGAGGGGTGCTTTAAGAGGGATGCAGCATCCAAAGTATTACCCTACAATGAGATGTTACATGAAGAGATGGGTTTTCAGCTCTTTTATCTTGAATAAACCATTGTAAAAAGCCAAGTGCCACCCTCTGCAAGGCCGCCTCTAGTAAGATTCTTAAACAATCTGCATTGAGACTTTCCACATTTGTTCTATCAATAGCACAGATAAAATAACTGCTAATCAAATATTGAGGAGATTTAAAGAGTATAAAGGACAATTCCAAGAACAGGTTGGCAGTAGCAATTTTCTACCTCAAAGAGAATGAGTTTTTAAATCTCATAACTCAGTCGCCATACCACACAAGTGTGCAGTTAATGTTGTGAATTACTAACATAGTTTTATGTTTGTGGCCTGAAATTTCGAGAAGGGAATGTTGTCATACCTTAATATCATAACCAAACTATTGAGGACAAAAATATTTTAAGATAATTGCATTTGGGAAAGTATAGACTTACTGTTCTGAACTCCATGTGTACATACTTTGAAAGATATGTACACATATGGAGTAAGACATAACAATCTATACATAATTACCTAATGATATGTTTGTCCTATATAAGGGCTATGATATTAAGGTGTAAGAACATTCCCTGCTCAATATTCAGGTCCAAAACCAGTGTTATGGGACTACCTCCAAAGTTACTATTTAATCTAAGGCATGATCCAGTAGAGTGGAGAATGACCATTTTTAGCTTTTTCAAGGTGAGCAGTCCACTTGTTTGTAGTGGACAATCGTGCACTTAATTAGTCATAGATTTTCAAATATTGAACCTGTTCATGCATACAGAATATATTGTGAAATACGCTCTTGTCATTCAGGTTCATAAAGACAGGATTCCATCTTCCAAGCAGATGATTAAAGTTTGGGTACATGAATATTTTTACATATTTCCGTTATGCAATGTTACACATTAAACAATTACATTTTATACATTTTCAATTTTGAGTCCAGGAAGATCAAGTAATTAGACAAGAATCATATCATTTTTTATCAAGTGGGGAAACTGGGATTAGGGCCAGATCTTCAGGTTTACAGGAGAGCAATGTAACCATTAGATTTAATCTCCTTGCAAACTTCCTGCAGAACATACACTGGATAAATGTGCCTGCTGGCTAGGCTTTCCAGTCAACGTAAGAAGGCATTCTTAAATTTTGTGAGTAACTCAAAGTTCCTACTTTGAATGGCCCTATCCGCTCACCTGACACTCTTCTTGGTTTGCACAATTTTGTAATGGCTCTAGATCTCCCTTTTTATGAATCAGTTTGTGCTATATAAATACAATCAATTCATTCATTCAAATGTATTTGTCGGTAATGCATGTAGGCCATGCTGTACATAACACATATGTGTATATTACAGATCTATCTATGAGTGTGAATCATGCATACTTCCTTCAGCTTTACAACCTGATTTTCTCCTGGCTTCAATCCCTTCCAGCTATGATTTATATTTTAAAGCTTCCATCTTTGTGTTGGTAATTCAAATTTACTAACAGTTAATCAAGTGAATTGCTTTGTATTTATTCACTAACTCTTTTTCTTTACACTGCTGAGGTGTATGTATGATTCTGCCCTAGAAAGAAGGACCCTAAATTATCTTACAAATGAATGCTTTGCCTACTTGTTAAAATATGAAAAATCTTACAGGCATGCTTAGTTCTGAAACTGCCCCTCTAAATGTATCACAGAGTCAGAGTGCCACAATATTGTTGTCAGAATAGTGTCTGAAATAAACATCTTGTTCTCAATATAATTCTGAAAAATATTTCTTCATTGGACTTAATAAAAGCAAAATCAACACATTAAAGGAAATATGTTTTTGTATACAATATTTAGGACACAATATTTATGTTAGGCATTATGGGCCAGATTTATCAAGGATTTGAGTCGAACTTGCGCTACGCAAGGGTGATGCAAAACCTAAGTGAGATTTATCAATCCATGCAAGGCCACCTTGCGTGCCCCTGCATGGCTTAATAAATTTAGAGTAAAGCAAACAGCGCAAATCGCTGCCTTGCATTACTCTGCCCCAGGGAAGTATTCCATGAGTGGAGCGTGGGTGTTCCCATGCATTTACCAATGGATTTTAGCGCATTCCCAGATTCTCCATTAATGGTAGACCTGGGAACACATCAAAATGCAACACCTCCTCAGGGGAGGCTCATCACGGAGAAATATCTTTATTTCTCCCCATTGTTTCCTCTTTCAACATGCATTGCATTTTACAGCTCACATAGAAAGAGGAATAAGCCTCTGAGGATTGTTTTTGTGCAGGAAGGTGCCCCTTACATCACAAAAACAATCCTGCTTACAACGCAGTCATCCTTGCCCCACGACTCAAGGGTGTTGAGTTGGTGCTAGGCAGCCAAAAGTGCACCAGCACTAGGAAAGGATATGAATGCATTGCATAATGTTAAATACGACACATTTCTGCCCTTTCCCATTTAGGCAGCTCAGTGCAGCAAGGTGGCTCGCTGCGTTGCGCGTTAAAATGATAAATATGGGCCTATGTCTCTAGACAATATCATGACAATCAACCATTGCTGAGGTAGCTCTTGCTTTTCAATAAAGTAAATCCTTCATTTTTGCTTTGTAGACTATTTACCTTGCTTGCATTTCCCACACATATTGATTTCATTGACGTTTAAATATTGTAAAATAATCTCGATACAGTGTTGATTAATAGTATTCCAAATGTAGATATTTGATAAATACATAAATGATGTTGAACAGTTAGCCGATCAACATTGTTGACTTCAAGGCCCGAATCCAGTTTTAGCAGTTACCCTATGGTACAATGGCTGTCGCCTCAGGCAAGGGGACTAAACCCTGAATTTGATGTTGCTTTTTCTATACTACTTTTATTTTCCCTAACCATCTCCTCTTTTGAAGCAAAGCATTTGTCTAAGATAGGTTGATATTACCTACTGGATGTAGAGGGTAACCTCGCATTAGAACACATTATATACCTCCTTTGCCACTCTGCTGTCACTAATAATAAGAAAAAATAACACAGGTACTGATGTTTTAAAAAGTTACAAATTCACTCACATAAGCTTATATCTATGCCTCACATGAATTTCTGTCATTTTTTGAATTCTCAAATAATTCCCATAGTGCCCTCTGGAGCCAGCACCTGGTAGAGATTCCAAGGAGTGTGTAAGTAAGTACTCGCTGTAATCGCAGGTTCCAAGCAGCAGTCCTTATACTTGTAGCCATAAGGCTATATGACTACATTTTAAAATTCATTTTTGTTTCTCCTTAGGGAAGATATTTTTTCCCCTTGAGAATCCCCTTCCTCTACATCGCCACCAATTTTGGGGTATTTTCCCTTCCATTTCACACCCTGAAAAAAGAATGTACTCCTGTTCCAGAAAGGAGTAATGATCTGGTAATCGTCAGTTTAATAAAGAGCATGCCAAAGGTTTTTGAATATGCAGACACTTGTTTGTGGGTGTTCAGTAACCTTGCCCACCCCCAGACCTTCGCTAGTGAGATTCGAGAAAATTCTATCCTTCTTGCACAATTCTCTCTGTGCGGAAATCTCTTTAGAATTGTCAATTTACTGTCTGTGAATGAATAACAAGGAAATAAGGGGCGTATTTATGAAGATTTTGCGTTGCCATTGCGCCTCGCAAGAAGGCGATTAAAGATAATGCAAAACCTAAGTCAGATTTATCAAGCCACGCAAGGCCACCTTGTGTGCCCCTGCATGGCTTGAGAAATCCAGATTAACACAATGCAGCACAGCACAAATCGCTGCGTTGCCTTACTCTGCCCCATGGAGGCGTTTCATGGATGTAGCGTGGGTGTTCCCATGCATCCACCCATAGATTTTGGTGCATTTCTAGATTTACCAACACTAGTAAACCTAGGAAAGCATCAAATTGCTACGCCTGCCCAGGGGAGGCATAACGAGGAGAAAGATCTTTATTTCTCCTCGGTTTTCGTCTTTCTATGTGTGCTGTGT
Organism: Calotriton arnoldi; assembly: GCA_963921515.1. Lineage (NCBI taxonomy): Eukaryota > Metazoa > Chordata > Amphibia > Caudata > Salamandridae > Calotriton > Calotriton arnoldi. The sequence goes on from CAWUFW010002369.1 coordinate 2,126,883, forward strand.
CCCTTCCTGCACAAAAACAATCCTGTCTGGAATGCATGAACCCTTGCACCACAGCGCAAGAGTGCCTGTGTTGGCACTAGACAGTCAAAAGGGCACCAGCGCAAGGAATGAGCAGGAATACGTCGTATTATGTTAAAAACAGCGCATTCCTGCCTTTTCCCTCTCACGCAGCGCAGGGCAACAAGGTAATCTTCTACGCTGCACTGTGTGAAAGCGTCATAAAGAAGCCCTTATATGTTAAAATCACTGTATTTGCTCAACTAAGACTTCGTTTATGAGTGGCACAGTTAATTGTGTGATGCCTTTTATTTCCAAACAACTCGAAATTCCAAGTTTTGTGGCAAACACTGTACCACCCCACTTTTCCCCAGATAAATTTCAGCAGGTCAAACTTGTTAATAAATACCAGGGGAAGATGCCTGGTAAACACGGGGCAGATGGGTTTTGTTGCATTAAGCACCAAACCTGGCATGTTATGCCCCATTTTGTGATCAGAAGTCGAATAAGCGAAAATTGTCACACAAGATAATATTCGAACACCTCAGTGTCGGATTTAATTGATCGCATCTAACACCAGGGCACTCTAAATAAGTCCGAAGTGTCACTTGTGGGCAGAATTATGTTGGAGAATCCGGCCCTTAGGCAACGGAATAAATAAACATGCAGCGTGGGAAACAAATCCAGCAATAACCATTGAAAACGTGTCCTGAAGATAAAACGCATTTTAATATCGAATTGGGAAGCCATCAGATTAAAGCACCCATCTTTCTTTAATTTCCAAGTGCATTTTCTTCTCGTATAAATGCGAAATGTGCCTGCGTGTGTTTCGAGCCATCGTTACAATAAGGATGTGTGTTGATACAGATCTGATGAACACGAATGGCTGCGACATTACAAAGTGAGAGCTGCTCCAGCAATCAGCATTTTTCTAAAGAAGAGATAGATTTTAGAGAGCTGCGCCTGTGCACTCATCTTCCCCAGCCCGTGTGTATTTTTTTCATGATTCTCTTTGAAGCTGTCGCTGAAGGGTTTTAGAATTTGCGGATATGATAGCAGGGGAGCTTGGGAGCCGCTATGCTAATGATGCATTAGCCTGCCAATCAGCCCCCGTTCTGCACAAAGGCCTACTATATTTGTCCAGTGAGTAAGTATTCGTGACAAAAAAACATGAAAGAACATGGCAGGGGCCGTTCCCTTGGATTTCACAGCCTATTTCGCAAGCAGAATCAAAACGGGCAACCACAATTATATTGCCGACTCAGCCCCCCCCCCACGCTGCTGGTAATCTAACAACACACTTGGATTTCTTTGCGAACAATATTCGACTCTGACTCTGAGAGAGTCAGTTTGATTGCACTTCCTTTCAAAAGAGCCATCTTCAGGCTGTCGCTATTGATTTGCATTACGGCCTCATTGTGCTTATCAGGGACGCCCAGCATGTGAACTGAACGCATCGCAGCTTCAAATCAATCCTATTGTTAGCCGGTGAACTTTCAAAATGTGGGCAAGTTAATGCCACAATCGAGAAAATAAATAGATACACACGTTGGGACTTATTTATGAGATGCTTGTGCTGTCGGAGTGCAGTCCCGGCTCCTGGAGGGAGTTTCGCCGGACGGTGACGTGTGGCGGGGGAGGGGCAGGGTGGGGGGTAGTAAAAACCGGAATCCGGCCGAATCCAGGTAAGTTAGCAAATAAATAAATAAAACGAATTTCGTAGCGCGCTGCATCGCCAAATGCGATGCAGCGCGCTACGAAATTCGTGTTATTTATTTATTTGCTAACTTACCTGTGTTCAGCCGGATTCCGGTTTACTACCCCACCCTGCCCTCCCCCGCCGCATGTCACCGCCGGCGAAACTCCTCCAGGAGCCGCGACTGCCGGAGTGTCACTTTTTCTCACGCTCCGGCTGCGCAATCCTCTCAACCATATCTATGAGGCCACGCTAAGCCACTTTGTGTGGCTTTGCATGGCCTCATACATGTGGAGTAAGACAAAGCAGCGCACATCGCTGCGTTGCCTTACTCTGTGCCGGGGAGGCGTTGCAATGGGTGTTCCCACGCAACACCCATAGATTTTGATGCTGCCCCATATTTGCGTAATCAAGTAATCCTGGGGGAGTGCCAAAACCTTATGTCTCCCCAGATCAGGCTTTATGCAGCACACATAGAAAGAGGAAAACGCCTCTCAGGAATGTTTTTGTGCAGGAAGGTGCCCCTTCCTGCACAAAAACAATCCTGCCAAGAACACAGACACCCTTGCACCACGGTGCAAGGGTGCTTGTGTTGGTGCTAGGCAGCAAATTGTGCGTCAGCACAGGGGGAAAGGACAGGAATGCAGTGTATTTCATACATACAGTGCATTCCTGCCACTTTCACATTGGCGTAGGGCAGCACAGCAAGAAGACTTGCGACTCTGCCTTATGCTAATTCTCAATAAATTAGGCCGTAGATTGTCAGATGCACAGCGACAGAACGTTATGAATACAGAGCTGTAAAAAGAGTATATCGTTTTATGTATTTTTGAAAACATTTTTGTTGTTGTAGTTATAATCATTATTATTAGTAAAGCCCATGATATTATTAGTTAGCATTAAATTGTTGTTGAGTTGTTCCTTTTATGTTTTGTAACTGTTCTCTAGCACACAAATAAGACAAGTTTAGCTCGCTGCTCCAGGAAAAATCATTTTTTATTTTCCCAGCCACTTGAAGTATATATCAGTGCTACTTCATTCTACCACGCTAAAGATAATGCAGTTGCTAAGGCCATGCGGCATACTAGCTAGAGCTGCTAAAGTTGGAACATAAGGAACCAGGTTGGAATCCCGACCTCAGCTCAACATTCAGTGAATCTTGGTGAATCACATAATGTCCCTAAACCCTGTTCACAAACTGCATTTTCTATTACTGCAAATTGTTATTTACAAACCTACACACAGAGGCCTCTGCAACTCCTATCTTTTCTATCCGGATATCTCCTCCACAGTGGTGAAAATCTCTTCACAGGTAGATATACGTTTCAGTAGTAAATATGGGAGGGGTGGCAGAAGTGGCTGGAAAATGGAGAATGCTTAACCCTAAATGGTGGAGTTTTATGGAATTTACGGTGGGGTATTGGGACTGACGTACTAATAAAAACACACACAAATGCACACTAATAGAAACACACACAGACAAAAGAGTAGGATCATTATTATTCACAAACTAAACTTCTAAAGTTACTGCAGCCCTAAAGATGTAAAACAACATGTAAATGTATCCCAGCCCAACCTTTGAGTGATTCAAGCACCATAAGTGGCTACTCAGAGATATTGCAACACACTCCCACAGTAAACAATGAAGTCAGAGAAAGAAAATTACGCCCTCATATGAACTAAGTTTAAAATAATTATATTATATGTATATAATGAATAATTATTTAATGGCTTTAAAAGATAATAACAAATGTAATTAAAAAATATTTTTTATAAAAAAATTACAAATAATGTAAGTTAATTCAGCACATAATTATTAACAAAATGTATTACATTTTAAATAAAAAGGCTGGAGAGAGTGTGAGATATTTTTGAAAGTATTGTTTAAAATATAATTTATAAATTCAATAATTATTTGATATTTAATGCACATTTAATTAACTAATGTATTGTGCTGTAGCCTTTAATTGTACAAGTCGTTGATTCAAAATAAACATTTAACATTATTTTACATTTATGATTTACATTAAGGTATTTTTATTTTATTTTGTATATAATAATTCATTTTTATTAATTTTCCCAATATATTCCCATCGAAGATTTCTGACATGGTGGGGCAGATCTCAGCCTATGTGTACAAAGTAACTAGTAATTACTTTACTCTTGTGAATCCTTTTGTAGAAGGTTCATCCCCTGATGTGAAGGGATGGAGACATGTAAACCTACACCTAGATGTAAATGTACACTCAGAAATGGCGAATACAAAAATGTGTACAGTTAACCCTAGGTGTCATAGTAATTATGCAGATGAGTAAGGTAAATTTCCCTTTGTGAATCGGACCCCATACCTAAAAAATGTGTAGCTTAGTCTGTTTCTGTTGTAAACCACTCTAATTCCATTGAGCCAGATTCGCACTATAAAACAGATGTTAGTGAGTGGGTTACACTCCTTTGTAAACGAAAATGCATGGGCAGCAAGTAGTCTGAATTTGCCGGAACTCCGGGACAGAGACCGTTCGGGATAATAACCCTGTATGTATTTATGAGGCACAGCTGCTCTTACTAATTCCTTCAAGCGTTTTAACTTGGATCATAGCTTTCTGCTGTGATACCTGCTTCCTTTCAGGTGCTGTTGAGTGGTTTGGATATGTTTGTCAGACAGTATACAGTAAAAGATGTTTAGATTTGTTTCATTCTCTTCATAAGTGCATTGTGATGATTACCCACACACACCACCTTTACCTTTACATTTTTATGCTCACATCAACCCACATATTAAGAGGTGCAAGGATAGGAGCTTGTCTTTCTGCTTCTATGCTGCTGACATGCAGACTGTAGGCCAGTGGTTCACAGAATGGTTCATTCCTGTTAGAGTAAAGCATGTGTTCAAGTGGTCTCAAACTTAAGAAATATAAGCATAAGAGCTTCTTCTGGGGTCATGACACTTATCTAGGTCGTATAACTACAGGCAGACATCCCCTGCTACAGCCAACTACTGCAGGCTCTGACATTTCTGCTTAACCCTTGTTGTACTGTGTGCTTTTATCATTGTCCTCATAAACATATACCTGATTCAAGCAACCACTGATAAATATACTTGTACTGAAAGAATCATGAAAAATGTACAGAGCATGTCAATAGGTAAAATGATTGATTCTTGAGATTGAGCCTGTCATCATTAGTGCTGAACTGTTTTAATACAGTTACATTGATTAGCCTGTGCATCAGTCTAATTTAGGATTGCTTTGTGGATTTGATTTGATTTAATTTACAATAAATTAGAACACTGGAATGTTGGGAGCTCCACTTAAAGGAGTAGCTCTGGGCTTATTATGGCTGGTATAAGGCCGGAGCTCCAACATTCCAATGTTTGTCTTCAGGTTTCTCCCTTTTTCATTTAGAACATTCTACTTTTGGCGGGTGGAATTTTCTAATAGCTTTATAGCCCATCTACCTCAGGCTACACTGGTTGTTAAAGGACCTTTACCTCGTTATAGTCCCTCCCCTGCGGCTTGGGTCTATAACTCAGGTTTAGGGCCTTTAACAACTGGTATAGCCCTCCACAGTGGGCTATACGGCTATAATATGCCCTCCTAGGACAAAAATTCCCACCATAAGCTATGGATAAAGTTTATTTCTAAGTTAAATCTGATGGCTATATTAGGTTTTCAGATCTGTAATTTTTCATGTTAATGAGTGAGTGATTTTCAGAATAGAAATAATTAGTAATTTTTCACATTCTTTACTTAATTTCCCAGTTTCAAAATACAACAGTGCTTTTTTATTTTTATTTGGCTTTGAATACTTATTCACAGGACTTTACTTAATGGTTTGAGGTACAGATGGCGAACTTTGTAAGGCTTTACCTTGCAATTTATAACATTGTTTCTCAGTGCATACCAACACAAATATAATTCTAGACATTCCTCTTCACCTGAAGCGCCATATTAATTACCTGATCAATTTGGCTTTGTTTAATAATCTGTCCTTGATATGAGGAGACCTTTATCATGAGTCATTGTTTTCAAAGGCAGTCCTAGCACTGGTCCTTAATAGAATTCATGGAGGTAGTATGATATCCACTGGGCTGTTCAAGTGCATCTTGCCCCTCCAAAGAAGGAGATTGTGTGCATTGTTAAGGCATACTACATTTTTATTGAGGCATTCTACATCTATCTTCTATTAGAATTCTGGAATTTTGAGCATTCCATTGAAGACTATTGAGTAGCTCCAGGTTTATAATGGCAGGTGTAAGCCCGGAGCTCCAACATTTCAATGATTGTCTTCAAGTTTCTCCTTTTATAATTTAGAACATTCTACCTGTTAGACCTGGCATAATTGGTTTGGTTCCCCTATCTTTTTGCCTGTACCTCCTTTATTTTTGACTGTGTGCTGGACTTTGTTTTTGCTCGTTTGTGCACTCTGGGAACTTTACCACAACTGAATAGTGCTAAAGTGCAAGTGCTCCCTGTGTAAATTGTGATTATAATTGGTTATCCATGATTGGCATATTTGCTTTACTGGTAAGTCCCTAGTAAAGTGCACTGTGTGTGCCCAGGGCCGGTGATTCAAATGCTGCCAGTGGGCCTGCAGTTCTGATTGTGCCACCAACATGAGTAGCCCTGCAAACATGTCTCAGGCCTGCCATTGCAATGTCTGTGAGTGCAGTTTTAAACTGGCATGTTGACCTGGCAAGTGCACCCACGTGCCAGGCCCAAACCTTCCCTCTTCTTATATGTAAGGCACCCCTAAGATAAGCCCAAGGTAGCCCCATGGGCATGGTACAGTGTATGTGAAAGGTAGGACATGTACTACTGTGTTTTACGGGTCCTGATAGTGAAATACTGCCAAATTCGTTTTTTCACTATTGTAAGGACTATCTCTATCATAGGTTCTCATTGGAGCTGCCTTGTAACATCTTACAAGTGTAACTTTCAATTGGGAAAAGATAGAGATTAGGAGTTTGGGTTCCCTGAACTTGGGATTTAAAAATACATCTTTTAGTGAGGTTGGTTTTTAAATTGTGTGTTTGAAAATGCCACTTTTAGAGAGTGGGGATTTTTTTGCTTTATCATTCTGTGTCACTGTCTGCCTGTGGAATCAACCTCTGGTTTAGACTGACAGCGGGGTCGTTTGCGCATTCACTCTAGACAGTAATACAAAGGGAGCTGAGGTGTGCACTGCATATCCTGATTGCCCATCACCAGGCTGATCGGCCTTCCTGAGCTAGAGTGGTGGGAGGAGTTGTCACTGACAACTGAATATGGCTGTGCCTGGCCTCTAACACTGCTGTTTCCGCCCCCTGTAGTGTGTCTGGAGCCAAGGCAGGGCAAGGCAGGATCTTGTGGACAACAAAGACTTTCCTTTGAAGTATACCTACTTCAAAGGCCAAAAGGGGTATAAGTATTGGACCTATAGTCCCACATTTTTAGAACACATCTGGCCTGCAGTTGCTGCTTCTGTCTGTGGGCAGTGAAAGAACTGGACTTTGCTTTCTTGTATCCTGTTTTTCCAAGGTTCTCCAAGGGCTTGTGTGTGCTTGCCTCCTGTTGGATGTCTCAGGGCCATCAAAGGCTTCATCTGCAGCATCTCTGAACTCCACTGCTGGGAGTTCTGACCTGCCAAGTGGCGGCAAGTTCAGTTCTGGGCCCTTTGAGGTGGTTCTTCTGCTTCAAGACTTGAAAATCCATGCATCGCCCGTCTAGGGCCGTTTTTCCTACCCCAACCTTGCAGTGCCATTGAAAAACCAACGCATCACTGCAGTGCGGCTGAAAAATTGACGTAGCTCCTGTTCACGGCCCAAAGAACTGCCGCAGCCCGAGTCCAGAGTACTGAGTCTCTGATGTGCGAGACCCCCGCTTCAACTTCAATGCAAGCCCTGCTGTGCGGCTGATGGAATCGACGCATCACCTATCTGCTGGAGTGAAAACCGATGGAGCGCTGTTTCACCGCATCAACCCACAACGTCTGGATTTTCTCACGCATCGCACCTGTGCACCAAGATTACAATGCATTGCTCCACTGAAAGGAGTAGCCTCCGGAAATCAACGCATTGCTTTTTCTTGCAGAAAGGAATCGATGCAACACTTCTCCTGTGTGCAGCAGAACTGACGCATCCATTTCCCTGGGCCTCAAGAACCGGCACATCGCTGGGTTTTTTGATGCCTCCTCCTTTGTGGCTGTTTTTCATCTTGGATTTTGACGCATCAAAGGTACTTTGTGCTAAAATCAACAACTCCATAGAGTTCTATGGACAGAATTGCTTAAACCTTTCAAAAGTCATATTTTGAGTTATGTATGTTGGATTTTGTCCTTTGGTTTAGATAAAGAGTGGTTAATTTTCTGAACAGGTGTGGTGTCCATTTGTAGTGTTTTCACTGTGTTACTGTGTGTGTTATGAACAAATACTTTACACATTGCCTCTGAGATAAGCCTGACTGATCGTGCCAAGCTACCAAGGGGATGACAGGGGTTATCTTGGGTGTGTAACTTCCTTAGCCTGACAAGAAGGAAGGGTCCCTGCTAGAGATCCCCATTTCTAACACTACCCTTAGTGGTTGAAATGTTTTAATAGCCTTATAGCCCGTCTGCCTCGGACTATACTGGTTGTTAAAGGCCCTCTCCAGCATTATAGTCCCTCAGCTGCGGCTCAGGCCAATAACTCAGATTCAGCACCTTTAGCAAACAGCAGCGGGTGAAAAGGCTATAATATGATTCTGTGAATCCCATTTTTACTCTTCCTGTACTTTTATGCATGGCTTGTCTTTAAGACCCCATTGCAACAACAATGTCATGAGTCATTGCTACCTTTCTTATATAAAAACATACCTGATTAACTCTAGTTGTTCCAGGCTTAGAGGGCGAGTGGGGAAAGCCCTACTTGGCAGTCTGTATCGTAGTGCGCTTTCCACCGTGTTTCCTACAACCGTCCACTTCGCCTCCCCGCTTAAGGACACCAAGGAACATATACACCTTCAAGTTTGCGTTTACTCTGTTTGACTCACTCTGTAATGCTCCAACAACTGGATAGTTTAGATCACATTTCAAAACTTTAAAAAAAAATTATAATAAAAGTCATAACAATAAAATAAAACCTCACATTAAACTGTAATTTGCAAGAATCAAATCATATTAGCACTAGGAAAATGGATTGAATTTATGCTCACAACATAAATGGCCTCCTTCAAATGCAAGACTGCAAATGTATAATTTCAGACTTTTCTCATCCATATTCATTTGTGCGTGCACGTGTTTGCGTGTGGGTGTCTCTTTGTATGTTTAGAATGCAAACAAAATTCCCACTTCAAGGAGAATAATCTGCTTGCAGGTTTAGTATGTGCCCCTGGATTCTAAAAATGACGCGATGTAGAGTGGATTTCTTGAAGTAATTCATGCAAAAGTTATTTTCAACCTTATTTTAATTAATTATTGAAGCACTGTAAATGTGTTGACATTCTTAAAAAATCACAGAGACCATTTTCAGCAATAAAAACAAACTGTCTTCTTTATTCCCATAGCCATGCAATTCCCGTGGGAAATGCATAAAAGCACCATAACCCAGTTAAACGTTATTGATGTTTAGGAGTTAAAAAATATGAAAACAAGTGATCTTATTTCCATGCAGAATGCATACTGTTTTATCTGGCTAGTTAGTGTAAATGAAATTATAATACATTAACTATGGTTTGTTTGATGCTTGAAGCAAACGGTATAACGCTTCTCAGTTGATTTGAATGTATCCAATCGGTTCATAGAACAGGACCGTATTTTGTTTTAACCGGAATAAAATATGTTTATTCATGCCATAAATTTATTTAAACACATAAACCAAGTCCAATGTACCTTTTATGAAGGCAAGTCTTAATTCTATTGGAACATTTGTCTACATACAGCGAAATTCGGAAATGGTTTCAGCAAGGTGGTAACCTAATTTACATAGCCGCCTTTTAAATGGTAAAGAGGAAGTAAAATGAACAGAACAATAAAACTGGCTATTGCTATAATGTAAACAGCTATGATTGACAAATCTAATTTGTTGTTTTCTGTTAATAGTAAATGGGTGTCTTTTATTAGGAAGCTCATATATTTTTTACATAGAAGTAAAACATACATGATGTGTAACGTACATTATTGTCTAACAATGTCATCTCGGTATTATCACAGCAGCGGCCGGTGCAGGTAAGCGCGGTGAGGCGGGGTGGGGGGGGGGGGGGGATGTCGACAGACGACGGAATATGGCAAATTAAATAAATAAATAACTACTATTCCGTAGTCTGTTGCCATCTACCCCATAGCGCCCCGCCCCACCTCCCCAAGGTGCTTACCTGCACCGGCCGCTGCTGGTATTATACAGTTCTATTTGCAAAATGCTAAGATTTTGTCTGGCTCTATACAGCCCAGCCTCTAACTTGTTCTGCCTGGGGAAGGTGTTCAAACATGCACTGACTAGACAGATCCTCCCATTTGTTGAATCTCACTGTGTGTTGGATGGAATCAGGCTAGATTTAGGGGCATATTAGCAAGACCAGCGATAAAATTATCGCCGTTTTAGCGGCAGGAAACTGCCGCTAAAACGGCGATAATGGGCTTGCTAATATGCGTTATGGAATTCCAATAGAAGCCCAGGTTAGATGTCCTGCACATCTAACCTGGGCTTCTATTGAATTCCATAACGCATATTAGCAAGCCCATTATCGCCGTTTTAGCGGCAGTTTCCTGCCGCTAAAACGGCGATAATTTTATCGCCGGTCTTGCTAATATGCCCCTTAGTTCGTCAGAGATTACCTATCGGTGACGATTAGACCTGGGCAAAATGTTTGTTACTCTAGCGTAGTCTCGTTTAATTTTGGTAATTTCATATTACACCTGTCACACAAAATTATACTATTATGCCATGTGGTGTACTTACATGCCATTCACAGCAAAAACTTAGTGTGACAGCATAGGAACAAAATGAACGGCCAGAACGTGAGAGGGTACTGTTTGCGGCACTTATGTTTTTTGTGCTTTTTTTTAAATGTCAAAGGCATCCTCACATCCAAAATTCAGATGAGGACGCATTTTATTCTAAAATGCAGAGCCAAATGCCGGTTTTGCATTTCACATAATTATGCATAATTTCATGCAATTGTCACAAAGTGTTGCGAGAATTACATAAACTTTGCACACCCCTAGTGAAGATAGGTATTGATGATATTGAACAGCTGATTTTATTAGATGTAAGAACCTCCTTTGACTCCATCACTCATGACATTGTGATACCAAGTTCCTCTAAGACTGCTCCCAAAGAGCACCTTTCTGTTTTTAGCCCATCACTAACTCCATGAGCCTCAGTTCTACTTAGCATTTGTTCAATGTATATGTAAGAAATTGGGTTATTGGTTGAGGGTGGTGGAAGCTCTCCTCTGGCAACAACCAAAATCCTTGTCATAGTGAACCACATAACTCACTAAATTAACCTATGCTTAACTTTCTCGTAGTTTGGCACAAAGCAGTCAGGCTCAACCTAGAGGCAAAGTGTAAAGTCTTTATGCAGCACACAAACAGTAATAAAGAGAAAACACAGCGCAAGAAAAATCCCATACTTGTTTAGAAACATAGAGTGCAGTTTAATAAATAAAATTAGATCAGAATGGCAAAATTCCAATCAGTAGAACCAGAGATATTCAATTTTAATGTTTTAGTGTCAATAGTGCCTAAAAGCACAACACGCCACTGGCAGACATCTGGTCGGCCTAGACCAGGGGAAAGTCACAAATTCAGGACGACCACTATGGAATGCGAGTCGGATACAGGGACCAGGTTAGTCCTGCTGAAGAGTTATCTTCCGAAGCCAGCATGAAGAGTTACATTTGTGGTGAAGGAGGCTGCGAGGAGCAAGGAGAGTGTCATGGATGGTCTTCACTGTAGTGCGAAGAACACTCTTGGCGTCACGGACGCCCGTTGCTGGAGCTTCGCTTTAGCGATCACCACCAGCTGTTGTTGCTGTACCAGTAATTGTAGCTCTTGTGTTGCCAGTCTTCGCTAGTGGTCATTGTCGATGCAAAGAGCAGGTCTCACCTGAGCTTTGCATTGGCAGACGTTGCTGGTGGCAGAATCTTGGTGCAATCGGACCCATTCATTGTCACAAGGAACCTAAACGTCAGGATTTCACCTTTTCATGTAGAGGAGTAATGGACTTGGGAGGCACCTCTTGGGGATCAGGGACTCACTCCAGCAGAGGTCAGCAGGGCTCAGGCAGGTCCAGTTTCAGGTGCAGGCTGGTCCAGTTTCAGCAGGTCAGCTGGACAGTTGCAGAGAGGGCTCTGGACCTTATTGCATCCCTGTAGTACACACCGGAGGTCAGCCAACGACCCTGGGAGTCACTCTGATTAGGAACAGGTGTAGTCTTCCTTCTCAGACAGCAAAGCAGTCCTCTGGCAGCAGGGCAGTCCTTCTTATATAACTTCCACAGTTTCAGGAGTGTTCTGATGAGTGGCTCTGGAGGCTCCAGCCTTTGCGTGGGGTGACTCCCTCTCCTACACCCACCCCTGGTACTGTAAAATTGTTCCTCTTTGACGGTCAAGTCTCTAAACTGTGTCTAGGGGAGGCAAAAGGCAGGGCAGGCCTGGTGCGTGGTTCCTTTATGTATGCAGGATGCAAATCCCTTACAAGTGTAATTGGGGCTGGGGACAACACCACTCCGGTCATCCTTTCAGGATGGCCCAACCTGTCCACACCTAAGCCCCCTTTGTGTTACTGTCTGGAAGCAATACACAAATCCCAACAGCAGAGCTATTTAGTCATGTGACCCAGGGCACTAGAAGTAGGCACAAATGGTTGTGACAAGAAAATGCCACCATTCTAAGAGCCGAGAAAAGGACAAGGGAACCCAACTCACTAAGGAACCTGGGTGGGTAAATTATTGTCAGAAACAGTGGTTCCTGTGGAATAATAGAATCATATATAGATAATAAGATGCACAATCGCAATGGAAGGGTTAAAATGATGTCAGAGGGCGAAGAAACCACATACACCTATGGTTTTGGTTTGATACAATCGTATTTTATATTTCACAAACAAAATTCTATATACAATGAAAAAGAAAAATGTGCGTAGTGTCCCCAGTGAGAAACAGGAACCTAAAATATTGGTGACATAATTGTGACAGTATTTTACAAGGTTTCCAAGGTATTCAAAAAAGTTGACCATTAAGCAACTCAATACGCAATATACAGCAGCTATATACAATAATACGCGCTGTTAATGGTTCGCTTTCTTTTGTTGCCGACGACGTTTCGACCCTATACGTGATCTAGGGTCTCATCAGGACCTATGGATTTAGGGACATCTGACGGGTAGAATGCGCAGCCGCGGGAGGTGTACGTGCCAACAGTGGGTGATGGAGAAAAAGGAAAACGAGATACTCACAAGGACACCCAGCCGGGTACCCAAGTGAGAGTGAAGGCTGGCACTCTGTGGGTAGCTGAGCACTGTTACTGTGGTGATGATACACAGAGACGTGTATGAAGATGGTGATGAGGAACTCTGGAGTTGGTGTTAATCACAAGCGGTGCTGTCGCGCTGACCTGTGAATCACGAATGTTCAATATGGTGGTCTGTACCTACATATGGTGTGAAGCCCATCTATAGAAGCGAGTATTTTTCAATGAAGAAGAATCCTTCAATAATTGCAGCCCTCAAAGCGCGTGACGATCCACTACGCGGGCAGCACGACAGCCTCAGTCTGTCTGCTGTTGGCCAATGTCCCTAAATCCATAGGTCCTGATGAGACCCTAGATCACATATAGGGTCGAAACGTCGTCGGCAACAAAAGAAACCGAACCATTAACAGCGCGTATTATTGTATATAGCTGCTGTATATTGTGTATTGAGTTGCTAAATGGTCGACTTTTTTGAATACCTTGGAAACCTTGTAAAATACTGTCACAATTATGTCACCAATATTTTAGGTTCCTGTTTCTCACTGGGGACACTACGCACATTTTTCTTTTTCATTGTATATAGAATTTTGTTTGTGAAATATAAAATACGATTGTATCAAACCAAAACCATAGGTGTATGTGGTTTCTTCACCCTCTGACATCATTTTAACCCTTCCATTGCGATTGTGCATCTCATTATCTATATATGATTCTATTATTCCACAGGAACCACTGTTTCTGACAATAATAAGCATTCTAAGAGCGGCATTTTCAAAATGTTGGCTTAAAATCCAACTTTGCCATTAATGAGGATTTAAAAATGCAATTCATTTGAGTCGAAACAGTATACCTCTATGTGCTCTCAATCCAAAGTTGCCACTTCATAAATGCAATAAGCAAACCTGGCGTTAGTCAATGGGAAAGATAGGCCTTCCAACAGTGAAACAACGTTATGAGTTTTTCACTGCCAGGACATGTAAATCTTAAGTACACTTGTTCTGCTTTTTAAATACAATGCACTCTCCCCTGTGAATCTTTAGGGACTACCTTAGGGGTGACTTATAAGTATTAAAAAAGAAGGTTTAGACCTGGCAAAAAGTTTATTTTGCCAGGTCAAGATGGCAGTTTAAAACTGCTCTACAGGCTGCAGTGGCAGGCCTGAGACATGTTTTAAAGGGCTGCGTTAGTGGGTGGAACAATGAGTGTTGCAAGTCCACTAGTAGCATTTAATTGACAGGCCCGGCTATTGCCCAATAATTATCGACAGATAGCCCTAATGGACGCTACCAGGAAGATCTTTGCAGCATGCGTACTGTTATGTTATGTTAATTTTATTTTATTAGGCGCACAGCTACCCAAGGGTTTCCCGGCGCCGCCTGTAGGATGCAGAGGGAAAGAGAGAAAAAAAAAATCTACATAATGAACAACCAGGTTTTTAGGCACTTACGATAATTCTCATAACTAGTTTCGGTTCGAAGTGCTATCTGAAGGGAGTTCCACATCGATGGGCCAAGGTAAGAGAAGGACCGACCGCCCATACGGGACAACCTGATCCTAGGCACCTTGAAATTAGCCTGTGTGGCAGAACGTAAGGAAGGTAAAAGTGAACTAGAGCATTCAAATATTGAGGCGCTTTACCATTTTTGATTTTGAACATATAGCTCAGGGCTTTGAACTTTATGCGGCTCTCAACCCTGAGCCAATGAAGATCGCGGAGGGCGCCTGAGATAGAAATAGTTTTGGGGATCTTGCAGAGCAGCCTGGCCGCCGCGTTTTGAACCAATTGCAACTTTCATACCACATCTTTATTGGCTCCAAGATACAGAATGTTGCCATAGTCCAGCCTAGATGTAATAAGAGCTTGGACCACCGTGCGTTGTGTAGACAAAGGCATCATCCAGAGGATTTTCCTGAGCCATTTAAGAATAGTAAAACAAATGGACGACACTTTCACTGCTTGCTGCCTCATTGAGAGTTGGTCGTCAATTATGACGCCTAAATTCCGAACCTGCTGATTAGGTTGGGGCAAAACACCCATTTCAGGTGGCCAATGTTGAAGGCCCCAAAGATCCTTATTCTTGCCCAATATCATCACCTCTGTCTTATCACCATTTAATTTGAGCAGGTTGGCTTGCATCCATCCTGCAATATTCCTCAATCCAGATTGAAGAGAGGATGGATTGGACGCCCTATCAGCTGATAAAGAAAAGACAATCTGGGTGTCATCAGCATAGGAGAATAGAGACAACCCAGATTCTTCCGCAATCAGCGCCAGAGGCCTAACATAGATGTTGAATAATAAAGGGCTGAGGATCGAGCCTTGAGGGATACCATAGGGTGAAGAATAAGTTTTTGAAGTGGATGAGGGAGAGAAAACTTGGAAGGTGCAGTCCGCCAGTAAATCTTTAAGCCAGTTAAGTGCCACGCCAGACACTCCCAATAATTGCAAAGCTTCCAGGAGTAATGCATGCGAGACCGTGTCAAACGTGGCACTTAGATCAAGGAGTATAAGAGCCACGGTGTCCCCGTTATCCACACGGTTGCGTAGCATTTCTGTGACTCCAAGCAAAGTAGTCTCGGTCGAAAAACCTGGTCGAAAATCGGACTGTGAACCATGCAAGACATTTTGAGATTCAACAAAAGAAGACAGTTGGATGTTGACATGTTTTTCCAAAGTTTTCGAAAAGGCTGGGAGCAGAGAAATGGGTCGAAAATTCAACAGTTGAGTAGGGTCAGCGCCAACCTTCTTTAAAAGTGGAAGAACCATTGCATGCTTCCAAGCAGATGGTATCTTAGCTTCCATTAAGGAGGCATTAAGCAATTCCATAATTAACAGCAAAGAAGACATTTCAAGTTTTTGGAGCACGGAAAAAGGGACCGGGTCCCTTGGAGAACCGGATTTGAGACCGTCCAAGATTCGCCTAAAAGAATCAATGTCTGGAGCACCTTAAATACTGCCATTCTCCACAGGAGTGATACCAACGACTCAGGCTGGCTTTCGTCCAAAGCACTCTGTAAAGGACAACATGGCAGCCCTTCAAATAGTAATAGATAAATATGTAGTATCAAAGCAGTAGGTTGTATATTGTGTTTTTGTCGATTGTACCACTGCCTTTGATCGCGTAGATAGGTCAACCCTTTGGACCAAGTTAGTGAAGCTTGGAATACTTAACGATCTACTCACCATAATTATATCATTGCACTCTGCAACATGATGTAAAGTCCAATTGGGTGGAGAAAAGGGACTAACGGGGTTAATCCCCACGAGGAATGGATTAAAGCAAGGCTGTGTTCTAGCCCCCATTTTATTTTCCCTTTAAATAAGTGACCTGCTAGAGTGTTTTCCAATAATTAATAATTTTCCACCAAAAATAGCTTCAAGTGACATACACATTTTAATGTACGCCGACAACGTAGTAATCATGGACCTCACTCCTATAGGCATACAAAGACATTTAAATGCTTCAAATCATTATGCTAAAGAAAATTTCCTCATTCCAAACATTTCTAAAACAAAAGTCGTTCCCTTTAGAGGGAGAAAGCAATGTCTCCACTTTAACTGGATATTAGATGACAAGCCCCTGGAGATCGCCAGGGAATACACTTACTTGGGGAGAATGTTTACTCAGACCTTACAAAATTCCTCCCATCTTAAGCACATCGGTCTAAAGGCTGATGCTCACGTCAGCGCATTACAGAGATTTTACTCTTCCTCAGGGAATAGACACTTTTCACCCCTGCTCGAGGTCTGTCGTTCAAAAATACCACCAATTTTAACATATGCCTTAGAATATATCCCGATCAAGGCGTGGCATCCATCAAATGTAAGAGAAGGGATTTTATTACGTAAACTGTTAAGAGTTAACTAGTCAGTCCCTGTCCAAGTAATTCGCTTGGAGTTATCCATAGTCAGTACTTATGCAAAAGCTATCACAAATATACTTAGCTGGGCCTATAACCTCTTACATGCAGACCTAGGGTCTTTAAGGTACATCTTAAAATCGGAGACTTTTAGAGGCGAGTCCCCACATCATACTTTTAACAAGAATCTTAGTATTGCACTAATCCAGTCCAGTTGCACGATAGCACTTTTGAAAGCTTGGACTCCTGCACACGTGAAGCTTTTTTAAAGAACCTGTCTCCAAGTATAAGCTACGATCTGGATTTAGATCATTGTTTACAGCTAAAACACTTTACACACCTCTTAGATAGTCTAGAATACAAAACTCCGCAACAATATATCCGTTTTTCTTTAGAGCACAGGGTCCGGCGCACCATAATTTTAATGAGGTTGGGGATTCTTCCTTTAAAGACTTTTTACAGGTGTTGCTAGCTTGCCCAAATCCGATTTTGATAGTGGCCCGGCGCCGGTATATAAAGCCTATATGTTTTAGACACAATCTCTGCTCTGCACAAAGTTTAATTGAGTTTTGTAAATCCCCATCTGA
Source organism: Calotriton arnoldi (assembly GCA_963921515.1). Classification (NCBI taxonomy): domain Eukaryota; kingdom Metazoa; phylum Chordata; class Amphibia; order Caudata; family Salamandridae; genus Calotriton; species Calotriton arnoldi. The sequence goes on from CAWUFW010002369.1 coordinate 2,144,447, forward strand.
TAAATTTGCTTGCTATAATCTGTATACATTTTTTAAAAGTTTCTTAAAATTGTTTCAATGTTCGAATAATATAATTGTTTTATCACTTTTAACTATGTATTTGTTGACCTCGGGTGAGGTCTAAACCACATCTGATAAAAATCTTGAAATCTTGAAAATGTTGACAGGCCCTGTGTACATGTGGTACAATCTGCTAGGGAGTTACAAGTACATTAAATGTGCCAATAAGGAGTAAACCAATTTTATCATGTTTGAAGGAGAGGGCACAAGCTCATTAGCACTGGTTAGCAGTGGTAAATTCTAACAAAAACAAATTCAGCAAAACAAGAGTGATAATGACAAAAGGCTTTGGGAATATCACACCAATGTTTTGCCGTCTAATAGTATACATAATTGTACAGTGCGATTTTTTTCTATGCCTAGAGCATATTTTTTTATAACTTTGCTCACAACACCGAGCTTGCCGTTTGAGCTGAGACCACTGGTTTGCTCTAAAATAGTTAAGTTTGTAGAACAGCTATTGAATATTGTTAGTGGATGTAGATCAAAATTTTGAAGATGATGTCAGCAAAGACAGAAACCTTGCTCAGGTGAGCAAATATATTGGCCATATGAAATCTTGCTTAGAGAATTAGGAGCAAGATGTACGAACCTTTTTTCAGCTCGCAAACACCCCGATTCACAGAATCGGGCTGTTTGCAACCAGAAAAAAGCATTTTCAAATGTCCAAAGTCCAATTTGTGAGTTGGTAACCTATTGCCGACTCGCAAAATAGGATTTCCAAATTGCTATTAAGAAGTGGCTTGCCAAGGGCATCCCTTCCTAATAGCGAGTCGCAAGGGGATGTACGATTGTTTCGCGACAGGAATGTGGTCGCAAATCTATTGCAGTTTACCACCTACTTCAAGTAGGTGGTAAGCCTGTCGCAAATGGGAAGGATTCCCCAGGGGATCCCTTCCCCTTTGTGAATGGTAGAGAAAATGTTTTTTAAGAGCAAGGAGAGGTCCTACGGACCACTGCTACCCTTAAAAAATGAAACAGAAACGTTTAATTTTTCTTTTTGAAATGCACCCCATTTTCCTTTAAGGCTGCATTTAAAAAAAAAATATTGCTTTACTTAAAAGCACACACAGACATGGTGGTCTGCTGTCTCCAGCAGGCCACCATCCCTGTTTTATTGCCCATTCCCAATTGGTCACAAATTGCGACCTGTCTCATGAATATTGATGAGGCAGGTCAATTGCGACCCCATTGGGAATCGCTAATGTGTCTGAGACACATTAGTACATTTCATTTTGCAACTCTCTAATTGCGAGTCGCAAAAAATCGCAATTAGAAACTCGCAAAATGAAGTGTTCGTGTATCTGGCCCCAGGTTCCTGGTCACCCTAAGCCTCTAGCATTAATAATAATTTGTCAATTGACAATCAAATCCAAAATGTGGCCAATGTATCCAAGATAGGTTTCTTCCATCTGTGGTCTTGGAGGAAAACATTACAATTTGTAAAACATGCATACATTTTACAGGCCCACATAACCATTGATGTGCCAATATAGAAATATGTGAATGGGTTTTTGACTTGATGTACACCGTATACACTTCTATATTTAATACTATTTATGTGTAATGGTGTCCCCACTATAATTTGTTTGTTATGTCGGAATTTGTTCTATACAAACAACTCACTCTGCCTGAGCCTTTCTTTGTTTTATGTTGTATGTCCTTCTCACTAAGTTGGATACAGGCTTGTGTCCCACTTTAATTGTTCTGTTGTTTATATTTTGTATATAAAAAACTGAATATTAAATGCCTGTCCAGCTAGACAGCTTTAAAAATATAGTACTGATTGGGTCTATATTCATTGGTTGTTTATGTAAATCCTTGTCTAGGGACCACTGTCTTTACAAACAATGGGTTACATAGTGGCATCTCCAGACATATGATGTATGGCCTGCAGCACCTGCAAAATGCTAAAGCCTGTACCTTAGTGGATCTCAAAAAAGTGGGATCACTTCAGCACTGGCATCGGCTTCCATTACAAAATTGGCTATTGTTCATGGCACTGTGTCTTACAAATAAGTTGGCAGGTGCCTGCAAACTCAGATCATATGTCTGGCTCAAACCTTGTGCTCTAGGTGGACTGCAGATTAGCATCTAGAGTGACAGAGGTGAGGATAATGGAAACAGCCTTCTCGCTACAGGCAGCTCAGTCGTAGAAAACCAGTAAAGCTTCGAGGTACAGACAACCTTTTTGGTATTTACAAAAGAAACGAAAATTAAATTGGTTAGAATGTAGAATCATCAAGAAAAAGGTGTGCAATGAAGTGAAAAATGCAAGGTTCACCGTTTAATGCTAAGATCTGCGGGGGAGCAATTGTGCACTCCATAAGAAACAATTATCATAACATTTGTGAACTGAGAATTGTTCAGAGTGAATGCTTAGATCACTCTGAACCACAGAAACATATCTCTGGGCACATTGAATTTTACTGTTGTTTCATTTATATCAGCACAGACAAGGAATGACAATGCCCACGTGTTTATATCTAACAAAATGGGACCGCCTCATCCAAAATGCATATCGTGTACTATAGCTGTGAGCTAAAAATGGATGGAATGGAGCATTTACCACTTGGAACTTCTGAATAGTTATGTTTAAATCAAACAGATCCAGCCATCACCTTTTAATCGTTAACTGTCCATTATGTTTGTTGGCCATTGGCACTGGCGTAATGAAACTTGAGGGGCCCCCCTGCAAGGTACATAGAGGGGCCCCCTACGGACTCATTAAGGAGCTCTCCGGCAGAGTACTGAGCCGAGAGGGCCCCTTGGAACTTGCCCCCCCACACCGCGGGGGCCTGTGTTACGCCACTGGCCATCGGTCTAAAGCTATGGATGGTTACGGGTTGTGTTTTTTTTTTTATATTTCAGTGTGTTTTTTGAGCTTTTCAGGGTAAATAAATAAGATACAAAGAGACTCGGTACATGGCACAAGGTACAAAGGTGCAGCAAAAGCTAGTCCAAAATTAGGTACTCCAGTAGTAGCTGACAAAAACTTCCAAATGTAAGTCATATGAAATACAGAGTCGTAAGTACAGTGTGATCTTAGTATTTTGGGGGCACGGGGCAAAACATATTTTGGGGGCCCCTACACGGAATAACTGATTTGTTTTTCACATTTTCTGCTAATTCAAGCCTGCATGATGGCAAACAATGCTAAATTATGTTAATTTTTAACAGGGTCACACATAAATTGGAGAAATAGGTCTTGCCTGGGACCCCAAAAATCCTTAAGATGACACAGCATAGACAGACAAAGTCAGAGGTAGAGGTAGGCAGGTAGGGAAAGAGGTTTAGATGGAAAATTAGAATAGGCCGAGGCCAAATGGAGAGATGGTTCACTGCCCCAGGGGGCCCCTTGGAAGGAGGGGCCCCCGAATTTGATGAACATTGTATCAAATTGGGGAGAAAGAAGATTTTGGCATAATGACGGACCCTACTGGAAGGGCAGAATTGGACTTCGATTCCCAGTATGCAACTCACTGGTGAGGGCATGTTAAGAAGGGTAAATATAATTGGAGTACTTACCGGACTTTTCCATTCCCCCACCCTATGATTAAGGTGCATGCGCACCTAAACGCATTAGGGACAGGAACTAGTTGGGTCTGTGTTCGTGGTTCCAGGCAATAAAGATTTGTGAAAATCATTCCTCGTGGAGTAGCGTCTCTATGATCTGGGGCACCTGGTGTAATGGATGTACGCGGCAGGCTCCAAGCCGCGGGAGATGCACCGCCTGCTAAACACAGGACTGCGAGGCTGTGAATCTTCACAGCCTGCCAGCACGAGGAATTAACCTAAGGGAACCAGGAAAACAGACCTGAAGCCCACTGGAGGGCTATGAACATTGTATCAAATTGGGGAGAAAGAAGATTTTGGCATAATGACGGACCCTACTGGAAGGGCAGAATTGGACTTCGATTCCCAGCATGCAACTCACTGGTGAGGGCATGTTAAGAAGGGTAAATATAATTGCAGTACTTACCGGACTTTGCCAATCCCCCACCCAATGATTAAGGTGCATGCGCACTGAAACTCGTTAGGGACAGGAACTAGTTGGGTCTGTGTTTGTGGTTCCAGGCAATAAAGATTTGTGAAAATCATTCCTCGTGGAGTAGCGTCTCTATGATCTGGGGCACCTGGTGTAATATTTATTACACGGACAGCACTCTTAAAAACTGGAACGCGTTTCGGCTGCAAGATCAGCGTTTGTCAACCATACAATGCCATGTAATTTCATGTATTTATATACCCAACCCCTCAGGTGTGGCCCCCCTTCCCTGGGCCTGTATTGGCCCCGGGGACCCCATCCCCGGGGCATGGCCTCTTTTTTTATTTGGAGGGGGCTGCGTGGCCCCCTCCTCAGGCCATTTAAGGCCCCGGAGACCCCATCCCCGGGGCCGGCCTTGCACTTTTTTTTTAATTTTTGTTACTTTGGGGAGGGGGCTGCGTGGCCCCCCTCCGTGGCCTCTTATGGCCCCGGGGACCCCATCCCCCGGGGCCTGGCCTCTCGTTGGGGACTGTGGGGGTCCCCAAACCCCCACAGTCCCGCCGGCTCCCCGTGTCCTACGGGAGCCGGCATTGCTACACATGGGGAGCAGCTAACATGCTGCTCCCCATGTGGAAAGCAATCGGCTTTGGATATTGGAAGAGAGAGCAGGTTTCCTGCTCTCTCTTCCAATATCCAAAGCAGGTTTGCAATGACAGGACGGGAGCCGCGAGGCTCCGTCCTGTCATTGCAAACAGCAGTGTCCCGGGGGTAGGCACCCCGGGACACTGCAGGAGCCGACCCTGGGGGTGGCGGTCCCCAGGGCCACCACAGGCTCCAGGAGGGGGCCGCTCGGCCCCCTCCCTACATTTTGAAAGCCCGGGGAGGTGGTGGTCCCGGGGCTCTGGGAGTCCAAAACGGACCCCCATTTTAATTTTCTTAGTGCCCCGGGGAGGTGGTGGTCCCGGGGCGTGTGGGGGCTGGAGCCCCCACACAGGTTTTTAAAATAAAAAAGAAGCCCCGGGGAGGTGGCGGTCCCCGGGGCTGCGGGAGGGCTCAGAGCCCTCCCGCACCATTATACATAAAGCCCCGGGGGGTGGTGGTCCCCGGGGCTTGGGGAGCCCTTAGAGGCCCTCCACACATAAATTAACCCCCCAGCATGCCCCCGGGACTTGGCCCACCCGGGGGCCAGTGCTATCGAGCGCAAGAGACCGCGCTTCGATTTTTCGGCAGGATTCGCGCTCCCTGAGCGCATCCTGCCGATTTTTTCAAAAAAACAATTATTTTTTTGCCCAGGGGTCCTTGTGGGACCCCCTGAGCAGACCTAGGGGGTCAGGGTGTTTCTACCCTGCCCCCTTTTTGCGTTTTGCGCACTTGTTTCTGTCCCTCGGTTCTACCGAGGGACAAAATGGCTGCCAACACTTCCTGATTTGGAGTGTTGACAGCCAATTAGCATGCAGCTCGTGATCGGGAGGGTGCACGGATCCTCCGTGCCCATAGATATATATGTACTTTTACTTTTGATTTTCTCAGCAACTACTGAACGGATTTACACCATTTAACAAAAGGGTTCTTTCTGAACCAAGAACTACCTCTTTGCCAAATTTGGTGTAATTCCGTTCAGCAGTTCGGGCTGTAGCCGTGTCTAAAGTTTCCTATGGAAAAATGAATGGGGAAAACGCGTTTTGGGACCCCCTTTTTCTCGGCCCCCGCTTGACGAATCCCCCCGAGACTTTCAGGGTAGGAGCGGACCGGAGCGCCCCACAAAGTTTGAACATTTTGCGAAGATACGTCAACCGTCAAGAGAGTTATTTCAAATAGAATGTCGCGGATTTCCTATGGAAAATAGGTTGTAACTATAACTATCTACTGGCGACCGCCAGTAGATTATATATATATATATATATATATATATATATATATATATATATATATATATATATATATATATATATCCAAATAACTCCAACTCTTCACTCCTCTTAGAAAAGACAATGGAGCACGGACCTCAAGTAAGTGCAGATTTTCAATTTATTGGGTTTCACATCAGCACTAGCAGCATAACGCGTTTCAGCACTCAAAGTGCCTTGATCATATATATATATGTGTGTGCGTAGATATAGGTGCCTGGCTCCCTCGACTACAAGTGCCATCTTAAAAGTGTAAAACCCTTCGTATTTTGATGTTTTTATCATTTTAATTTTCACATCATTTGCTTCTTGTACTTTTAGTTACTAGTAGGGTTCAGGTCACTAGGGAGCCGGTGACTATTCCCAGGGATTGCTAGACCCTTGTTCATTTTATTCTGCCCACCCGATTTTAAATCGGAATTGGACACGCCTACTGAATGGCTTCAGATTTAAAGGATGGGGCAGCGCGTCCGTGCAGCTGTTCCAGCAACTGATTGATGCCTGTACGCATCGCATTTGCTTTCTTTGTAGGCAGCTAGACTGCCACTTTTTATGGAGATGCCTGTCTCCCTCAAGTACAGGGGCCATCATAGAAGGGCGCGCCAAAGGCAAGCCCGTCTGCGCCCATCCGCTCCTGGACCGGACCCAGGGCCCGACACCCTGGTTCTTTCGAGTCAGAGCTGGCAATTCCTCAACTAAATTGAGAAGCCTTACTAGCGCTGAACAAAGGTAAGGGTGAAAGCTGCATAAACCTTGAATGTTCTGTATTAGCACTTAATATACCTGTCAAATGTCCATCCTGGTAACTAAAAGTCATGGCTGAGCCCAGTAAGCTCTTTCTTGAGAGCAACATCCATTTAAACAAAATAGCCCGTTCTGCACTTATCAACAAACCGCTGAATAATAATTTAATACAACCCAGCTGTGAGTTTCATCTATTTATGGAAACACACAAACCTGCATTAGTTTTTATCACTGAAAACTGGGCTGACTCCACATGCAACATAGATATGCAAGCTGCATTACGAAAGGGCTGTAATATTTTCAGATGTGACAGAGAACTCAAGCGTGGAGGAGGCATAGCCGTTATTGTTAGAGAAGACTTAGCATCCAGCAGCCAACCCTCTCTCTTCTACTTTTGGGAAACAATCTCCTTTGCTACAGAGGCTAATATGCAGCAATCGTTTAAAGGTATGGTCCTATATAGACCGTCTGGCTCCAAGAAAAGAATTTCCACAGGAAATTGCCAGCCTTCCGGAGGAACCTAATTTAGAAGCTAATTACAGAGTCCTTGGCGACTTTAATTACCATCTAGAGGCGATCTCAGACCCTAATACCGCAAACTTCTGCAAACTTACTCGGCTTTAGGCCTAGATCAAATAGTAAGTGGACCAACGCACCAGACGGGCCATGCCTTAGATGGGATTTTCACAAACAACACAGACCTAATAAATGTAAAGACATCTCAACTAGCAAGGTCCGATCACAGTGCAGTCTTCTTTGAACTGTCCCTCCTACAGTCCAATTCGAACATAAAGAAATTACCATCTACCTTCCCTTCGCAAGCTTGGCAGAATGTGCAACCAGACCTTCTTATCGAAGTTTTGGATGACACACCCCCAGTTCTCTCTAATGATGCTGAAGCTGCAGCCACACAATATAATATTTATTTATTTATTTATTTATTTATTTATATAGCGCTACATTCATCCCAACGGGATATCACGGCGCTGAGGAGGCGAGATCTGGTGCTGAAAAGAAGGGCCGGAGGAAGTAAGGATCTGCTTAGGTGGGAAATAAATGTGTTTTTAATTTTTTTCTGAAGGTGTTATAGTCATTGATGAGTCGAAGTTCGACTGGCAGCCCATTCCAGTGTAAGGCCACGAGGTGCGAGAAGGTGCGTCCCCCGGTTTTAGCCTTTTTGATCCTTTTTGATTCTGCAAGCGCAAGATGCTGTGACCGTAAGCATCTAGGAGGGGTGTAGAATCGGATTTTATCTTGGAGAATTTTGGGACCGATGCGGTGTAGTGCCTTAAAGGTATGCCCCAGGAGCTTAAATCGTGCTCTTTGGCGCACCGGCAGCCAATGAAGTTGTTTCAGGCATTCAGTAGCTGAGCTTAGTCTGCCCTTATTGCAGACCAGTTTAGCTGCATCGTTTTGTACTACCTGGAGACGTTTAAACAGGTAGTCTGGCATGCCCACAAACAGGGCATTACCGTAGTCCATTCTGCTAACAAGCAATGCTTGGGTGACTGTCCTCCTATCTTCCAAAGGGATCCAGGGAAAAAGCCTTTTTAGGAGTTTTAGTAAGGCGAGATTTTCAAGCAGAGGGTCCGTACGTGATCCTGCATGGATAGTTTGTCATCCATGAGGACGCCCAAGTTCTTAGCACACCTCTTGGGCTCTGGAGCGTGTCCTAAAGAGTGGGGCCACCATGAAGCGTCCCAAATGTGGTGGGCTCCACCAAAAAGCAGGAGCTCAGATTTGTCTGCATTAAGCTTGAGACAGTGATCGGACATCCATGCTGCCATTTCAGTAAGGCAGTTGTTAAGCTTGGTCCTTGTGCTCTCGTGGTCATTACCAATGGCTATTGTTAATTGCGTATCGTCCGCATATGAACAAATATCGAAGCCCCATTTAGAGCCAATTTTTGCCAGTGGTGAAACATAAGCATTAAAAAGGGTGGGGCTAAGAGAAGCTCCCTGGGGGACACCACAGCTCAGAATTTTTGGTTTGGAAGAAAAAGCGCCCAGTTGTACTGTTTGTTTCCTGTTGCTGAGGAATGAATTGAGCCATTGGAGTGCTTTAGCATGTATTCCTTTTCCGTGGAGATTGCGAAGTAAGAGCTGATGGGAGACCGTGTCGAATGCTGCTGACAGGTCCAATAGGATCAGGGCAACTACCTTGCCCTGATCCAGAAGTGCTCTTATATTGACAAACACGGCCAGCAGGGTCGTCTCCGTGCTATTTGTGGCCCTGATGCCTGTCTGAGATGGGTCCAGAAGGCCATTAGATTCCAGATAAGCAGACAGCTGTCTGTTGACCATTTTCTCCATTACTTTGGAGAGAAATGGAAGTAGGGATATTGGCCTATAATTTGCTGGATTTGTCACATCTACACCTGCTTTTTAAAGCAGGGGAGTGACTATTGCATGTTTCCAGGCCTCCAGGAATACTGCTGTCTTAAGTGATCTATTGAAGACATAGGGGCAGAGGGTGGGGATAATTTGTGAGAAGATGAAGTGAGGACAGGGGTCGAGGGGAGAGCCAGACTTGACTTCCCCCATAGTTTTGGCTACTTCATCTTGGGAGAAAGGGACGAAACTGCCCAACTGTGCTGTGGTATTAGGAAGAGGATCCGTGTTTACCCAGCTGTTGGAGTCAGTTGGGGCATTTGTGTTAAAAGATGAGTAGATAGAGTTTATTTTGTCTATAAAGAAGTCACTGATCATTTCACAACAGTCTGGGGAGGGATGTAAAGTTTGCGACATGCATGCGGGTTTGCATAAGTCGTGTATGATTTTATCCAGCCATATAATAGATGGCTGGAAACTGTTTCTAATCGAGTAGCACCCGTGAGAACGGTTAAGCATAATCCTTCTGCCCCATGGTTCTCTTTGAGGCTTAGGGAGTGTAAGCAAAATTTTAGACAACAGGAAAGAAGATGGAGAAGTGCCTACAAAGAGGAAGATAAGCTAAAATATAAACAGTGTATTGATATCTACAAAGATCTCATCCTGAAAACCAAAGCATCATATTTTACAAAAAGATCGAGGAAGCTAACGACTCTACTAAAGAGCGCTTTTGGATAATCACAGAACTAACTAATAATTGTAACAAAAATCTCTGATTGCTAGTCAATCTTTTTGTGATACTCTAGCAAATTTCTTTCTGGAAAAAGTAGAAACAGTCTTTAAACATTTCTCCAACTCTAAGTCGGCGTCCTCCATGTTACTTGCTAATATTATCGACCAGCCCCCCGAGACAACTAAAATTCTGGATGAGTTTACCGCCCCACCCAGCAAGGACATTAGAAATCTATTGGAATACTCTACTTCGGGTTCTTTGTATGATCAATTCCCGCCCAATACAGCTAAACTTGCAGCAGAAGTCATTGCGTCCAAACCAGCCCCCATTTATCAGTCTATCTGTAAAACAGGCATTTTCCCAAGTATTTGGAAGAAAGCAGTCCTGATTCCCCTGCTAAAAAAAACCTTTGCTTGACCATAATGACCCAACCAATTATCATCCAAATGATTGTCTTCCATTACCAGCAAAAATGTCTGAAAAATTTCTGAACAACCAGCTAATGACCTTTATCGAATCTAATAAACTCATAGACACTACCCAATTTGGTTTTGGGAAAGGACACAGCACGGAGACGGCTCTGCTCAAGGCAACCAAAGAGATAAGGCTGGTTTTGGATCAAGGAAAGGAGGCAGCCCTTGTCCTGCTTGATCTCTCAGCTGCCTTTGGCACCGTCAGTCATAAACTACTGCTAGGTCGTCTGGCTAACTGTGGGATCACAGGCCTGGCATTGAACCTGTTAAAGTCTTAGGGGCATATTAGCAAGACCAGCGATAAAATTATCGCCGTTTTAGTGGCAGGAAACTGCCGCTAAAACGGCGATAATGGGCTTGCTAATATGCGTTATAGAATTCCAATAGATCCCAGGTTAGATGTCCTGCACATCTAACCTGGGTTTCTATTGGAATTCTATAACGCATATTAGCAAGCCCATTATCGCCGTTTTAGCGGCAGTTTCCTGCCGCTAAAACGGCGATAATTTTATCGCTGGTCTTGCTAATATGCCCCTTACTTAGCAGATCGGGAGCAAATAGTAAAATTGGAGATCTACACCTCTCAGCCTTTCTCCCTCCCATGCGAGGTCCCTCAGGGATCCTTGCTGAGCCCTACCCATTTTAAAATGTATATTTCCCCTTTAGCTAAATTGCTAAGAAGTTTTGGATTCTCCATGACTTACTATGCGGATGATACCAAAATCGTTGCATCCAATGGAAAAGACGATGCTGCTACAGGGCTCAGATTTCATGATTGCATGTTAGCTGTCCACGAGTGGATGAACTCCAACTGCCTTAAACTAAATGCAGGAAAAACAGAAGTCCTACTTTTTGGACCCCAGTCACCTTTTTGGGCTCCATCAGCCAGGCCAGCCATCATGGGTTCTATCCCTGCCCCAGTGAAAAAGGCCCGTAATCTGCGAGTGATTATGGATAATAAATTAAACTTTACAGATCAGGTAAATAAGCTCACCTCATCCACTTTCTGCACCCTCAGAATAATCAAAAAGATCATGCCTTTCATACATGACAAATTGCAAAAGATCTTAATTACCTCTTTGATCCTCTCGAAAAAAGAGAATTGTAACAGTCTACTTCTTCCTTCTTGCAAATACAATATCAACAAACTGCAGGTCCTCCAAAATGCTGCAGCTCGACTTCTGCCAAATTCTGCTCAGTGTCACAGGATATAAAAAGCCTGCAATGGCTTCCCATTAAATAAAGAATCACCTTTAAGGTGTTATGTCTAGCTTATAAGGCGCATCATGATCTCAGCCCTGATTTTCTGAATGATAGCTTTAAATGGTATCTCCCTGCCTGAAATCTTCGCTCTGCAAATGCTAAATTAGCGGTACTCCCAAGATTTAATCAAATAAGGTGGGGTGGCAAGAGCATTGTGCTCGAAGCATCCAAAGCATGGAACACACTGCCTCTCTGCAGAAAACAGCCCCCAGTCTCCTTGCCTTCAGTAAAGCTGTAAAGAGCTGGTTGTTTAGGTCCTGGTAATTCTGCGCTCTTGAGACATTCTTAGCTGGGAGTGAATAGCACCTAGAAGCCTCCGGGCAGTAGTGCGCTTTACAAATCCCGCTAACATAACATATATATATATATATATATATATATATATATATATATATATATATATATATATATATATATATATATATATATATATATATATATATATATATATATATATATATACATATATAAATATGATATGTGATAGCATTATTATTTAGTGTTTATTTCAGCCTAACAGTCAAAATGCTGTGAACTGACACTGCACATAAGTCGATGCCAAGAGACACTGGCTCTATTTGGAAAGCTCAAAGGAGAATTTATACATTATTATCACAGAGATAAATTACTTTGAATTCCCTAGATATGGACTCTGGCTGTCTTTTAGGGGGGATAGGTGAACCAAGGATGGGCAGCCCTTCTGTTCCCACTGACATTTTCTCGGTGGGCTGGAACCCCTTGAGGCCAGTTTTGAAAGACCAGAGCCACTCCCAGTGGCACTATAATTTTTCCCCCTCTCTTTGAGGTTGTATTGCACCAGGCATATGAAGGCTTCAAAAGAGAGTGAAATAGAGGGAGGGGTAAGTTAAGGAGAAAGAGATCAGAGAGGGAAGAAGGCGAGAGGTGAGAAGGAGAGGGAGAGAATGGATGGATGGAAAGAGATTGCGCAAGGAGGTAAAGGGAGCAGGGCTGGTTTGGTCATTTTTGCAAGGTCTGCTGTGGTTTCGAAGATCGGCCCTGATATGAACTGGGTTCATCCCTGACATTTCTGGACAATAGAATGATCTTTTTGAGCAGACATGAAGGCCAGTGTTAGAGAATTGCTGACTCATGTGATTGCAAATAACTATTTTTTCTGGCTAGGAAACAGGACATGTGATTAAGAGCTGGCATAAAGCAACTCTCATAAGGTTTCACACTCTTCCTCCACTAACGGTGAGAGCATTGCACATTTTACAAAAAATGTCCATTATAGAATTGGGGAGTTTTAAACCCCACTAATGGAGGCCAGTCAATTTTCAATTCAAGTCATATCTCTTATCTCTGCACAGATTATTCTATAGGTACCCCTAGAGCCTCATTACAAGTGAGTTGGTGTAATCCAACCTGTGCGTAAACTCCTATTTGCACATGGGTCACAATTATGAGTTGGAAGTTTATCACATCCCATAATTATCTGCTGCATTAAATTAAATACCTCAACCTTTGTTAAATTTCGATAGGTCAAACCTGTAGCGTCTTGTGAGTTAGCGATGACAGGACCCTTTTGGTTCCTGATGGACTCCTTAGAACTATGACGTAAGTGTTCGGGTGTGGGGGATAGAGTTCATGTTTAGAACGTTGAGTTCACATTTACATGCTGAGGAATAAAGACATGTAATACTAAGCTTTGTGTGTGGCGTAGTCATTTACGAGTACCCAGGCTGGGGAGGACGCTACAATTGGTGACGAGTTGGTGATATGTAACCTGAAGATCGACAGTGCTCTCGCAGAGAGTTTGCTGTGGTCCAGCTAATGCATGCCCCATGTGCCTCAGTCGAAGTGAAGATCGATGTTTGGCATATGTGGAGTCAAATAATCACTCTAGCCACTGTGAAGCATTTGATGATAACAAAAGCCTCACTGAGATGTTTACTTATCGTTGGCCAGAAATCTGCCACTAAGGCCGTGAAAGAGATATTGTGCCATTACGCATCACTGAGCTATAAATCCTATGGAAAGATAACGCTAAAGGCGTGAACAATCAGGTACAGCGAAGCGCTGGAAGTAGCAACAGATAAGGGCAAGAAAGCGCTAGCAGCAAAAATAGCCAAATACAGAAAAGCGCTAAAAAGAGTGAAAACCAGGGTGAGAAATTATTGTGGTTCTTACCAAGAAGCTGAGTAAAGAGAGTCATCATACCACCGCTGTGGGCACCGTGACCGAAGTAGAATACCCAGAGTTGTGAATATATAGCTGTTGATCCCTGAAGCGGACACCACCAAAGGTGCCTGGTGCATTCTGCACAACTCAAAAGTCCTTATAGAGCTGAAAAGCTCCGATGGCCACGCGAAACGTAGCGCTACCCATTCAGATTTCCCATAATGACCCTGAAGCAAGCACGTTGCAAGGACTTGCCGATGGTATGAATGGTGCAAGTCCAGGTGATCAGCATAGACTCTTAATGTCAGTAAGTTCCACAACTGGTTAAACAGCAGCCACCTTCCTGAAACCACCACCTCCATTCGACAATGCTTGATAGCAGAATGTTGGTGACAGATGGACTTCCTCTATAGAAACTTTGATGAATTCATAGATGCACCGGAAGAAACAGATAACAAACAGATTGTCAAATGTCTCAAAAATCTTGACGGTGAAGAAGTAAAAGAGGTAATCAAGAAATTACCTCAAACTGATGAAGTGACATACCATCAAATCAAAGATGCATGAAATCTCAAATTTAATCTGATGTCAATTACAAAAGATACATTTTCAGTCAGTAATGACAAAACGCTGGTGAAAAAATCAACACATTTTTTGAGAGACTTGATACACTCATCAAACACTATAAGTTCAATGAATTCAATGATGAAGAAGCTATACAACTATTAGTTATTGACGGATGTCTGTCAGATTCATTCAGATGACTAATGCTGAGATAAACCCTGCCAGAGCTGAGGAATGTGCTGATCGATAAGCTGCTGACATGGAGGCCGGAGGTACCCAGTATGAGTCAGTCATGAATGTGAAAAGTAAGCAGAAACACAAAGCTGAAGAAAACAAAATGATGTCTCTAGAAAAAGAAACTGTGCTTTAGATGTGGATTTTTATTCCCATATGAAGATATATGTCCCGCCATTGGACAAGCATGCAAAGCCTGTGGGAAGGAGAACCATTTTGCAACAGTTTGCAAGGCGAAGGAAAAGCTAAGTGCGTCATGACGAGAAAACAAAATGGACACCTGAACGTTCCAGAAGCGATGTTCTACGCAAGCCCACAAGGCCAAGCATCAGCATCTACTGAGGCAACTCAACACGAAACAAAGTCAATCGTTGTCTAAATCTTCATCCAAGAGGTCTTCGGTTTCATTGTCAAGTGACAGTGAGGAAGACGGATCTGTGATGTTGATGTTTACCTCAGAAAAACGTGTGCACATTGGACTGGCCGCATGCAGAGAAGAAGACGAGTCAAAGAAAAGTCGACAAGTAAAATCACAAAAGTCATTCAAACATTGTCTGAAAATAACACTAAAAGTAAACGGTTGCCCATACCTTTTATTATTGACAGTGGTGTGTCAATGAACATCATGCTTGAGGAGAATTACCATGAACTGTCTCCATTGCCTCGTCTCACACCATCGAAGACTAAAGTGTATACATGGTCTGCATCGACGCCATTAAAGAGTCAAGGTTCATTCGTAGCAACCATGAAATACAAAAGGACAAAAGTACAAGCACCCATTCATGTACTTCATGGTACTGCGTCAAGTGCCTGTCTACTCAGTTGTTATACTGCTGCTGATATGGGACTGACATCTGTGAACTACAACATGAATGCTCATCATGAAATAGTAAGTCATTTCCTGTAATTGTTTCATGGACTAGGGAAACTTAAGACCATGAAAGTGCAACTGCATATTAATGAGGACGTTCGCCCTGCTGCTCAAAGACATAGACGAATTGCTATCATCTACAAGAAGCTGTTGAGAAAGAGCTTGAGACAATACTATGATATCATTGAGTGATCAACTGGTCCAACTCTGTAGATTTTTCCCATAGTGCTAGCACCCAAAAAGGACAGTGAAGTAGTTGTACGCATCGTGTTGATATCAGTCACGCCAACAAGGCAATTGAAAGAGAATGCCATCCCAGTCCGCTCATTGCCGACATAATCACACAGCTAAATGGTGCCAGGGTCTTCTCTCACCTTGGTTTGAACAAAGGTTATCATCAATTGGAACTCAAAGAAAAATGCAGATACATTACCACCTTTTCTACCCATATTGGTTTGTTTAGATATAAATGCTTAAGTTTCAGTGTGTCATCAGCTGCCAAACTTTTTCAAGATGCAAAAAGAACAATTGATGGACAGAATGTCGAACAATGTCAAATATTCACCCCTCACATTCAGAACAGAGCCTAAATCTATAATGTTTTGGCTCCCCATGCCATTCTAGTTTAAACCCAGCCATCTGCAAATCAGTCTTAACCCTATTCCCCATGGGAACAGTCCAACCCGAACTGCTAGACCAGGTGCTCCCTGGACCGCAAACATGCATTGTAGGACCGGTTTTGGGGTTTCACCCCTCATCAGCCAGGCTAGCTTGACTCCAGTGGCATGGAGAGCACGAGACCCACGTCTGAGCATACCCGTCCAACTCGGGGTGACAAATGCAAAAAGAACAATTGATGGACAGAATGTTGAACAATGTCAAACATTCACCTGATTACAGAGATCTGGGCCTAAATCCATTGTTTTTCTGCTCCCCATGCCATCCCAGTTTAATCCCAGCCATATGCAATTTAGTCTTAACCCTATTCCCCATGAGAACAGTCCAGCCTGAACTGCCAGGCCAGGTCCTCCCTGGACCGGAAACAAGCATCCTAGGAATGGTTTCGGGGTTTCACCCCTCATCAGCCAGGCTAGCTTGACTCCAGTGGCATGGAGAGCTCAAGATCCACGTCGGGGCACGTAATGTATATCTATATGTATATATGTATATGTATAAATGTATTTATGTCTGTAAACATTTTTTATTTAACAAAAGGGGAGATGTAGTGTCTTGTGTGTTAGAGATGATGGGACCTTTTGGTTCCTGATGGACGCCGTCCAACTATGACATAAGTGTTTGGGTGTGGGGAATAGAGTTTATGTTTTGAGCACTGAGTTTGCAGGTACATGCTGAGGAACAAAGACGTAATACTAAGCTCTGTGTGTAGCATAGTCATTTACGAGTATGCAGGCTAGGGAGGATGCTACGAAACCTTCAGAAATTCAACAGAGGAAATGTGTACTGTATTTACTGTACCATGCGGATTGTGGGATATTAAACACCAAAATCCTCATATTATTCCCTGAAAACCATTAATAGGTGCTATTTCTTCCACCTGATAAATAATGTACCTGGGGTAACGTTATTTATGAGGTGCGATAAATATCCCCTTGTTTCCGGGACAGCTCCTAATCAGGCCCCTTGACTCTTCACAGCTGAAGAATATCTTGGCTGCTGGATTCTCCGCCCGGATGAAAATTGTTTGTTGGAAAGGAATGTAGGCTCCCTGACTCCATCCTCATGACAACTGGTAACCCTGTTTCACAATTTTAATCATTGAGCTCCCATCCTTTTAGACCCCAGGTGCCTCGAAGGCCGAGGAGCAGATCTTGTAGTGTTTCCTAGCCATTTAGTAACTTCCGAGTTATCTAAAACAGGTAGTCAAAGGAAACAGCCATTTAATACTTTGGATCCAAAACTGTATATGTTGTATACTAAAAAAGTTTGATAGTTTGAAAAATCTATTTCACATTTAAAATGGATTCTGAAAAAAATAAACTGCCTTGTTTTCATACTTAATTTGTCATGCATTTTCTATGGGAAGTTAACATTGTGTTTTTTTTAAATTTAAAGTGCAAAGCAATTGACAAATTCAACGAGAGAAAAATATACACAAGATACATAAACATAAGTAAAGAATGTAATATCGCATAAAAATGTTGAAAATTCACAACACATCCAAGCATTTTCACACTGACGTCTGATGCATATTCATTCGGATTAAACTTACTTACTTTGTGACTAATATGATCATCCAAATTTTGGCTGCTTCACAAAATGCAAAATAAGTCAAACTACTGAATAATGAATTCATTAATCATCCATTATTTTGTTCTGAAATCTATGAGTGATGAATTCCCAGTGTGACACTTTGTTAAGATCGGTTGATGGAAAAAAACTAAAAACATTGGAGAACCCGAGATGAAATCAGATAGAATTCATTTCTTAGATGTGCAATGAATCTTCTGCCTTAATCAGATGCTCTGTGTCATAAAAATGTAACGGCAGCACACTTTAATCATCTTTCTCTAATCTGAATCTATTCACACATTCATGGCCTACACCATCCAGATCAATTTGTTTCCATTATACCTCTGAAAAATATTACCCTGGTCCAAATTGGGCCTTCTGATACAGAAATGAGTGCATACAACTTTTGGAATATGGTTATTCGCCCATACCATATGGCATGGAAGTTCAAATGTCGAAAAATGTAAAAATACCAAGGGACCCATTGTGCTGCCGGAGCGGCAGTTTTCTGTGTTGAAGGGGTGTGCAATGGGTGTTTCTGGGGGCGCTCCCAGCAACATCCATGGCTTTTTGACACTGCTGCAGATTTAAGAGAATTTGTAAATCTGAGGCACCACCAAAAACTTACGCCTTTCCATGGGAGGTGTAAGGGAGGCACAACGAGGAGAAATATCTTTATTTCTCCTCGTTTTTTCTTTTTCTATGTGAACTGCATTCTGCAGCACACATAGAAAAAGGAAAAAGCCTCTTGTGATTATTTTTGTGCAGGAAGGTTTCCCTTCCTACACAAAAATAATCATCCCCACAATGCAGACACCCTTGCACAATGGTGCAAAGGTGCCTGCATTGGCGCACGGCAGCCCATTGTGTGCCGGCGCAGGGGAAATGGACAGGAATGCATCGTATCTGATAGATACAGTGCATTCCTGCCCTTTTCTTTTGCTGCAGGACAGTGCAGCAGGACGGCCTGCAGTGCTGCCCTACAGCAAAACCCCATAAATGAGGTCCCTAGTTGTATTTGACAAGAAAATCATATTGAATTAAACATGCTCCATATTTACGCGGCAGCACTAAGCCACTTTTTTGGCTTAATGCTGCCTCGTAAATATTGTTCCCTTTAACGCAGTTTTCTGTGTTAAAGGGGAGTGGAATGGGTGTTGCTGGGGCATCCCCAGAAACATCCATGGCTTTTTGAAACTGCCCCAGATTTACGGGAAATTATATTTCTGAGGCAGCACCAAAAACGTACACCTCAGGTGTAATGGAGGCATAACGAGGACAAATATCTTTATTTCTCCTCGTTTTCCTTTACTCTTATAATTGTTTTTGTGCAGGAAGGTTTTCCTTCCTGCACAAACAAAATCATCCCCGCAACGCAGACACCATTGTACCATGGTGCAAAGTTGCCTGCATTGGTGCACGGCAGCCCATTGTGTGCCGGTGCAGGAGAAAAGGACAGGAATGTGCAGTATCTGATAGATACAGTGCATTCCTGCCCATTTCTTTTGCCGTAGTACAGTGCAGCAAGAAGGCCTGCAGCGCTGCCCTACTGCAAAATCTCATAAATGTGGCCCCATGTTGTATTTTTCAAGAAAATCATATTGAATTAAACATGGACATTGAGTATATTAGAGGATATCATAATCATTTTTTCCACAGAATGGTGGTAGAAGTGAGCCCAAAGGAGACTGGTGAAATTCTCTTTGCTCGGGAATAGTAACATTAAAGAAGTAAAGAGAGCTTGAGCAACTGAATCGCAAATACAGTTGTAAAAATGAAAGCGGTGCCATGATACTGCCTTAAACCACAATAAAACTAGCGTTACAACACAACTACTCTGACTGTCACACAGATTATGATAATTAAGCCATAACCTAAAAATGAAAATTCTACAAATGTTTCAGGAGCAGAGTGGCATGTGCACTTTGGCCTTCATTAGATTCTCCCATTTCTATGGTGTGACGAGAGGGTCTAATCAAACAAATAAAAATAGCTTTGCCACTAGAGAGCCTGCTATTTTCTACAAGGCTATCCAAAATACTCTATTTGCTTTTTGTGGGCTCATCCTCCCGTTTAGGGCATTAAAGAAGTTTTTAAAATAGGCGTAAAGCACCAACTGTGGATATCTGGTTGTGCCGGACCCGGATATAGTCACAAGTTTAGGTCGACCATGATGAAGCATGGGCTGGCTACAAGGACCCAGTTAGGCCCACTGAACAGAGTACCTTAAGTCATGGGATGCAGAGTGTTGAATGAATCCACGTCGAAGATGTGTTGCACAGCCGAAGCAATGCATCTGTTCTGAGATGTGGCGAGGCTTGCAATGTGAAGTCCGGAGTTGAGGATGTGGTTCACAGTCGGGGCAATGCGTTGGTTCTGAAGAGCTCAAGACTGCAATGCACTGTCCGGCATCATCGTCAGGGCTGCTGGCGACGAGGGATGCATGGGCCTGTGCCAGGGATGCATTGGCCAGTGGCGGTTCTGAAGACAAGTTGGCTGCTGTGGCCATGCAGGCCTTTGCGACTGGGCCAATCCCTGCAACAGTGGAGATGTGTCGGTTCTGCTCTAGGTTGCGTCGTGCAGCAGAGGAGATATGTTGGTTCTGCTGGATCTACAGAGGCTGGTAACCACCTTTAGCCCACTTCCAAGGGTCCAGGTTTGAGGTGGTACCACTTAGCAGGGTAGACTCACAGATGGTAAAGTCCAGGTGCAAGCTCTCTGGAAGCCTGGCATGTCCCTGAAGCTTCAGCCCTTGGAGTCACTCTGGCCTCAAGAGATGCAGGTCCAGTCCTTCTCACCCAGGCAATAGGGCAGCAGGTAGCAGATCAGCACAGCAAAGCAGGAGTCCAGCAGAGTGTGGTAGAGCAGAGTGACAGTCCTTAAGCGGGACAGCAGTCCTTCTTGCTGGCAGAGTTTCCACAGGTCCAGACGTTTACTGAAGTAGCGGTATCTGAGGTCCAGAAGTTTACACCCAGTTGTGCCTTTGAAGTGAGGGAGAAATGTCTACAGGTTTTCCGGTAAAGTCTCCAGGCAAGCTGCCTCCCCTGTCCTGGCTCCAGACTAAATACAGGGGGTATGCATTGCTTTGTGTGGAGGCAGGATACAGCCTGTTCAGGTGTAAGTGGGGCTGTACCCAGCTCCTCCCTCCCATCCTGCCAGTGATGGCCCATTCAGGCACACCTAAGCTTCTTATTGTGTGCGGCTGTCTAGGAGGAATACCCAAAGCCAAACTGTTAGCTACACCCAGTCACGTGATCAGAGACAGGCTACTGCCGCTAAATAAATATGGCAGGAAAATGCCAACTTTCTTAAAGTGAGCAAACAACATGAAAATGTGAAGATGCACTCCTTCCCTTAATGTATTACGTGAAGTCAACCAACGCCTTTTTTTTGTAATGCGTGCAGACAGTAGCTATGAACCGTCCCATGTCACAGCTTGTAAAAATCAAACATAGGGTGCAGCGTATGCGCACCCAACTGTCGCACTGCTTTGTGAGGGATTATACCTCTCATGGAACCTCGCTCTTTAAACCAGTCACAATCCATCTTTACTTGTTATTTTCTTTTTTTGTCATTCCATCATTTCATTACTTTTTTCCACTTTATGAATCATCATGGAGACAGCAATGTTGCCTTTGAATACTTTATTCACCAATTTCACGTGTCTCCTGCTGCCAATCCAAGCTTTACACAGCGACATGTTAGGTCAACACATACTTCCAGAAATGAACTCTTGCCATAACGCAATGCATTTCGAGCCTTGCCTCACAAAGCAGTGCGACAGTTGGGTGCGCATACGCTGCACCCTATGTTTGGTTTTAACTTTCTTAAAGTGCCATTTTCAGAATTGCATTTTATAATCTGACCTCACCAACAGTTAGGAAATTGTGTCTCCAGAGATGCCAAACATAAACTGATGCTCTCTTTTCCTTTGGAAAATACACTTATTAAATGTAATAAGACAACTCCAATGTTATCCTACGAGAGAGACAGGCCTTGCAGTAGTGAAAACAAATTTTAACATTTTTCCACTATGAGGACATGTAGAACTTAAAAGTAAATGTACAACTTCTCAAATACAATTCACACTGCCCTTTGGGCCATCCATGGTCTACCCTAAGGGTGACATATGTATTAAAAAGGAAGGTTTGGGTCTGGCAAAAGGTTTTTTTTGCCAGGTCAAAATAGCAGTTCAAAACTGCACACACAGGCTCTGCAATGGCATGCCTGAGACATGTTTAAAGGACTACGTAAGTGGGTGGTACAATCAGTGTTGCAGGCCCACTAGTAGCATTTAATTTACAGGTGCTTGGCACCAGTAGGGCTACTTAACAGGGACGTATAAGTGAATTAAATATGCTAATTGGGCATAAACCAATATTGCCATGTTTGAAGGAGAGAGCACACGCCCTTTAGCACTGGCTAGCAGTGGTAAAGTGCACAGAGTCCTAAGGCCAGCAAAAACAAGGTCAGAATAAATGGAGGAGGAAAGCAAAAAGTTGGGTAGATCACCCTAAAGCTGACATTTCTTACATACTCCAAAACTAATCTGTATTGAAAATTGAATCACTGCATCAAGCCACGAATTCTAATGGATTTGCACAATGTATATATATATATATATATATATATACATATATCAAAATCCTCCAAACTCTCACAACCTCCTCTCGGCGAAGAGAGAGTACCAGACACCCAGGGATGTTTTGGCAAGATGTTTTATTGCTTCTCACTCCTCACTTTGATGACGCGTTTCGGGCAACAAGTGCCCTTGTTCACATATATATACATATATATATATATATATATATCAATGAAGATTAGAAGGCACATGTCACTACCTTAATTTTGTATCAGACCACTGGAGCAGATAAATCTTGCTTTTAGGACTGGGGCCATCATAATGCTTTAGGTTACACATTTACTTAGAATTGATTGTTTTCTATGTTCATGAAGATTGGATTTTTTTTATTTCCCATATCTTCCAAAGTCACTTTTGTAGAACGGCGATAGCTGTGTGAAGTATATATTGTGCCAAATGGAACTATTAACTTACCTACACGATTTCGACTGTTTTAATGTAATGCACTTTAATCGTTTTATCTCCATTTCTACTGTACCGTAAGACTGCAAATGCTGCACATTGACATAATTCTTGTAACAATTACATGCTATTACATCCTCGTCTTGTATACTGAGAACTGAACAATGGGAACAGAGAGGATGAATGTTTTATGGCATTCCTGAAGGATATGAGAATCTGGATCTTTTGGGAGCTTAGACGAAGGACCTTATAACTTCCCTGTTTACATACACATTTATGGAGGCCTAGTGGTGAAGTTAGGAAACACAACAGAGCAGAGGGGCCTGTTGTTAACATACTATCATGAGGTGGGGAGTTTTAATGTTGATGTCGGGAGGGGATGTACATGTCAGAAAGACTAGGACAAGCAGAGGCATTTTGCATCAAATCCGGGCTTTCATCCCGCCTGCCTTTTACCCTGGCTCACTACGAAGCTCGTGGTTGGGTTTTGGACTTCGAAATATTAGTGGAGAAGATATTCCGAAATCAAGAGCTAAACTGACGCTTCATTTAGCCTTGGTCGAAATGTTCTCTTTCTCCGAGGAATATATTTACTTGTGCTTGTGTTTGTGTGTATGCGTGTTCTGCCTTTCTGCCTGTCTGTCTGAATGCCTCTGTCTGTTTGTGTCACTGTGTTTGCAAATATGTATCTTCATGAGGTGGAATGGTGGGGAAAGAGGAGGGAGTTTGGTGTCAGACTAATATGCTGCTACAAAACCAGACCCTTCGTGACATTTTTTTGCCAATGTGGGTCTATGCCGCCCATGTAATGGGTATAAAGGCGTGAGTAAAACTCATAGAAATGGTAGGGGACATAATTTAAAAAAAAAAAAGATTAAATGGCACAAATCACACTGCTTATAGATGAATATGGAGATAAATATGAAACTGATTGCTGAGAGGGAAAGATTTCTAGTTCTCTCGTACTTGACTATGTTGGCCTGATTAAGTACAATCATGGTAACCGCCATGCTGTGGGAGCCTTGTAGCAATCTCCTACTGCAAATGCCTTTCTGGGGTTGTAAAATGTGTGTCAGTGAAATAATAATGTACCAGGTCAACAATAAGCTGTCAGTGTAATATAAAATATGAAATACATCAAACACTGTGATGCAAGACAGTTTCATGAGTGAATAAGGTAAACGGTGTGTGGTAATGTAGCAGCATTTTGAGTAATTTCCAAGCATGCTGGAAGGGTCTAAGTGCTGCAATCAAGAGGGTAGCTAATAAGGATAAAAAATGTGTGTTTGATGCAATGCACTCTGGACAGGCTGAAAATCATTAATAAGTGTGTTTGAAAATTGGTGATGCAGTGCAAAATGTAACTAGATCACTAAATAGTGCAAGTAGTGTCTGGAATAGACGTTCAGTGTTGAAGGAAGCCAGTTGCTGCTGTCTGTCTTTTGACCATTCTCACACAGCATGCCCTCTCCTTAAGTAACCCAATGGATCAACGTAATAGTAGATGTAAGAGGAGAATCACAAAAACATGCATATCTGAAAAGACCCTATGGGCCAGATTCACAAAGGTAAACTCACACTTTTGTGTAAGTTTACTACTTTTCGATATTCACAAAGGGAAACGTAGACCAAAAGTCTAACTTTACTAGTAGTAACTTACCTTTGTGAATACTGAAAAGTAGTAAACTTACAAAAAAGTGTGAGTTTACCTTTTGCTCTCAGTTTATCTTTGTAAATACCAAAAAGTAGTAAAGTTAGACTTTTGGTCTAAGTTTACCTTTGCGAATTCCACAAAGTAGTAAAGTTGCAGATAAGTGTAAGTTTACCTTTGTGAATTGGGTCCCTAGTTTCCCCCACACCGATGTCCAACATGTGCAGAAAAGTTATTGAGGTAAAATATATTGTATAATACACTGCGTCTGATTGTGGGAGCCCACTATTTTACATGACAGCTTTTGCTTCAAAAAGTTTCCATGGTGTTACTTCAGGTTACGGTTTTTACTTTTTAATTTTTTTTTTAATTTATTTACTTTTTAACTGAGTTTTATATAGCTTGAGCTTGACCCTAAGGTATCAGGTATCAGAGCGCTTTACATGAGCACCAGTTGCGTTACATGAGGACACATTCATTTTTGTTAGGCACTTGGTAAGTAAGGATGATCAGAGGCCGTGATGTTCAGTTGTATTGACTGGCTACACTGATTTGGAGATCCATGCAAGAAAACAGGTTGTTTCCTGGGGGTCCTTAGGAAACCCACAGCACGTCTGCTGTGGAAGGGAGAGGAGCATGGCTAATGCCTATTCAACAAAATGTAAGTCACCCCCATTAATCTCAATAGTCAAAGAAACGGCTCACGGAAGATAATGTTATGTTCTGAACGTTTTGTTAAATACTTTGTTTACATATTACTTAGTCACTTGCTGTTGGTAAAGGCTGTCCTCTGCAATTGGTAGCCTGGTTTAGAAGCAGGATTGTTCTCTAAGGGAATTTATGTGAATAAGCTGTTTGGTTGCCTGGTCGGGTGAAAGGGTATAGGACTATGAGGGACCTATTCACAAAGGTAAACTTACATTTTTGTGTACGTTTACTCTTGTTTTGGTATTCACAAACTACAAGTTAATAAGTTTATTACTGCAGAGAGTCCACAGTCGCGGCCGAGAACTACGCACATTTTTATTTTTTATTTTACAGAGTTTTATATAGCGCGAACTTGACCCGAATCGGGTATCAGAGCGCTTTACATAGCACCAGTTGCATTACATGAGGACACATTCATTTTTTTTTTGTTAGGCACGGGGAGATTAAGTGATTTGAGCAGAATCACAGGATGTTCAGCGTCATTGCTGAGACTCGAACCCAGTTCCCCAGACTCGAGGTCGACCGCCCTAGCCGTTAGGCCAACTCCTCTCCCAAAAAAAAACACATAGCACATAAAAAGATAGGACAGGCTCTGATGTAACATTGCTATTAGCTCGTAGTTTCTGAATAACTAAACAAGAATAAACTTACACAGAGGTGTAAGTTTACCTTTGTAGCTCAGGCCCTCAATGTATTGTGAGTGTTTCAAATCTAATGAATGGGGTTATAGAGAAGCAGGGGTACCTAATCACCTTCCGCCAAAGACAGGCTTGCATAACATTTGCATCTGATGGGGTGGGTACATAAGTATACTGTAGTGTGGCCATGGTGTGTGAGCTTCCAAAGAACGCTTGTAATGGGTAGTGTCTTGGGTGGAGATCTGAACAGGTTTGTTAGAACTTTCAACCTTTCTCTTAAACTTGAGCTGTGTTGTTCGTAAATGATTTTACAATTGCATGTGTGTGTGCATGTGTATGCTTAGTTTGAGACTTTTTGGGTGTTCTCTTGTTGTGATTGTTAGATTGGTAGGTGAGACCTGTTAGACAGTCGATGATACTACCCAAGAAGAATGTTGTAGTGCGGTGTTGTGTGATTGAGAAATAGTGTCTGTTGTTTCTTAGGTGTGCTGCAGTTTGTAGTGGGTAAGTGCATTGGAAAGACATGCTGTTCTGTCGGAAAGAGTGTATTCATATTGACTTTGCATGTTTGATCAATTGGTATTATATGTGAAATTATGTTGTCTGGTCCTGGTTCTTGCAGTATGTCATGTGGGGAAGTGTTCTTCACTGTTTCTGAATGATCATGCAACACGAGAGTTGTTATGACTATTTCCCTCTTCAATTATCATATGGTTCAGTTATTTTATTTTATTGCCCCTATCTCTGCATTTGTGTCCTGTGTCACTTTTCATGTGCCCTGATTTATAGATATCTTCCCTCCAGGATCTTAGCCACCTTCATCTGTAGGATATGGCGATGTCTACATATCCTTGACTTTGTGTCCCTGGTAAGTGCTACCCTCCCTCTGCCCATTTGTTCTATTTCATTCGTGTGTCTTTGATCTGATGCTTTGGATGGGTGAGGTGAGGTATGTAGTTATACATTGGTCAAAGGTGTGTTATATTTGAAGTGTGCTGTTCTGATGTGCATTGAGGTTGTGGATGAATGTGTGGGGTGGTGTGTAAGGCATTATGCATGGGAATTGCAATATTTGATGTGATGTTGGTCAACTAAAGCAGTGCCAGTTTGCATAGGAAGATGGAGTTGAGTGTGTGGTGGTGAAGTGTGGAATGTTAAAAATGGGAGTTGTGTGAGGAAGTAAAAGGCAGTACAGGGATGTGTGCCAGTAAGAACAGAAAGAAGTCCTGTTATTGACATTAGTATGAGCAAGGAAAGAAAAGCTGAGGTGCTGTTCTACTACTGTACATTGAATAACCAGAAGCAGGGGCTTTGCAAGTCCAAGCATAGCACTTCTATGTAGTATCACACTTTACTGTAAAGAGGGCAAGGGCCCAACTACTAAAGTTTTTCTGCAAGTAGTCGAGTTTTACTCCTACCCTTTTTGAGACCAACCCTAAGCATTCAAGACTAAGACACACATATTGATGAAAAGATATCTTTGTGACTTGGGCAGCAGCAGTTCCTCCATGAGAGCGGAGATGCCCCTCTGCTGGAGAGCATGAAACATAAAAAATAAAATGGTAATAAAACAGATTTATTACCATTTTATTTTTCGTGCTGGCAGCAGCAGGGAGAAATAGAGTGCACTTCAGTTTAAAGTGTGCATGTCTCTTTGGCAGGCTATCATGAGACTGCCAGCCTGACATGCGCACTTTAAACACTCCAATCCATGCTATCTTAGACAACTGGGTGGAGAGCAAGCACACATGCAGTGCTTTAAGGAGCATTGCACCAGCACACTCCAGCCAATCCTGGTGCTTCTCTCATGCTGCATGAGCAACATGAGAGAAGCATCTGGATTGGTAGAGGGAAATTTCTGGCTGGAGCTCTGGGAGCCTCTGCTTCTGAGATGAAGAGGAGCACCAAGCACGAGGCAATTGGTGAGTAAATCTTTCAATTTTTTTTAAGTTCATTTAACTCACTGACAGGCACTATGAAAAACACGCAGTGCCTTCAGGCTCAGCTCCAGAGTTCTCAATCATGGCCCGTTAGGAACACTGTTTAAAATGGACAACAATTGAGAGCTTTGGCTTTGAGCCTAAGGGCACTGCTGTTTTTTATTAGGTCCTGTCAGTGGGTTATATATTCACCAACCTGATTTGTTTGCCACTGGCCACTGGACATGGGCCCTTAGTGTCAGACTATCGAAGTAGTTTAGTCATTTGTTCTCAAAACCACTTGTAAGTGTGAAATTAATGAGGTGTTCAGTCATTTTACACTGTTTGAAATCGACATCTTTACTGGAAATTTTGGCAGCCTTGATCTAATTTTGCTTTAAATCAGCGTGTATTTGCTGTGGTTATAATAAAAGAGGCACAGTGTATGTTGTATGAAAATTGAAGCTTTAATCAATGAGCCTCGTACTATGACCACAACTTTCGAAGTGGGAATTGTGTTCACATTTCTAGACAATTTGGGGCCGATTACGATGTGACCCGTAATGGTCGGGCTGCATCGTAATGGGCCGCTCGGTTTACTTTCCGACTGCCTAATTATGATCTAGGTGGTTGGAAAGTAAACGGGCGGTCTTTCCAGCTGGCTTCCGACGGGCTCCAGGTGCCCGTCCGCTAGTCGGAAGCCGGCCAGTAATCCCAAGGGCAGGCCTTTCCGCCCTTGAGATTACGATGCACGGTTTCCGGCATGGTTTCCATGCCGGCCTCGAAAGCGTGTTTATGGGCCCACAGCAGAGCCCCCTTGGGTGCGCAGCCTCCGATTGGGGGCCGAGTTGATCCCTGCACCCCGTGGCAGGCACCTTGAGGTGCTTGCGATGGGGTGCAGGGATGAACTACACCTCCCATTTCTCAATGGGAGCATGCATTACGGCCGGTTTACTATGCTCCCATAGTGAAATGTAGGAATGCGACCGAACAGTGTTCAGTCATATCCTGATTAGGAGGCGGGACCGAGTCGGTTTTGGGCAGAAGGAATTCCGCTCGACATCAAAATCGGCCCCTTAGTGTGTCTACTTGCAGCATTAGATCAACCTTAGCATGTCCATCTTTTGACTGCATACCTTAAAGATGGCACCTCTTGTTTCATGCAGAGCAGGAGGTCCTCACACTTTTACAAACAAATTTCTCAAGTTAAAAAGAAGGAACTGGGCATTAGGTCAAGCACAGAAGGATTCGGAGACCATTACAGGACAAGAACTTGGTCCTGAATGTGAGTCTTTGAGCAGAAGCTGTACAGCAATGAGCCAAGGTTGTAAAAGTAGACATTGGAGGAAAAGAGGGCTTGAGGTAAATTCATCCCAAAAGATACACCAAAGAAGAATACGCTAAAAAGCATCGAAAAGTCTGCTAAAACTACAGAAAGAATGAGAAGAGCAGAATGTATCATTAAAGTAGGCAGAAGCTCTACTATTATTTATGGGCTGAGTAACATACAGCCTATGAGGGTGCCTGTAGGTCTCACAAACAAAGAACAGACCCAGCTTTAACATTTCATTCAGTACTATGGATGTTTATTGGATGCTATGTGTTACGCTTACGTATGTGTAATAGGACTACCTGTTGTGTACACCGCTACAATACTACATTTTCAGTTGTGACAACTCCCCTTGAAAATAGACACATTTTGTTTTTATCAATAAAATGGTTGATTGGAGGTCGACTCAATTCAAGTATAATCCAAGTGGCATTAGAGATTGTGATGTAAACTCAGATTCAGGAAGCCATCTTGAGTTGTGCTCTGTGGAGCCCTCTGAGAGAAATAGTTTTATTTATTGAAGTACTTTTCTCCTTTAGGGGGCATATGTCTGTAGTTCTCTGCATGTCCAAGACTTCAACTGTACATTAGATTGTCGGTAAAACACTTTATGAACAAAGCAAAAGAGTACCAATGAAGCAGTAAGCATATTCACTTTTGGCAGATTAACTCTGCATTTTGTGTTGTCTCTTCTGCTGTGTTGTCTATTGAGATTTGTGACACAGGTTGCTAAAATTATCTGGGAGAGACATTTGAGTTGCTTATCAAAAATATTTAGGGCAAATATTCGATCAGTACACATAAATTAGGCAATTTATGTTCCCAGTCCAAAACAACTCTCATTTATAAATGGATTGTTTGCTTCACTTTGGTAAGCATGATGGCTTCAACAATGGCAGGGCCATCTTTGGCACTATGAAAATACTTTGCACACACCCCCCCCCCCCCAATTCTCTGGGATATTTCAGATATAGAAGTATGGTTAAAGGTATTTGGACAAAATATCAAGTTGTAAACATTAGAAGACAGAAATATCAGAAAAAAATATCATAATGCACAAATATCATAATGCAGACATATTGCTGTTATAAATATAGATTTTCCAGGTAACTAATATCATTATTAAGAATATCGTTGTTGTAAATAAATTTTCAATAATGTAGTTGTAATGTATATTGTGTTTTAATTAATTTAATAATTTAGTTGATATATTAGTTTTATATGTTAGTATTGTTTGTATATTTGCTTATTCATTTTTTTAAAATAAATAAAGTTAGCAATTTTAAGTGATTTAGAATTTTTATTTTAAATGTTAATAGTAATTTATAGTGTTGTAGCAAGTTGTTGGTTTGTAGACGGATAGGGTTGGAAGCTAATTAAGCTATAATAATTAATGAATTAATAATTTTTAAGTAAGTGTGTGATATTCATTATGTATATTATGTAATATAGATTTATTATGCTTATATATTGGGTTGCTATGTTTGTAGGCATATAGGGTGGTAGGTTAACAAGGTAATAATTAATTAACAACTAATTTATAATTTAGTATTACATATTTAATTGATTAGTAATTATGTAAATTGTGAAATAATCATATATTTTATTTATATTTTAGGTGGGGGTTGCTGAGTTTTTAGGGGAATAGGGTGAGAAGTTAATTAAGCAATAATTAATTAACCATTAATTAATAATTTATTATGTATTATCGAATTGATTTTTAGCTATGTAGATTATGTAATATTGATTTATTTTAGTTGCTAGGTATGTAGGAGTATACAGTCGTAAGTTAATTAAATAATAATTAAAAGATAATAATAATTAATGAATAAATAACTATTTAATTGATTAAGAATATGTATATTGTGCAAACATTTTATATTTTAGTAATATTTTAGGTGAGACCTTCTGGGATTGTAGGGATGTAGATTGGAAAGATAATTAAATGATAATTAATTAACTATTAATTGCTAAATAATTATGTAACTGTTTATAAAACATTTAAATTGTGTTACAAGTATTTATGTTCATTATATTTTGGATATGGATTGCTAGGTTTCTAGGGATATAGGGTGGAAAGTTAAATAAGTAATAATTAAATAAGCATTATTTTTGTATTGAAAATGAATGATTACATTGTTTATTATGAATTTTGTAAATTTGATAATTGTTGTTTATTTGTTTAAATTCTTATATATATTTTATGGCAAGTAATAATGTTTATATTTAGAGTTTTGTATTTTTTTATGTTAATAGGGTTATTCAAGTATGTAATGTGTTTGAAGTAAAGTAGTTTACTTATTGTTGCTTAGACTAGAGTGGGAATAGTAAATCTTACCCCTCTGAAGTCCAATGATTTCCCTATGGTTGCACAGACTGGAGTGGGTCTAGTACATTTAACTCCTCCGAAGTCCAATGCTTTCTCTGCTGTTGCAAAGACTGGAGTAGGATAGAAAATTTAACATGTCCGCAGTCCAACGCTTTCCCTACTGTTGCTTAGACTGGAGAGGTAATAGTAAACTTTACCCCTCCAAAGTCCAATGCTTTCCCTACTGCTGCACAGACTAGAGTTGGAATAATAAATG
Source organism: Calotriton arnoldi (assembly GCA_963921515.1). Classification (NCBI taxonomy): domain Eukaryota; kingdom Metazoa; phylum Chordata; class Amphibia; order Caudata; family Salamandridae; genus Calotriton; species Calotriton arnoldi. Next base: position 2,175,881 of record CAWUFW010002369.1, read on the forward strand.
TAACCCCTCCGAAGTCCATGCTTTCCCTACTGTTGCTCAGACTCGAGTGAGAATAGTAAATTGAACACCTCTGGAGTCCAATGTTTTCCCAACTGTTGCGCTGTTTGGAGTGGTAATAATATATTTAACCCTTCCGAAGTCCTACAATTTCTCTACTGTTGTATAAAAGGGGAGTGGGAATAGTATATCTATTATCCCAGGCTCCAATACATTTCCTAATATTGGTTAATTTTTTTAAAATATTTGTTTATAATTTGAATTTTATAGTTTATGTTTATATTGTTTTGTTTTTGCATTTTTATAATATTTATTTGTAAATGTGTTTCATTTTATTTGTTTGGTAATTTACTTAATATTTTTAAATTGACTGTGAATATTTTTTCTGTTTTGCGAAAAAAGAATATAAATATCTATATATATATATATATGTGTGTTTATTTATTTATATATATATATATATATATATATATATATATATATATATATATATATATATATATATATATATATATATATATATATAGTGGTATTTGGAGTAGTTTATATAAATTATAGAATTTTAAAAAATTCATATAATGTAAAAATGTAATATATATATATATATATATATATTATATAGATTTTAATAATTGTGTTACATTATATATATATATATATATATATATATATATATATATATATATATATCAGAAACGAAGGGTGTCCCCAGTGGAAAGGTCACACACGGAAGGGTATCCGCACAACACCTCCGGCAGTTGCCACCACGGGCATACGCAGCCTTCCTAATTGCAGTATGCCAAACGTTTCAAGCCGTAGCCCTTGATCACCGGCCTGCAATTAACACAAGGAGGCATCCACTTAGAATCGGAACTTTTTATTTCTAATAACAGTCCCGCCCCAGTGGGCGTAAGCAGGCATGGCATTCTGGTAGATGCAGTCCATCTGCTAAAAAACTGACGTTCCCTGTACACCCCAGTGGATTGGATGCCTCACAGTGTCACAAACAATATCAGCCCGGTTGGGTGAGGGCATGTGTGAAGACCGTAGTGTAGCTCACCAATGTAATCCAGCAATGAGGCCCCTTCCATTCCCGATACGCGCCCGTAATCACGAGCACCGGGATCTGCCAAGATTCAGCAGCGGGACATATTTTTACTGCCATTTTATAAATGTATGTACATACACGACATCTCATATTTTAGTTCTATATGTAATTGCCGATCGGTCGTTATATATAGACATATAGATCATCTGTTTTTGCCTGGATTGCATCACATATTTTGCCCGTGGTTATTTAATCAGTTTTTTGCATGATTACTATTATTTTAGGTGTTCACGCCACTTGATGAGTTGGTAAAAAAATTAATAATATGAAAATTTAAGAATTTATAAATTTAGCAAATCCAACGTCAGAACAGGCTCGATAATGTCAATACAAACATTATAAGTTGCGGTACTTTACATTGTATATTGTATTTTCTATGCTGATTCATAGCAGTTCGCAACATGAGGCTGTCTTCCATGTCTACCATGAAGTTGGAGATCACTGGTACGGGGAGAGAGGCGGGACACTAAGCTTTACGTGAATCGCTAATGAATTTGCGATCACTTTGGACGTATACAATTGATTAGTTTAACTATTTGGGTTTTAATTTTTCCGTTCCAATATTGTGCAAATCTCTTTTGAATTATTTCCAGATAGATTAATTGTTTCTTTCTGTGAATATCGTGCAAATCATGCTGTGCAGCATGTTTTCTATTTTTGTGATAACGTATTTAGTGGCATGGGTAATGGCGGAATGTTAACTTGACAAAGGCCGTTTCGGCTGAAACGCGTTGTTCGTTGTGCTCCGAATAAATCACTCGTGGTTGGAATTGGTGTGCCGCCTCCCTTTCCTAGTGGATTTTGGACCTTTTGAAAATTATCGTGGCTCCTGCTGCCAAGGCTGGCACCGTCAAACAATTGGCAGGCATACGGCGTTATCAGGCAGGCAACAGGATTTGCATATATCTATCAAGTGGGAAGAGGATTATGTTTTGATTGCAATGGATATTTGTACCCTATACACTAGCATTCATCATGTGGATGGTCTAAAAGCAGTCAAACACTTTTTGGATAACCGGAGTATGAATTATCGCCAGCATAATGAAATAATTTTAAAGATGCTTGAACTATGTTTATTGAATAATTATTTCATGTTTAACAGGGAGATCTTCCAGCAGCTTCGTGGTGTGGCGATGGGGGCATGTTTTTTCCCCCAGTTATGCGTGTTTGCACGTGGGGTGGTGGGAGAAGCATGTCCTTAGAGGCACCCACGGAGAGCTGTACAATGCCCATGTGGTGGAATTCTGGCGGTTTATTGATGATGTGTGTATAGTGTGGAAAGGGACTATTGATTCAGCAAAGGAATTTGTAAAAGTAATCAATGATAATGAGCTAAATCTTCAATTCACAGCTGATATCAGTAAGCAATGTGTTAAATTTCTGGATGTAGAGATATATGTAGAAGATAACATATTGCAGACTAGACTCCACAGGAAGACAACAGCAGGCAACGCGGTATTGCATGCCAGTAGCTCCCATCCCAGCCATTTGATCAAAAGCATTCCGTATGGGGAATTTTTAAGAATGAGGAGAATCTGCAGTTCTGAGAAAGACCTTAATGAGTGCCAGACTCAAGCACATAATAGATTCATGGCCCGAGGATATGACTCTAAAGAGTTAGAACTTGCCAAATTGAGAGCTAACAGTCATACCAGAGAGCAGTGTCTGGGTACCACTAATAAGGAAAGAAAGAGTGGGACAATAAGGAGGAGTAGTGATCCCTTTACTTTTGATGATCCAGTAAGATTAATAACTACGTATAGTCACCAAGAGAAGAAATTCAGAGGTATTATTAATAAACATTGGCCTATACTTAAGACTGATATAACATTATCCCAGTGTTTACCTGATCATCCTCTTATCACTTTCAGACGGGCTCCCTCTATGAGGGATGTCCTGGTGAAATCTAGTCCGGAGGCAGTGGTTTCCAGTAACTGGCTCTCTAAAAGAACAGGGTTCCACAAGTGCAGTTCTTGTCGGGCGTGTAAATTTGGCACCAACAAAACTGAATATCAGAGTGCTTTTGACTTAACTCCAGTTAAAATCAGAGGATGTTTTTCTTGTCGCACGGATTATGCAGTGTATGTACTAGAATGTACTTGCAATCTAAAATATATTGGTAGTACCAAGTTGCAGGTATTTAATCGTATACTGCAACATTTACGTGCTATTGTGAACTGTGATCAAAGTTATCCTGTGGCTCGTCATTTCAAACCAGTGCATAACAATAATTTGAATGATTTGAACTACTTTGTAATTGATTCAGTGCCAAAAGATCCTAGAGGTGGCAATAGGGAGAGGAAACTCAGACAATTGGAATCTCATTACATTGTTTTACTTGACACGAGGATCCCGAAGGGTCTTAACACAGGGGAAGATCTCCATAATTTCCTATGAACTGATTTTATGACCTTTGGTATTAGTTCATTGCTGCTTACAATGTTTTATCTGCGTATGGTTTTTAGAAGGGCGGCTTTTTGGCCTGTTTTTAGGACTAGTTTGGGTTGCGTTTTTACCTGGATTTTAACCTTTGGTTTGGTCTTGGTGATGGCGTGTACTTTTTGCTGGTTTTATGACGGGTTTTGGGGCTGCGTTTTTATTGACCTTATTCATTTTAAACATTGTATTTATGCTTGATTCTGGATTTGTGATATATCGTTGTGTGAGCTTACTATTTTGACAATTTATGTAATTATTTTGATCTAGGTGAGTCACAACGAGCAATGTATGTATTTGATTTGTTTCGAGGATATTATTAGATGGATTTATCCTTATATTTACTAATTATTTATGTTGACCGCTAAGAGGTCTGCATCTGAATTTGTAACTTGCACTTGCACTTTATGATTGATGAATTGAATTGTATCAGCCATTTGCCTTCCTTCTTTTAAATTGTGTTGTTTTCCTGTCCCTCCCCATTTCCCTGTTTTTTTATGATTCATCTGGTAATTGATATGATGGTAATATCAAATTAGATCAGATGACACTATGTTTACAGATTTTTGCACTTGCACTTTACTTGGTTGTTCCGGTGTACACCCTGACTTGGGCAAAATTTTATTGTCAGCTTTGGTCCCCATGTTGATAGATCATGTAATAGGTTTTTTAACCACTTGGTTTTTATTGTTAGCATTTTTGTGCTGTTAATGATATTTTATCTATTCGATCATTTCAACAATAATGTGTTTATACTATTAGTCTCACATAAGTTCATTATGATAGAGGGAGCCCTATGAGCTGGTCATGACATTGTAGTATGTTTACTAGCTTTATTAAAAGCCCAGGGGGTCGAAACCGGAATGGGATGTGTATCACTATAAAATGAGAGTTTTGGTTCCGGTGCGTTATGTGATCAAGGCTGTGGTAACGCGGCCGAAACGCGTCATGCTGAAAACTGCAATAAAGCACTTTATTTAATTTCCACATCTGTGGTCCGTACCTGTTTTTGTGTTACCAGAAGAGGTAATTCAGGACTTTGTACTTTCATTACGATCGGGCGGAGTACGGCTGTTTCCGCCTTTACGGATCCTCCTTACAACTTGCGGCTGGCTGTCTGTACGGCCGACATCGCGGATGCGATTCCAGTCTAACCCGGAAGGAGTATTTTGGAGCCAGCCCCCCGCAGTCGAGAGTCGACGAGGAGATAACACGGCATTACTCAGGGTAACTTTGGTGACTCAACGGAGTCGGAGGACGCCAGCGGGATTACTGAGGAGCTTGAGGGTGAGCTGTGTTATACTCTAGAACTTTGTGACATTGGCGGGTGAAAGGATTGTGGACTTTTGAAGTAGGCTGAGCACACTACACGATAGCAGTGAGCACAGTGGTGCATATACATCTTATTGCTTTTTGAATATGACTACATCAGCAGAAACGCTACGGAACCGGGAGGCGGTGGCTGATGCTTTATTTTTAAATTTGCCTAATATAGATAAAGTACCGCAAGGATACAATAAAGAAACTACTAGTACGAATGACATCAAATCCTTAATGAAGAAATTAGAGAAATTACTCCGAACGGAGATTACCAAATGGTGGGAAAAGAGGTCCTTGGAGAAATATTGAGAAGTGGGTAGAGTGCCGCGGGGATTGAAGGTTCTCATAGCTCCATCATTTGAGAACCCCAATCCCCTAATGCTCAAAGAATGGGCCTCTAATAACTTAGAGGCGTCTATGAACATGGTTTCCATTCTTATAAAATATGCGGAGATTGACCGAAATGAAATCTTGAAAGAAATTGAAGGAATAAATCATCAATTGGAACAACATGAGCAACAGGATTTCATTAAAAAAAGCAGAGAAGAAATTGATGTGCGCCTGATTAAACATGAGGAAGTAATAAAAAATCGTAAAATATTTAAATTTGCATGAGATAAACGTGACTACGAAACAGGAAGAGTATTCACGTTTGCCCGCAAATATAACACTGTTAAAAGGCAAGCACTAGTGTCAAAAATTCATGAAATCCCTATTTCAACTGCCTCCAATCTTGTGGTCTCAGATACGGACCTGAGCTCAGAGGCAAGTAGCCTTGACTCAGAGGACAATGAATCTATTGCATTGCAGAATCAAATGCTCTCAAAGTATACACCTTCAGAAGAACTTGGTTTTTTAATAGAAGACCGCCGGCAAACGTTACGGCCACGACCACAACCGAAGAAAGGCGCAGAAGAAACAACAAGCGCAGGCAACAAAGGAGGAAATGTAGGCGCAAGAGGTTACAACAAGAAGGGCAGAGGAAAGAAATGGTAATTGCATCTATGCATTCAGCCACTCCTGACAACACCGTGGTTAATTTATCTGACATGATTTTAACCAAGGCAGAAATTCAACTACTATCTTTGGGACTTTCTTTTTGCCCTCAAAATTCTTTCAAATATGTTCAATCCCGCATTGATGTGTTTAAGTTCATTCGAAAATTGAAACTTAAAAAACACTTTAAATTGAATAAAGCCCAAGATCAGGCATCTAACATCATAAGTACTAACCTACCCACAAGTAATTTTCAAGTCTCTGATACTAGCATTTTACGAATTATGCACGCATTAAGCAGGGGGGACACGGATATGACAGGATCTACTCAAGAAGACTTAGATGAAATGGGCATTAGAACTAACCTTCCATGTAGCAGTCCGTTTCGGCCGCCCTCCACATTTATTCCCCTAATGCCGAAAGATGCAATCGACACATTTAGTGACTGTGTGATTGAAGATCTGAAAACCCTCAACTGCAGTACTTTACGCAAACGCAAACAACATAAGTACATGGAAATACAGTACTCTAAGCTAATGCGTAAATTGAGCAACAACACTAATGTTATTATCAACAAAGCAGACAAGGGGGGTAATATTGTGATTTGGCCCAGGAATTTATATATGGAGGAAGCAGAGCGGCACCTGAGTGATAACACCTGCTACAGGAAAGCGACTTACAATGACATAAGACAGATAAAAGAGACAATGGTGAAAGAATTGGGTCAGTGGAAAAGGGATGGATTACTGAGTAAACACGAATATAATTTTTTGAGGAATGAATTCCCCATTATTCCGACTCTGTACTTCATCCCGAAGATACACAAAAAAGTAACCCCAATCCCAGGACGACCCATTATTTCTGCTCAGCGTAGTCTCCTGGAACCGGTATCCAAATATGTGGACTTTTTGTCAGGGCCTAAACGGGACTATGTGGGGAACACAGTCAGGGACTTGGGTAAGGACTGGGAACAGGGTAGAAAACAAACACAGAGAGGAGTACAGCGCTGCCCCGGATCACACAGGAAGACAGAGGAGAAAAGGGATCCAAAGGGGAAGCCTGTAGAGGTGAACAAGAAGGGTGAGACTCAGAAAAGAAGGGCACTCATGAGGCGGCTCAGCATTCAGAATCACTAAACCCAGGACGGATGTGCAATACAATTAAACATAAAACAACATTAACAATAAAGGGGATGTGTGGGGTAAAGCACTCAGGAGCTCCACACGGTAAGACTGAAGCTCAGTAAGTTCCTTACCCACAATTGCTGTTACAGACACCAACTGGAAATACCCACATATAGGATATGTATACAAAGGCAGGGTCTGTGGAGCTTATACCTATGGTGATGTTATAACAGTAACTCAAAGACAATACTCACAGTGAACAAGAAACACCACCTAGGTAGTCAGCTGTGCCCACGGATCCTGGCGATCAAACAGGAACACGCAAGGCAGTAACAGCAAAGGGGTAGAACTAAATACAAGCACAATAGACAAGGAGCTAGCAAGGAGGAGTGCTTTACAGAAAAGGAAGGAAATCACAGGGCACACTTGGCAGAAATCAGGTAACAAACATACAAGGTAACAGAAGTAAGACAGCAGAATAGAAAGATAGCAAACTAGAACTGGAACCAAGGAGATGGGATGAAAGGCAGGGACTGGAAAAGGATATACAGAAAGGGAGGCTACAAGGGTGTACTAGAATAGTGCAGGGTTAGGAAACCAGAAAACAAGTAGCATAGGATGCAGAGCTGGGGCAAGAATTGAGCAAAGGCTCAGGGGTCAAAGTAGCACTACAGGTCAGGAACAAGGAAACGTAAAGGCTCAGGAATCAAGGAAGCACTGCAAGCAGTGCTGGTTCAGGAAACAGGAAAATGGCTACAGCTCAGGAAACAAGGAGTCAAGAGCGAACTGCAAGCAGTGCAAGTCAGGCACAAGAAAAATAGCTATAGCTCAGGAACTTAGGAAACCAGGTAGCACTGCAGGCAGTGCTAATTCAGGCACAAGGAAAATAGCTATAGCTCAGGAAACTTAGGAAACCAGGTAGCACTGCAGGCAGTGCTAAATCAGGTACAAGGAAAATAGCAGCAGGTCAGGAAAAAGGCAGGACTAAAGCTCAGGAAATACTGGAAACAATAGCAAAGGCTCAGGAAGCACTGGAAACAAGGATTGGTCTCACCGGTAAACAGCTTACAATGACCAACCCTGGGCTGAAGGGAGCTGGGGCTTAAAAGAGCTCACAGTAATCATATGCAGCTGGTGTGAGCAGGCTAGCAGCAGCCAGCCACAGGTGATCTGAATTCCTCCACCCATCCTTGGCCTGCAGGGGTGGAGACTAAGCAGTGAGCAGGGAATCCTGGGTAATGGAGTTTTCAGGCATGAGTAGGCTGGCTTCACAAAACCCGGCACGGACTGGGAATGGATGTTAGTTTCCAATAAATGTCCAAATGGCTGGAAGTCAGGCTTTGCATGCAGGGGAGGGTCTGGACGTTTATTAGAGGACTGGAAAGTCCCCCAGTTCAGCCCCCTGGTGGTGGACACGGGAAAGCAGGGAGCAAGTCGTGACACTTTTTTCTTCATGAATTTGTGGAAGATCTTCCTTCATATGTCAAAGATACGGGTCACTTTCTTTCCAAATTACTATCTATCAAGTGGGAAGAGGATTATGTTTTGATTGCAATGGATATTTGTACCCTATACACTAGCATTCATCATGTGGATGGTCTAAAAGCAGTCAAACACTTTTTGGATAACCGGAGTATGAATTATCGCCAGCATAATGAAATGATTTTAAAGATGGTTGAACTATGTATATTGAATAATTGTTTCATGTTTAACAGGGAGATCTTTCAGCAGCTTCGTGGTGTGGCGATGGGGGCATGTTTTTCCCCCAGTTATGCGTGTTTGCACGTGGGGTGGTGGGAGAAGCATGTCCTTAGAGGCACCCACGGAGAGCTGTACAATGCCCATGTGGTGGAATTCTGGCGGTTTATTGATGATGTGTGTATAGTGTGGAAAGGGACTATTGATTCAGCAAAGGAATTTGTAAAAGTAATCAATGATAATGAGCTAAATCTTCAATTCACAGCTGATATCAGTAAGCAATGTGTTAAATTTCTGGATGTAGAGATATATGTAGAAGATAACATATTGCAGACTAGACTCCACAGGAAGACAACAGCAGGCAACGCGGTATTGCATGCCAGTAGCTCCCATCCCAGCCATTTGATCAAAAGCATTCCGTATGGGGAATTTTTAAGAATGAGGAGAATCTGCAGTTCTGAGAAAGACCTTAATGAGTGCCAGACTCAAGCACATAATAGATTCATGGCCCGAGGATATGACTCTAAAGAGTTAGAACTTGCCAAATTGAGAGCTAACAGTCATACCAGAGAGCAGTGTCTGGGTACCACTAATAAGGAAAGAAAGAGTGGGACAATAAGGAGGAGTAGTGATCCCTTTACTTTTGATGATCCAGTAAGATTAATAACTACGTATAGTCACCAAGAGAAGAAATTCAGAGGTATTATTAATAAACATTGGCCTATACTTAAGACTGATATAACATTATCCCAGTGTTTACCTGATCATCCTCTTATCACTTTCAGACGGGCTCCCTCTATGAGGGATGTCCTGGTGAAATCTAGTCCGGAGGCAGTAGTTTCCAGTAACTGGCTCTCTAAAAGAACAGGGTTCCACAAGTGCAGTTCTTGTCGGGCGTGTAAATTTGGCACCAACAAAACTGAATATCAGAGTGCTTTTGACTTAACTCCAGTTAAAATCAGAGGATGTTTTTCTTGTCGCACGGATTATGCAGTGTATGTACTAGAATGTACTTGCAATCTAAAATATATTGGCAGTACCAAGTTGCAGGTATTTAATCGTATACTGCAACATTTACGTGCTATTGTGAACTGTGATCAAAGTTATCCTGTGGCTCGTCATTTCAAACTAGTGCATAACAATAATTTGAATGATTTGAACTACTTTGTAATTGATTCAGTGCCAAAAGATCCTAGAGGTGGCAATAGGGAGAGGAAACTCAGACAATTGGAAACTCATTACATTGTTTTACTTGACACGAGGATCCCGAAGGGTCTTAACACAGGGGAAGATCTCCATAATTTCCTATGAACTGATTTTATGACCTTTGGTATTAGTTCATTGCTGCTTACAATGTTTTATCTGCGTATGGTTTTTAGAAGGGCGGCTTTTTGGCCTGTTTTTAGGACTAGTTTGGGTCGCGTTTTTACCTGGATTTTAACCTTTGGTTTGGTCTTGGTGATGGCGTGTACTTTTTGCTGGTTTTATGACGGGTTTTGGGGCTGCGTTTTTATTGACCTTATTCATTTTAAACATTGTATTTATGCTTGATTCTGGATTTGTGATATATCGTTGTGTGAGCTTACTATTTTGACAATTTATGTCATTATTTTGATCTAGGTGAGTCACAACGAGCAATGTATGTATTTGATTTGTTTCGAGGATATTATTAGATGGATTTATCCTTATATTTACTAATTATTTATGTTGACCGCTATGAGGTCTGCATCTGAATTTGTAACTTGCACTTGCACTTTATGATTGATGAATTGAATTGTATCAGCCACTTGCCTTCCTTCTTTTAAATTGTGTTGTTTTCCCGTCCCTCCCCATTTCCCTGTTTTTTTATGATTCATCTGGTAATTGATATGATGGTAATATCAAATTAGATCAGATGACACTATGTTTACAGATTTTTGCACTTGCACTTTACTTGGTTGTTCCGGTGTACACCCTGACTTGGGCAAAATTTTATTGTCAGCTTTGGTCCCCATGTTGATAGATCATGTAATAGGTTTTTTAACCACTTGGTTTTTATTGTTAGCATGTTTGTGCTGTTAATGATATTTTATCTATTCGATCATTTCAACAATAATGATGTGTTTATACTATTAGTCTCACATAAGTTCATTATAATAGAGGGAGCCCTATGAGCTGGTCATGACATTGTAGTATGTTTACTAGCTTTATTAAAAGCCCAGGGGGTCGAAACCGGAATGGGATGTGTATCACTATAAAATGAGAGTTTTGGTTCCGGTGCGTTATGTGATCAAGGCTGTGGTAACGCGGCCGAAACGCGTCATGCTGAAAACTGCAATAAAGCACTTTATTTAATTTCCACATCTGTGGTCCGTACCTGTTTTTGTGTTACCAGAAGAGGTAATTCAGGACTTTGTACTTTCATATATTATCTACTGGCGGTCGCCAGTAGATAGTTATAGTTACAACCTATTATCCATAGGAAATCCGCGACATTCTATTTGAAATAACTCTCTTGCCGGTTGACGTATCTTCGCAAAATTTTCAAACTTTGTGGGGCGCTCCGGTCCGCTCCTACCCTGAAAGTCTCGGGGGATTCGTCAAGCGGGGGCCAAGAAAAAGGGGGGTCCCAAAACGCGTTTTCCCCATGCAATTTTCCATAGGAAACTTTAGACACGGCTACAGCTCGAACTGCTGAACGGAATTACACCAAATTTGGCAAAGAGGTAGTTCTTGGTTCAGAAAGAACCCTTTTTGTTAAATGGTGTAAATCCGTTCAGTAGTTGCTGAGAAAATCAAAAGTAAAAAGATAGATATATCTGGGCGGAGCCTAACCACACATGTCATCGTGAGATCTGATTGGCTGTCAGCACTTCATCCTGGAATTGCTGGCAGCCATCTTGGGACCAATATAAATGATAGTACTCCATTGAAATGCATTGTAGTGAATCAAAGATTTTGAGGGTTACCAAAAGGAGAACTATAAAGGGTGATAACAGACTCTAGTTACATTAGAATTCATTTGTTGATGGTACCATACTAATTTCAGGAATTGTGGTGTGTTCTAAGGTGATTTTACCCTGTGAAAAACCTTCTGCTGGGATATCATGAATCATGTTTGAGAGAAAACTATTTTCACATGCTTGTCCCATAGAGTTTTGGAAGGTGCTCCAGAAGGTAAAATGAGAGCATATTTTCTGTAAATTCACATTATCTTTCTCAGTCATGTGAGAATGAAGTCTGACATTCTCAGTAAAACATGTACATCCAACAAGGGCAGAGACTGTCAGTTGATTCCTTTGTGTTCTACTGCAGCTTCCCAGAGTGTTCTAAAGAACAACTAGAGTGCTAACAGCCTTACTTATGACAAAAGTATGGCACACCTGAAGCCATCTTGATTGGAATAAACTGGTAACACTTAAAACATTTAATTTAAAAAGGAACAAAATGATGGGGTTCATTTTGTCATAGAAATTATGGGTAGTGCTGTAGAAAGAAAAATTAGGACATGTTTCAAGTGAGATCTCAAATATCTTCCTGTTATATTTCAACAGGAGCAGCCTGTCAGTTGATGCCTTTGTGTTCTACTGCTGCTTCCCAGAGTGTTCTAAAGAACAACTAGAGTGCTAACAGCCTTACTTATGACAAAAGTATGGCACACCTGAAGCCATCTTGATTGGAATAAACTGGTAACACTTAAAACGTTTAATTTAAAAAGGAACAAAATGATGGGGTTCATTTTGTCATAGAAATTATGGGTAGTGCTGTAGAAAGAAAAATTAGGACATGTTTCAAGTGTGATCTCAAATATCTTCCTGTTATATTTCAACAGGAGCAGCCTGCCAGTTGATGCCTTTGTGTTCTACAGCAGCTTCCCAGAGAGTTCTAAAGAACAACTAGAGCGCTAACAGCCTTACTTATGACAAAAGTATGGCACACCTGAAGCCATCTTGATTGGAATAAACCGTTAATACTTAAAACATTTAATTTAAAAAGGAACAAAATGAGGGGGTTCTTTTTGAAATAGAAATTATGGTTAGTGCGGCAGAAAGAAAAATGAGGGCATGTTTTAAGTGAAATCTCAAATCCTCTTCTACTTCATTAGAAAATTCTGACATGCAGACTGAAACAATCACTTTCAATACCAGCAGCAGACTTCCAGTTAACTCCCTAGTGAGCAGTAGCTTTACTACAGTGATCTAATGAGCAACTAGAGTGCTAACATTCTGAATTTATGGCAAATGTGAGACACATCTGAATGCCTTCTTGATGGAATCAAAGTAAAAAACTGAAAGCATTTCCTACTGAGGAGACTGCAGTAAATGAGGAAATTAGGAAACTTCATAACAAAGGTCTTCCAAGATGGCCACCAGAGAAAAAAGAGCCCAAATGTAGCACAAATATTACCCAGATGTAGCCCACATATAGCCCAATGACAAAAGTGTGCAAAACACTTTTTATTTTTAGTTTTTTTGCAGTTTTATGTAGTGCAGACTGGTCAGGTATTGGAGTGTTGCATCTTAAAACATGACCCCCTACACTACAAAAACACCACTGCACTACCCTAAACGCTAAAACACTACCCCCAGCACGACCTCCTATACTACACAAGCACCACTGCACTATCCTAAACACTAAAACACTACCCCCAGCATGACCCCCTACACTACACAAACACCACTGCACTACCCTAAACCCTAAAACACTACCCCCAGCACGACCCCCTACACTACCCAAACACCACTGCACTAACCTAAATCCTAAAACACTACCCCCAGCACGACCCCCTACATTACCCAAACATCACTGCACTACCCTAAAACATGACCCACTACACTACACAAACACCACTGCACTACCCTAAACCCTAAAACACTACCCCCAGCACGACCCCCTACACTACACAAGCACCACTGCACTACCCTAAACCCTAAAACACTACCCCCAGCACGACCCCTACACTACACAAACACCACTGCACTACCCTAAACCCTAAAACACTACCCCCAGCACGATCCCCTACACTAACCAAACACCACTGCACTAACCTAAATCCTAAAACAATACCCCCAGCACGACCCCTACACTACCCAAACACCACTGCACTAACCTAAAACATGACCCCCTACACTGCACAAACACCACTGCACTACCCTAAACCCTAAAACACTACCCCCAGCACGACCCCCTACACTACACAAGCACCAATGCACTACCCTAAACCCTAAAACACTACCCCCAGCACAACCCCTACACTGCCCGAACACCACTGCACTGCCCTAAACCTTGAAACACCAGCCCCTGCACGACCCCCTACACTGTTCGAACACCACTGCAGTGCCCTAAACCCTGAAACACCACCCCCAGCACGACCCCTACACTGCCCGAACACCACTGCACTGCCCTAAACCCTGAAACATCACCCCCAGCAAGACCCCCTACACTGCCCGAACACCACTGCCCTAAACCCTGAAACACCACCCCCAGCACGACCCCCTACACTGCCCGAGCACCACTGCACTGCCCTAAACCCTGAAACACCAGCCCCAGCATGACCCCCTACACTGCCCGAACACCACTGCACTGCCCTAAACCCTGAAACACCAGCCCCAGCACGACCCCCTACACTGCCCGAACACCACTGCACTGCCCTAAACCATGAAACACCAGCCCCAGCACGACCCCCTACAATGCCCGAACACAACTGCACTGCCCTAAACCCTGAAACACCAGCCCCAGCACGACCCCCTACACTGCCCGAACACCACCGCACTGCCCTAAACCCTGAAACACCAGCCCCAGCACGACCCACTACACTGCCTGAACACCACTGCACTGCCCTAAACCCTGAAACACCACCCTGTGCACAACCCCCTACACTGCCCCAAACTACTGCACTGCCCTAAACCCTGAAACACCATCCCCAGCACGACCCCCTACATTGCACGAACACCACTGCACTGCCCTAAACCCTGAAACACTACCCCCAGCAAGACCCCCTACACTGCCCAAACACCACTGCACTGCCCTAAACCCTGAAACTTCACCCCCAGCAAGACCCCCTACACTGCCTGAAAACCACTGCACTGCCCTAAACCCTGAAACACCAGCCCCAGCATGACCCCCTACACTGCCCGAACACCACTGCACTGCCCTAAACCCTGAAACACCACCCCCAGCACGACACCCTACACTGCCCGAACACCACTGCACTGCCCTAAACCGTGAAACACCACCCCCTGCATGACCCCCTACACTGCCCGAAACTACTACACTGCCCTAAACCCTGAAACACCATCCCCAGCACGACCCCCTACATTGCACGAACACCACTGCACTGCCCTAAACCCTGAAACACTACCCCCAGCAAGACCCCCTACACTGCCCAAACACCACTGCACTGCCCTAAACCCTGAAACACCACCCCCAGCACGACCGCCTACACTGCCTGAAACCACTGCACTGCCCTAAACCTTGAAACACCAGCCCCAGCATGACCCCCTACACTGCCCGAACACCACTGCACTGCCCTAAACCCTGAAACTCAACCCCCAGCACGACCCCCTACACTACCCGAACACCACTGCACTACCCTAAACCCTAAAATACTCCCCAGCACGACCCCCTACACTACCCGAACACAACTGCACTGCCCTAAACCCTCAAACACTCCCCCAGCATGACCCCCTACACTACCCAAACACTACTGCACTGCCCTAAACCCTGAAACACTACCCCCGGATGACCCCCTACACTGCCCGAACACCACTGCACTGCCCTAAACCCTGAAACACCATCCCCAGCATGACCCCCTACACTGCCCGAACACCACTGCACTACCCTAAACCCTAAAACACGACCTCCTACACTACACAAACACCACTGCACTACCCTAAACCCTAAAACACTACCCCCAGCACGACCCCCTACACTACACAAACACCACTGCACTACCCTAAACCCTAAAACACTACCCCCTACACTACACAAACACCACTGCACTACCCTAAACCCTAAAACAATACCCCCAGCAGTACCCCCTACACTACCCAAACACCACTGCACTACCCTAAACCCTAAAACACTACCCCCAGCAGAAACCCCTACACTACCCAAACACCAATGCACTACCCTAAACCCTAATACACTACCCCAGCAGTACCCCCTACACTACCCAAACACCACTGCACTACCCTAAACCCTAAACCACTACCCCTAGCACGACCCCCTACACTACCCAAACACCACTGCTCTACCCTAAACCCTAAAACACTATCCCCAGCACAACCCCCTACACTACCCAAACACCACTGCACTACCCTAAACCCTAAAACACTCCCCCAGCACGACTCCCTACACTACCTAAACACAACTGCACAATTTGTTACAGGCGTTGCAATGCAGGCCTGTGGTGCTTACTGGAAGTACCTGGTGGGCTAGTTGGGCCCCAGGGACCCTCAGGATTCAAGGTGACCTAATCCCCGAACTTAAAACGCGTCACGGGGCGCGTTTGCACAGTGGTGAAAGGAGGGGCGGGGCCTCAGGTGACAGGAGGCAACTCAGTTACTGATGAGTAACCAACAGTTGCGGCTCGCCGAGGGAGTGCTGCGGGGCAGTGGGGCGGGGGAGGGGCAGGTTGGGGGGTAGTAAACTCCGGCATACGGAGTTAAGGAAATAAATAAATAAATAAAACAATTTACATTGCGCGCGCTGCAACGCCAACTATTAGTATTGCATTGTGGGACATGTAGTATTTCCCTTTATTTTGAAGCCTTACTCTGTTCTGCGCAGTTGCTCCCAAAGTGTAATTTATTGTTCTCTGCCCTCCAGTGGGCCTCTGCATGTCACCGCCAGTCCACAATTATTTCCTGCCCATCTGCTGCTCCGACAAAGAGGCTCGGAAGGTTCCATGCCCCTGCAGCTCTTCACATGTTAATGGGATGGTGCTGTCTTCACGGCAGGACGGCCGTGTCATTTATTTTCAACCAAAGATGCCCAAAGCATTAAGACGCACTCTGCAGCAGATCACAATTTATTGGCAAAACCGGCATAGTCACACAGCTTAATTTGTCATGCCTTACGTGTTTCAGACCTCCTGGTCCTTGGCCACAGGCAGGGATTCAACTTTGCAGTGCCATGTGATTAGCTAAGAACAATAAATTACACTTTGGGAGCAACTGCGCAGAACAGAGTAAGTCTTCAAAATAAAGGGGAAATACTACATGTCCCACAATGCAATACTCACCTGTGAGGCCCCACTGGGAGGTAACAAAAAGAAGCTAATCACGTGGCACTGCAAAGTTGAATCCCAGCCTGTGACCAAGGACCAGGAGGTCTGAAACGCATAAGGCATGACAAATTAAGCTGTGTGACTATGCCGGTTTTGCCAATAAATTACGATCTGCTGCAGAGTGCGTCTTAATGCTTTGGGCATCTTTGGTTGAATATATATATACATATATATATTCACTGAAAAAACCGTAGGTTTCAGGCACATTATAGTTAGAAATTAGCATTTAAAAAACCTTTGAAATTCACTGAAAAAACCATAGGTTTCAGACACGTTATAGTTACAAATTAGCATTTAAAAAACCTTTGAAATTCACTGAAAAAACCATAGGTTTCAGACACGTTATAGTTACAAATTAGCATTTAAAAAACCTTTGAAATTCACTGAAAAAACCATAGGTTTTAGGGACAGTTATAGTTACTTGGACATTGCACTCGTACAAAACCCGTGAAATTCCCCCTTTATAGTTAGTTCAGCTAACTATAACTTGCGCCCGCAATGCACTGCTGATGACGTCACATATTACATCACTCATGACATGGTCAGTGACATCACTGATGACATCACTGATGACATCTCAAATGACATCACTGATGACATCATCCACTGACTGTGTGTTTCTGTAAAGTTTAAATATTTTTAATATATATAGGAAAAGACGTATTGAAGAATGAGTGGGTGTGTAAGTGTCTGTATGGATGATTTAGTAGGTGCGTGACTGACTCTATAAGTGAGTGATTTAACGTATCTTACTGAATGCATGGGTTAGTGACTAAACTGGGTGAATGTCTGTATCCGTCTGTCTGTTGCTGTGTAAGTGGCTGCATGTGTTTGTGAATAGCTACATGAGTGTCTATATGAGTTATTGAATGCTTGTCTGAGTATCTGTATGGGTGCCTGAGTGTTTGTGTGGGAGGGTGTGTGCAACTCTGTGCATAGATGTGTGAGTGGGTGATTCACTGGGTGGATGGTTTCAAGAGTGCATCTGTGATAGACTGTATGGGTGGGTAAGTGTGTGTAAGAGTGTGTTAGTGAGTGAATGTATGTCCCAGTGGTACATGTGTGAGTAACTACATATGTGAAAGGCAGTATATATGTGTGTTGGAGTATATAAATAGCTATAAGCAAGAGTGAGTGATTGTGATAGTGGCTGTATGGATGAGTGTGTGCTTGTATCAGTGATTGTATAAGAGCGTAACAATGTGCTACTATTTGTATGAGTAAGTGAGCTGGTGTGTGTATAACTGTATAGGTGAGTAAATGGCAGTGTGTTTAATTATTTGCATGACTGACTAGGTGTGTGAGTATCTCTATGGATGAGTGGCGTTGTTTGAGTGTCTATATAGGAGTAAGAGTGCATATGATAGTCCTGTACTGAGTGACCGTAAGTATGAGTGACTGTACGGGTGAGTGAGTGGATGTGTAGACCTAAGAATCAGTGAGTGGGTATGTAGTTATTGGTGTTGGAGTGTCTATGGTTTTGCGAATGGCAGTCTGTAATTTAGAGTGGGTGTATCAAAGGTTATATTAGGGTGTGAGGAGGTGCATCAGATTATCACGTGGATGATGTCATCAGTGTTGTCATTTGAGATGTCATCAGTGATGTCATCAGTGATGTCACTGACCATGTCATGAGTGATGTAATATGTGACGTCATCAGCAGTGCATTGCGGGGCGCGAGTTATAGTTAGCTGAACTAACTATAACGGGGAATTTCACGGGTTTTGTACGAGTGCAATGTCCAAGTAACTATAACTGTCCCTAAAACCTATGGTTTTTTCAGTGAATATATATATATATATATATATATATATATATATATATGGGATTTCCAAGCAGTTTGCCCAACGCCGTATTCCTGCCCTTCGAAGTCGGTGCCAGCCGTGGTGGCAAAAACCACACAAATTTCAGACAATCTTTATGCATTCGAAAAGGAAGCAGCACACCGTTTCTATCCACAAGTAGTTTTAATGTGCAAAAAAACAACGCGTTTCGGCCTGGCGGCCTTCATAAAAAATAAAATATATATATACATATAGATATATAGTAACACAACAATTAAACTATTAAAATGGTTATACATATATATGGTTTTATATATTATCTACTGGCGGTCGCCAGTAGATAGTTATAGTTAGAACCTATTTTCCATAGGAAATCCGCGACATTCTATTTGAAATAACTCTCTTGCCGGTTGACGTATCTTCGCAAAATTTTCAAACTTTTTGGGGCGCTCCGGTCCGCTCCTACCCTGAAAGTCTCGGGGTGATTCGTCAAGCGGGGCCGAGAAAAAGGGGGTCCCAAAACGCGTTTTCCCCATTCATTTTTCCATAGGAAACTTTAGACACGGCTACAGCCCGAACTGCTGAACGGAATTACACCAAATTTGGCAAAGAGGTAGTTCTTGGTTCAGAAAGAACCCTTTTGTTAAATGGTGTAAATCCGTTCAGTAGTTGCTGAGAAAATCAAAAGTAAAAGTACATATATATCTATGGGCACGGAGGATCCGCGCACCCTGAGCGCACCCTGCGCGCACCGTCCCGATCACGAGCTGCATGTTAATTGGCTGTCAGCTGGCTGTCAACATTCCGATTCAGGAAATGTTGGCAGCCATTTTGTCCCTCGGTAGAACCGAGGGACAGAAACAAGTGCGCAAAGCGCACAAAGGGAGCAGGGTAGAAACACCCTGACCCCTAGGTCTGCTCAGGGGGTCCCATAAGGACCCCCTGGGAAGAAAAAAGCATTTTTTTTTTTAAATCGGCAGGATGCGCTCAGGGTGCGCGGATCCTGCCTATAAAAAAATCGAAGCGCGGTCTCCCGCGCTTCGATCGTAATTTGCCCCCGGGTGGGCCAAGTCCCGGGGGCATGCTGGGGGTGTTTATTTTATGTATGGGGGGCCTCTAAGGGCCCCCAAGCCCGGGGACCGCCACCCCCGGGGCTTTCTTTTAAAATGGTGCGGGAGGGCTCTGAGCCCTCCCGCAGCCCCGGGACCACCACCTCCCCGGGGCTTCTTTTTTTTTTTTTTCCTGTGTGGGGGGCTTGAGTCCCCCACACGCCCGAGACCGCCACCTCCCCGGGGCACTAACAAATTAAAATGGGGGTCCGTTTTGGACCCCCGAAGCCCGGGACCACCACCTCCCGGGGCTGTGCTGATGTGGGGAGGGGGCCGCGCGGCCCCCTCCTGGAGCCTGTGGTGGCCCTGGGGACCGCCACCCCCAGGGCCGGCTCCTGCAGTGTCCCGGGGTGCCTACCCCGGGACACTGCTGTTTGCAATGACAGGACGGGAGCCTCGCGACTCCCGTCCTGTCATTGCAAACTGCTTTGGATATTGGAAGAGAGAGCAGGGAAACCTGCTCTCACTTCCAATATCCAAAGACAATTGCTTTTCCACACGGGGAGCAGCATGTTAGCTGCTCCCCATGTGTAAAAGCAATGCCGGCTCCCGTAGGACACGGGGCGCCGGCGGGACTGTGGGGGGTTTGGGGACCCCCCCACAGTCCCCAACCAGAGGCCAGGCCCCGGGGATGGGGTCCCGGGGCAAGTAGTGGCCCGGGAGGGGGGCCACGCGGCCCCCCTCCCCAGAAATAATTTTTTTTTTTAAATTAAAAAAAAAAAAGGGAGTAAGGCCCTGGGGGATGGGGTCCCCAGGGCCCAAAAATAAGAAAAAGGAAGGGGGCCACACAGCCCCCCTTCAGGGGGAAAAAAAAAAACGATCGGCCCGCAGGCCCCGCCCCTTCCTTCAGCACTCTGCAAACGCGCCCCTGGCGCGTTTGCAGATGGGGAAGTAATTCCCTTTGAATACTGGGGGTCCCTGGGGGCCAACTAGCCCACCAGGAACCTCCAGTATGCGCCAGGGGCTGCGTTGCAGAGAGGTGTACAGAGGCCACGCCCTTTATACACCTCTCTGCAACGCAGCTCTGTGGCGCTTTTGGAGGTACATGGTGGGCTAGTTGGCCCCCAGGAACCCTCAGGATTCAAGGGGACTTAATCCCCCAACTTAAAACGCGCCACGTGGCGCGTTTGCACAGTGGTGAAGGGGGCGGGGCTTAAGGTGACATGTGTGCAAACAGGCCCCGTGGCGCGTTTTAAGATGGGGAATTAAATCCCCTTCAATCCTGAGGGTCCCTGGGGCCAACTAGCCCAACAGGTACATCCAGAAAGCGCCACAGAGCTGCGTTGCAGAGAGGTGTAAAAGGGGTGTGGCCCCTCTACACGTCTCTGCAACGCAGCCTCCTGGCGCATACTGGAGGTTCCTGGTGGGCTAGTTGGCCCCTAGGGACCCTCATGATTCAAGGGGACTTAATCCCCCAACTTAAAACGCGCCACGGGGCGCGTTTGCACAGATGTCACCTCAGGCCCCGCCCCTACCTTCACCATTGTGCAAATATTCCTCTAAAATCTGCCGAACTACGAATTCGGATTTACTCACCTGTTATCAGGAGAGACCTCAGTGCTGCATCTTTCAGCCCAGTACTAATCCTGAAAAGTAATTTTAACCGTATTTACCAGTAACTTGAATTTCCTTCCATAGGATATCATTGCCTGCTTTTTGCTGAAAAAGTTTCTAAGTGTTGATTTTTGAAACATACAAATATTCCTCTAAAATCAGCCGAAATACGAATTCCGATTTACTCACCTGTTATCAGGAGAGACCTCAGTGCTGTATCTTTCAGCCCAGTACTGGTCCTGAAAAGTAATTTTAACCGTACTTACCAGTAACTTGAATTTCCTTCCATAGGCTAACATTGACTGGTTTCACTTGGAAATTCTTCTAAGTGTGGAGTTTTGGAACTTTAAAATATTCCTCTAAAATCAGCCGAAATACGAATTCCGATTTACTCACCTGTTATCAGGAGAGACCTCAGTGCTGCATCTTTCAGCCCAGTACTGATCCTCAAAAGTAATTTTAACCGTACTTACCAGTAACTTGAATTTCCTTCCATAGGATATCATTGTCTGCTTCTTGCTGAAAAAGTTTCTGTGTTGATTTTTGAAACATACAAATATTCCTCTAAAATCAGCCGAAATACAAATTCCGATTTACTCACCTGTTATCAGGAGAGACCTCAGTGCTGTATCTTTCAGCCCAGTACTGGTCCTGAAAAGTAATTTTAACCGTACTTACCAGTAACTTGAATTTCCTTCCATAGGCTAACATTGACTGGTTTCACTTGGAAATTCTTCTAAGTGTGGAGTTTTGGAACTTTAAAATATTCCTCTAAAATCAGCCGAAATACGAATTCCGATTTACTCACCTGTTATCAGGAGAGACCTCAGTGCTGCATCTTTTAGCCCAGCACTGACCCTGAAAAGTAATTTTAACCGTACTTACCAGTAACTTATATTTTCTTCCATAGGAATCCATTGTCTGGTTTTCAGCAGAAAAGTTTCAAAGTGTCGATTTTCACAAACTACAAATATTCCTTAAAAATCGCCTGTATGACTTAAACGCATTCTTTCAACTGTTTACAGGAGATGCACCAGTGCTGGATCCAGGATCCAACACTGAGTAAGAAAAAGTAATGATAACAGTTTTTACCTGCTAAGTGAATTTCCTTCCATAGGATAACATTGGTGATTCTATGAGAAAAAGTTTCAAAGTGTCAACTTTTAAAATACAATAATATTCCTTAAAAATCACGACTGTAACCAAAACGCTTTTACTCAACTGTTTACAGGAGATGTCCCAGGACTGAATCTAGGATCCAGTTCTGTGGTTAGAAAAGTAATCCATAAAGTAACTAATTGCATTTAACTAGAAATTCACATTGAGCTGAATGTTGCATTGTGTTTGCAATGTGTTGCCCATTGCAACAACTGTAACTACTGTACTTAAAAGTCTATTGCCTATGTGCAAAGTATTTAAACTAAAGTAATTCATTCTCAGAAAGTATTTTTTGTAATGTAATGTATAATGTAATTACAATGTAATTTAAAAAATAAAATATGTAAAAAAAAATTGTTTCTAAAAATGTAGTAAATCAGTATGAAAAAAATTAATATAACAATTAATACATTTAAAAATTGTCATTTACAAAACCTTTGAAATTCACTGAAAAAACCGTAGGTTTCAGACATGTTATAGTTAGGAATTAGCATTTAAAAAACCTTTGAAATTCACTGAAAAAACCATAGGTTTCAGATATGTTATAGTTAGAAATTAGCATTTAAAAAACCTTTGAAATTCACTGAAAAAACCATAGGTTTTAGGGACAGTTATAGTTACTTGGACATTGCACTCGTACAAAACCCGTGAAATTCCCCCGTTATAGTTAGTTCAGCTAACTATAACTCGCGCCCGTAATGCACTGCTGATGACGTCACATATTACATCACTCATGACATGGTCAGTGACATCACTGATGACATCACTGATGACATCTCAAATGACATCACTGATGACATCATCCACGTGATAATCTGATGCACCTCCTCACACCCTAATATAACCTTTGATACACCCACTCTAAATTACAGACTGCCATTCGCAAAACCATAGACACTCCAACACCAATAACTACATACCCACTCACTGATTCATAGGTCTACGCACACATCCACTCACTCACCCGTACAGTCACTCATACTTACGGTCACTCAGTACAGGACTATCATATGCACTCATACTCCTATATAGACACTCAAACACCGCCACTCATCCATAGAGGTACTCACACACCTAGTCAGTCATGCAAATAATTAAACACACTGCCATTTACTCACCTATACAGTTATACACACACCAGCTCACTTACTCATACAAATACTAGCACATTCTTACGCTCTTATACAATCACTGATACAAGCACACACTCATCCATACAGCCACTATCACAATCACTCACTCTCGCTTATAGCTATTTATATACTCCAACACACATATATACTGCCTTTCACATATGTAGTTACTCACACATGTACCACTGGGACATACATTCACTCACTAACACACTCTTACACACACTTACCCACCCATACAGTCTATCACAGATACACTCTTGAAACCATCCACCCAGTGAATCACCCACTCACACATCTATGCACAGAGTCGCACACACCCTCCCACACAAACACTCAGGCACTCATACAGATACTCAGACAACCATTCAATAACTCATATAGACACTCATGTAGCTATTCACAAACACATGCAGCCACTTACACAGCAACAGACAGACGGATACAGACATTCACCCAGTTTAGTCACTAACCCATGCATTCAGTAAGATACGTTAAATCACTCACTTATAGAGTCAGTCACGCACCTACTAAATCATCCATACAGACACTTACACACCCACTCATTCTTCAATACGTCTTTTCCTATATGTATATTAAAAATATTTAAACTTTACAGAAACACACAGTCACTGGATGATGTCATCAGTGATGTCATTTGAGATGTCATCAGTGATGTCATCAGTGATGTCACTGACCATGTCATGAGTGATGTAATATGTGACGTCATCAGCAGTGCATTGCGGGGCGCGAGTTATAGTTAGCTGAACTAACTATAACGGGGGAATTTCACGGGTTTTGTACGAGTGCAATGTCTAAGTAACTATAACTATCCCTAAAACCTATGGTTTTTTCAGTGAATATATATATAAACATACATTTATAAATATATATATATATGTATATATATATATCTTTATGTATATGTGTGAGTGTTTATATAAGTATATATTTATACCTCTACAAACAGTATAGGTAGTTGGAATGCCAAATCGACTTGGTATTGGAAGGAGGAGGAGTGAGGGAACGAGTGAGTTGTGAGCCATGTGCAGACATTCAGCTTCATTCAGCGGTGTTCAGCAGTTAGCGGTGCAGGGTGCCTAAGATGGGTGTTGTGGCCCAGTTTAGTTGCTTGTCGTGGCTTGGCTTGGTATCATTACCGGGAAAAGCAGTGAAAGCCATATCCTTTCAGGGAGGTGCTTGTGAGGGGCTAAGCGCAGGCTGCATTTCTCATGAACTCTTCAGAGTCAAACCCAGCATGGATGGAGGGGCAGCTGCCTGAAAAGAGACAGGGGTTGTGGAAGATTTCACACTCCCAAATATTGACATTGAAGCCCATATGGGGGGCTGCGGAGGCTCTCCCAATTGTCTTTCTAAGTTTGATCCCTTGCTGAAAATACTGAACGACAGGGGTTTCATCAATTTAAGTCCCCCTTCCGGGCATCTCTCCATGCCTCCTTTGTATTGTAGCTCAAATCATTTGGTGAGTTCCTTGGCTGAATTTGATCACAATGTATTTTTGTTGTGCACGCAGCCAAATACTGACAATGGAGGGGACGGCAACCCCTTCTGATTTTTTATTTTGCATTGAAAAGATCCTATGCTCCATTTTGTCTCTATTAGAGAATTCTGTGCTAAGCTCTGACCTCATACTGGAAATGATGTCCGCAATTCTGTTAGAAGTTCAGAATCTAAATAAGGTTGATCTTCTAAGCCATACCAGCAGCGAATGCCCCATAAGAATCATCTGAGAACCATAGATTTATACCGTCGGTGCCGCTGGGACGGTCGAGAGACGTCTCTGTTCAAGCTAGTATACCTTTTCATTTGTTGTCTCCCCAAGAAATTGTTTGTAACCTTGAAAGTGAAGAGTTTCACTTAAATACATTGTTTGGGGATTTGGATACATGTCCCCCCTGGGTAATCCTAAATTGGAGATTTTCCCAGTGTTCAAAAAGGGTTCAGAATAGGGCTCTGGAAAAGCTGGGAAAGGCATTGAATCTGTTTCGCAGTCTGGCAGGGGTTGGATTGGATGCCGGCAATTGCTAGTACCTCCTCCCCCCAGTATCACAATGTGTAAGAGGCTTGTGGTGTGAAGGGGGGAAGGTGGATAGTCCTACAAGAAATTAAAAGGGCATAAATAAGAAAAAGAAACATAAAAAAACTAGAAGATTCCCCAAATGGAAAGCAAAAAGGTTGCACTTTTCTAGGGTGACTGTCATGCAGAGTGTAATGGAGGGGAGGTCATTGAATTCCCCCTCCAAAGGGGGAGCTTTGAATGTGCCCACCATGCCAAATGTGGCTTCTTCAGGGATGGTTGTGTGTTCTAGAGTGGCGTTGACTATTCCAATTCTGCCATCTCTTCCCCCTCAGGGAGTTTTAATTCCCTCATCCAGTGAGTTGGTTGAGCCTCCGGGACTGGAAGGCAGAATGGAATGTGCCAATTGGAGTCAGGGGACAGGGTAGTTGGTAGTCTGGATGAGTGGACTCAATAGGTAAGTGCCCATCAAGGTGGGCCTAAAAAGGGCTATATGGTGTCTGGTTCTTTGTGTATGAGAAATCCTGATTTTGGTACTACTTAATCTTCTGCCCCGCATTCCCATTCCCAGCTCAACTATGAGACAAAAGTTTTTCATCAGAGGTAAAGGTCCCTTTATGGATTCCCCTGAGGGGTACTCTGAACCAGACCTGTGGGGTGCAGGATGTTTTGTCTTCTATTGTGGATTTTATCTGGTTATTTGACAATGAATACTCTCTGGTAAATAGAGGTTTTGTCCTTAGCTCCTTCTCTGAGATTGAGGCTTTAAAGTTTGTGTCTAGTGGTGACATTATTAATGTGAAGATTTATTCATCTGGTCCATCCCTGTATTCTAGGGTCACTTTCTGTTCCCTGATTATCGCGAATTTGGTTGTGCAGAACTGTGAACACTTCCTCAAGTGAGGGATTGATGTTATATCTATCATGGTGCATTGGGAATCTTCTATCCATCATCTTTCAACTCAGTATTTGAATGGCCCTAGGGTTTCCAAGACAGTGGTGTTCGATGCTGTGGGTCCCGACTCTGAACATACACTTGGGAACCCCAAAGACATTGTGGTTTTATTAGGGCAAAGGGGTCAAACAATAAATATGGTGGCTGGTTCAACGGTTTATCCACAGGTCACCGACATGAATGATGGTTTGGTCCAGTGGAGTTGGGTGGCAGGAGCTTTGAATAGTGCCCACCACTCATCCAAGAGGAATGAACCCTTGAGGTAGCTTGGGTGGGTTACTTTTGACATGGAATATGTCTGGGTTGGCACAAAATGAGGTAAAATTGAATTTTCTGAAATCCTCAAATCCTTTAATTATGTCCTACAAGAAACTTGGTCATGTAAAGCGTTTGATTACAGTGGCTTTTTTGTATTCTCTAGTAATGCCAGGCATTCTGAAAGGGGTCACTCTGTTAAGGGGGCTTGGCAATTTTGCTCAAGAATTCCATTGACTGGAATCATGTGGTTTATAGACATCCCTCTAATTTGTGTTTATGCCTGAAGTTGGTGTGCCTGGGAGAAAATGGCTGTCCATATTTCTTCATTTTGGCAAATATGTATATTCCACCTGGGAAACCTTTTGATCATCTGGTGAGTCTATTTTTCTCCTTAGTTTACGATATACCTATTAGGGAAGAATGTCCCGATGTAATAATTGCGGGAGATTTAAATGCTAAAGTGTCTAATTCTTCCTCTGCAATTTATGCCACTGCCTCCAAAGAAGAAATTTGGTCCATACCCGAGATTTTATTCCCTGATAAAATTTGAGCAGACAAACGTGGGTTCCTTCTTCTCGAGCCCCTTAGAAGACTTGATTTGATCATATTGAATGGGAGAACTCATGTGGGTGAAGCTGCTCTTTTTATTTTTCATGCCTCACCTACTCAGAGTTTATTGGATTACGTGGTTGTTTCTTTTCAAATGTTTGGTGTCTGTGATAAATTCTTTGTTCTCCCTTCTGTAATGAGCGACCATAGTATAGTGTATATGTCAGTGGCTTTTAGTCTCCGGGTGTTGGACCCTTGTTTGGGTACGACTGCTTTTAATAAATTGTATGGTCGCTCTTTTTAAACAATAAAAAGTGCGGCTGCTGTCAGTCTTATAATTAAGGGGGCTTGTCCGGACCAGCTGGGACAAGGTTCTAGTGATCCTATTCATTTTTTGAGACCCACATGGAAGAGATCCATAAATTAAGTACTAGTTTTACTGGCCCTCGGCTGCCCAAAAGGGTAAATCTTCTTTGAAAATATTAAACCAGGAAATAAATCTATTAATATAAAAACAATATTTGCTGTTTTCTTTGGTTCACCAATGGGAGATTGATCATCTCACATGAGCAAGAAGTCACCACAAACTTTGTGAAGGCAGATGGGATAATGATTCTAAATGGATTGGTTTGAGAGATGCTGCCAGGGCTAAAGATACTAGGAAGCACTGGTGTTTGATCACTGAGTACTGAGATTCAAGGGTGAAGGGGCAGGCTAACCCGATTCCTGAAAAGGTTTGAGTGGACTTTATTTCCTAGTTGTATGCAAATAATAAACCAGTCTCTCCCATGTAGCTTTGTGTGGATGAGGCATCACTCTTGGTGTACAGTGTTCCTTCAAAGGAGGAGATTGTGGGGTTTATAAAGAATGACAGAACCTCTGGCGACAAGGGCCCGATAAAGTTCCTATTTCAATTTTCAAAAAGGAGGCTGTTGCCTGGGGATCCTTTCTCACCCCATTGTTTAATCATTGATATCGAACTGGGAAAATTCCCTAGTCTTGGAAGGGGAGTGTTGTAGTCCTATTGTATAAGAAGGGCCTCAAAGTATCTCGGGTAAGTTTCAGACAGATCGCTCTGTTGGATTCTTGGGGCAAATTATTTGCTAAGAGTATTCTTTGTA
Organism: Calotriton arnoldi; assembly: GCA_963921515.1. Classification (NCBI taxonomy): domain Eukaryota; kingdom Metazoa; phylum Chordata; class Amphibia; order Caudata; family Salamandridae; genus Calotriton; species Calotriton arnoldi. The sequence continues at coordinate 2,204,488 of CAWUFW010002369.1, forward strand.
ATTTACAAAAGTGGGCTCAGGATCAGAACATTATACCTCCAGTACAAGATGGTTTTAGGAAGAATTATAACACATTAGACAACATTGCGGTCCTCCAGACCATGGTGGAAAAATTTGCCTTTCTTCGGGTAAGCCAATTTACACAGCATTCATTGACTTCTCCACAGCGTTTGACAGAGTGGACCGTCAGATGGTGTGGAGGAAGCTTCTCCTCTTGGGTTTTCCGCATTACCTTTTGAGTCCCAATATCGAGTTACATACGTCAATTTTTGATGGGAGGGTCGCAGTGTCTATCCTGCAGGGCCAAAACCCAAAATGGGCTCAAGCGGGACCATCTGTTGGCCCCCCTTTTACTTTCTTTATATATTTTTGATCTTCCAGGTACTTTAAACTGAGTGAGGGGGTATGCCCCTAGAATTTGTATGATGTCCATTGGTTCTTTATTATATGCCGATGATGTGACCATTTTTTAATTAACGCCCATTGGTCTGCAACGTCATATGGAAGCTCTGGCTAAATATGCAGAAGTCCACTTTCTGAAGATCAACATTGCCAAAAGAAAGGTTTTGATCTTCGGTAAGAAAGGGTTAAGATTAAAAGGAGTTTCCAATGGCTCTTTGGCGACTGAAAAACTTGAAATAGTGGACTTGTATCCTTATCTTGGAAAAGTTTTTTCCAAAAATGGGTGGGGCATGAAACATATGAAACAGTGTGTGCAAGACTCTCTCTCAGGCCAGTGCATTGCATAGATTTTACAGAATCGGCTGGAGACGCCAGTTTGGGCACGTTTTGTCTGTTTTGAGGGTTAAAATACCTCTTCCTTGTCTTATGCTGCTGAGATGCTGGACAAGGGTTACTGGCATTCCTTTGAAGGGGCTGAAGGTTGAATTTTGTGACAAATTTGTAGTTTAAATTCTCTGACTGCTCCACATGCTATGCACCTGGAATTTGGTTTAGTTTCCTCATATATTTACTCCTTGGCAGCGATATTGAGGTGGGGCAACTCACTCCTCAGTGGGGACAAGGGTACACTTAGGGCAGCTTTGAGAGTCAACATTTTTCCATGTTGAAAGAACAGTCTACTTTTTTTAGGTCCTTTGAGCAAGTTAATGTAGTGTTTGGGCTTAGTTTAAAAATCAACTCCTGTATGACAAAGTCTGCTTTGAAGATGCTCATAAAGGGGTTCTGTGTCCAATATTAGCTCAACCAAAGATATTGCCTTTAGTCAGTCTAACCCGCATAATCAGGTGGTGCGCGGGAGCACTCTGGGGAACAAACCGCAGCCTTATTTAGTCTGGAACTTACCTCTTGGGATTAGAAAGTTGTACCTGTTGCCCCTACAAGTAATTACAGGCATTTGGGACAAAATCCAGAAAAACGATAGAATGTGTAAGTTGTGCCAGCAACATATCCAGGATATGAATCATGTGTTCTTTATGTGCCCAGTGTTGCAAAATGCTAAACGTTACTTTTTGAGACCTATGTTTATTAATTTAACATCCACTCCGCTTTGGAGGTCAGTTCATTTATTCTGTCCCCCAAGTGAAATGGTTTGCAACAGGATTTATCAATTTTTTAAAAACCTTTTTGAATGTTTATTATGAATTGTATTGCTATTTATTGTTTTGTGACATTTTTTATCTCTCAAATCAGTACATGTGGGCTGTTATTTTTTTAGATTGTTTTAAATTTTCCTCGTATTTTGTACATTGCATTTTGCACACTGCTTTTTATAAGATTGTTCTAAATTCTCTCTGTATTTTGCACAGTGCATTTTGCACACTGCTTTTTAATAATGGTTTGAATGTGAGGCGTACGAAAATAGATTTTATAAGTATTATGTACTTTATAGATGCCTGGAATAGATTGAGCGTAACATGATATTAATATGTAGCAATCTGAAACGTGCTGCTTTATGTTGCTTTGTATTTTGCTATTTTATACATTTTTTATTTATTATCTGTTTCTTGCAGCTGGTACTAAGCATGTTGCACTTTACAAAGGAAAGTCATTTTTGTACTTGCATGATGGAGAAAATGGATTAGTCTAGAGAACCTATATTCTTTCAATTTTGAATGTACAGATGAATAATGCATTAATGTATCATCTGACATTGTAGATTATGTGGACCTCCGTTGGAGTTCTGTACCATAATAAGCTAATTGAGTTATATATAGTATTAAATATTAGTGAGATTTATTTAATTTACATTATAATAATGGTATATATTAAAATGTTTAAGATTTACTACTTTGAACTATATATTAGGAAACTATATTAATGGATGTTTTTAACAATATTAGTGTGAAGCATTTTAAAATATATATATTTTTGTATTTACCATTATAAGGCTGGGAATCAATCTTTGTGAAAACGATATTTTTGACAGGATATTTCTGTTACACGATATTGTTGATTCCTATATTATGGCAGTGATCCTGGCTAAAAATGTAAATTTATACAGCCTAATAAATTCATCTGACGCGCTCATGTGAAATGCATTGCCATCTTCAGCTTTCTTAGCCTAGTCTGAGGTGATTCCCAGCAGAGCATGGATCATATTCAAGCAGTAACTTTCATGTGACTAACAGATGGAAGAACAAAATAAGAAAAATGTGACGCTGTTTACAAAACGATTGTGACTTAAATGAATAATGTTGCGAGGACTGGCACCAAAAGGATGGTGCAAAGGAATAAGAAATGAATTAATTTCCACAGTGAAGAGATTTTTGATTTACAAAGCTCCAAAAGAAGCTTGAACATTTCTACGGATTTGCAGAGACTTTTTCTGAAATAATTGTGAGTTGCACCTGTAAACAAGGGTCATGATGTACGCACACGTAAAACATGTTTGCATAATTGAGCCCTCTTATCTCGGTGATGTCCAAAGTCAGGTCGAACTTTTTGCTTAGCCAGTGGACCACTAGAGCAAGCCCAACCCACACGAGATTGGTTTGAGGGTTGGTTTTACCCTTAGAAAAATGGGAAAATAATTAGGCCTGGGTGGAGTTCCTCAACATGAGCGGCAGGTTTCTCAACGTGAGCAATAGCGACCTGCAGCGGCTGCCTGCATTGAGAAATCTCGCCAGGAGGTGGTCTAGCATTGGAATTTCCTCACTCACCAACTTAACGTCACTATTACATGTGAAAAGTAATTAAAAATGTATTATATTGTACATTATGTACTATTATGTAGCATGTAAATATTTATTATCAATATAATTATGCACAAACACTAGACGATATATGACCTTATATTACATTTAGTAGACCAGATTCACAGTATTATTTTCAGAAGTTAATGTATATTTATGTCTGCTAGGTAACCACATACTGATTCCTAGCACTGAATTAACGCTTTTACTGCTGTGCAATTGTACATCAAGTACAATTGCAATGTACTAAGCCCCAAGCAAGGGGTGGGGAACGGACAGATCAAATCGTGGCTTGCTTTATGAGTTTGGGAATGTCATAAACGGTTCACTGACAGAATATCGAACCAAAAATATCGTGTGGACAGAATATCGTGTCCAAAATATCGAGGACAAGAATATCGAGTAGGTAAGTGCAAATAGATAGGTATAAATTTACTATTCTTAACTCCAGATCTACGTACCTTGAAGATATATATATCGTCAAAGTACATATATGTGGAGTTATATATAGTAAAACTTTACTTACCCATAAGCAATGACCGACACGATATTCTTGTCCTCGATATTTTTGACACGATATTGTGTCCGACGATATTTGTGCTTTCGATATTTTGTCCACCCACCGTCATAAACATGTACGTTTTGCCATGAAAAGCGTTGAAATTCGCTTTCAAAGCAGCTGTGGTAAATCTCCCGCCAGGGTGGAAAGGTGATTGAACACCCTCAGGCCTGGTAGTCTGTGGGGAAATAGATGGCATCAAGAGGAAAAAATGCTTTTCTTGTGTTTATAAACGGGTGGCTCTCACCAATGCGGAATGGTACTGAGTATGATAAAAGGCAGTGGTTATTGAACTGAAGACTGCCTTCGACCTGGTCCCTCGAGAGCGGCTGTGGCAAGTCCTGGGCGAGATGGGTATCCCCCCACTAATACTTAACCTTTTGATTCGCCTACATGATGGCAACTTTGCACAAGTGAGATGGGGCTCCCAAGATCAAAAGACTGACAGGATTCCTGTCAACAAGGGAGTCCGCCAGGGCTGTGTCATGGCACCCACCCTGTTCTCTTTATACATGAACGGGGTGGTGAGCTTTTTACAAGGAATTTCAGCTGATGCCCCAGCCCTGGCTGGTGATAGAGTTCCCACTCTTCTCTTTGTAGATGACACCCTGTTGATTTCAAAGACCCCGGGTGGACTACAGAAATTATTGGACAGGTTTCAGCTTTTTTGTGACTCGAGGGGATTAACCATCAATGTTACTAAGACCAAACTGATGACATTTAACCCCTACAAACCCTTCAGGCATAAGTTTACCCTGGGTGGAACTAGCCTGGAGAGAGTCGCTATGTTTGACTACCTCGGCATTCGGTTATCAGAATGTATGCACTGGAGACCCCACATTACTAAGATGCTGCTGAATCATAGGCGTGCAGCCGGAGCAATTGGCAGAGAACATCGCTCATCTCAGAGCAGGCCTGTTGCTCCGGCGCTCACGAGTTATGCAGCAAAGGTAGTCAGCTCGGCCTCCTATGGTGCCGAGTTGTGGGGTCTTGAGAATGTAGATGAGATCTGTAGATCCGAAAATAAATTTCTGAGAGAATTAGTGATGCTGCCGCGCAACGTACCGCTCAAGCCTCTGATGTCCGATATGGGGAGACGTTCCTTTAAAGATATCTCTAGGTTACGACCATTGTTATTCTGGGGACGCCTCCTTCGGACCGCAGAACTTGCCAAGTATGCTGCAGCACTCACCGAGGTAATCAACCTGGATGTAAGCCACAGGGTTTCTTGGATAAAAAAGGTCAGAAACTTGTTATTTACCCTGGGGTTTAAGGAATCCTGGGAAAGCCAAAACCCCCCAAGCAAGGCTGAAATTAAAAGAATTTACTGGGGTTGGGTAGATAGACAGGATGTCACCAACACTAAGGTAGGAAGGTTAACAGAGGACTTTTACCAACATAAGCAGCAAATATTCCTTGAGCCATATCTGGACTTCATTCAGAAACCAAGAGATAGGGCTCTCTATATACAGTTCAGATTTGGTTCTCTTATGGTTCGCGATACTACCGCAAAGTGGAGTCCTCCACACCAGACAATAGCGGGCTGTCCCTGTTGCAAAGCCCCTAAGGAGACTGTGCCACACTTAATGTTTGCATGCCCAGCATATAGCCTAGCTAGATCCAGGTGGCTTAAGCACATCTGTAGGCATCTGGGCACCTCCGACCATAGTGTCGCCCTACGAATTTTGAAATCTGATCCAAGAACTTTCCTTGCATGTGGTGTGGCTAAGTATCTTAGTAGTGCTTGGGTCGTAAGGTCCAGATTTTTAAGGTTGGAGGTCTGATGTTTTAATAGGGTTCTGTGCTTCATAACCCGCAATTAACCAGCTAGTCTGGGATCTATAGCACTGTCACTTTATTTGTTATGTAATGATACTTCTATGGATTAGCTTTTAGTATTTATTTGTATCCTTTTAACTTTTTATCATGTTTCATGGATTATCTGTTGTTGTATGTCTTGATGGATTTTACATAGTGGCCACCAACTGCTGCTTACGATAATTTGTATTTTACTGATGATTTGTATGAATGTTGTTGCTTTTATGGTACCTGTTACCGAAATAAAGCTATTTGGAATTGGAATAAAAGGCAGTGGTTAATTTGTAAAAAAATAAGTGCAGGGGATCTTGTCAGGTGGCAGCTTCCACCAGTCCATTTCTCCTGTTAGCACCGCCTAAATCAGAACCAATTACTAACAATGAACCCCTACAAGTGGGGGGGGGCGGCAGGGTGGCGTAATGGCCAGAGCTGCTGACTTTGGAGCGGGGGAACCAGGCTCGAGTCTCCGAGTCGGCTCAACATCCTGCGGTTCTGGGCAAATCACTTAATCTCCCTGTGCCAACCAAAAATGAATCTGTCCTTAACTGGTGCTCAAGCACCGGTGTCGATGATTAAGTGCTGGTGCTGAGAACCGGAAACCACCGGCTCAAGTTAAGCAGTAATAAAAGGTCACACGCCTTTTCCAGAAGTTTGCATGGAAGCCCGCAACAGCCTTCAGACATAGTCCTGGAAAAGCTTGGCTTATTGCAGTTTGCAAATAGCAATACATCGGCGCCGTTTCTTAGGAGTACTACACCGCAGGCAGATTCACTACTTTTTGTTAATTGCCCCAAAGTGCCTGTTATTATTCTTGTCTGTTTTGAGTAAAAGATGCACCATGAGTGCATTTTCCGTAAAAGCGCCCCACATGAGCCGAAGTGTGCTAATAATACCGACATGATTTAAAACATGGAGATGACCCACCCATGTTTGTCTATCTTGACAAAAGCCTAGTTAATATTTTAAACCACAGCAGAAATCCCTGGAGAACCGGCAGGCTGTGAAGCTAAACGAAGACACTGGCATTTTACTAAGCACATATGCATGAATAAAAGGAGACGTGCCAGACTAATAAATGGCAAAGACAAAGTGCTGCAATTTGCAAGGTAAATTTAGGCTTAAAGCATTGATTTTGTATTCAACTGGAACAAAAGAACATTGAAGAGAATGAACCTGAGAGCAGCGCAACTCAGACAAATTGGTGCTACTTGTACCATAAACATTTTCACACTTTTTTTTCTCATTTTTCTGAACATCCTTGCCGAACCCTTGCAGACTGTTGATGCAACTTCAAGAGGCCACACGTGGGGCAACACGTCCCCCGTGCAGCAGTTAAGTGCTCTGTTCACCACCTTTGCTGATTCGTTGAGACACAAGACCTTGACACACTCTCCGAAGTGGAAAAGAAGGGACATGAAATGTTTGCTTATTCTTTTCTCCTGCAAAACTATGCAGTCATGAAACACTCAAAGGGGCATGATTTATGCATTTAAATTGTATTTATGGACTTCCACATCCACGGAGTCCTACCAATTTATGGTATCTGAAATAATCCTACTTATGCCTAGAGTAATTGCTTAATTCCATGCTCTCCATTGAGATGCTACTCAAATTTATTCAATTACATAGTTAAAGGGTGTGAAGAAATCAATCTCCCCAGATGTTTTTGTGGGCTATATCTTTATTTGGCCTCCTCAGAGAGCTGCAGCCTGTAATATTTGCTTCAGCCCTCATGTGTTTCTCTAGGAAATTGTTTAAACCTTCCCCTAATTACAGCCACCCAAGTAAACTGCATTTACTTCTTTAGCGTTTTCATAAAATGCTATGGGGCTCCTTTTAGTTTTTTTCAGAGTGCTAAGGATCTGGTGTACAAAGACAATTTACTATCGGAAACCCTACAATTCACAAAATCACAGGTTTTGTGACTGAAAAATTGCATTTTAGTATATATCGAAACGAAAGATCACATATAGAAAGGGCCATTTCTTCCTATTTGTGAATCAATATTTTATACACCAATGCTTTGTGACCACAGTTGCAAACCATTGATTAGATACTGACACCTCCAACGAGATGGGAAGTTATTTGCAAAGGGGAAAGTGCCTTTGGGATGCCTTCCCCTTTGTGAATATTGTTGGCAGCCTCGAGAGGAGTGGGCATTGGTCCACAGAACCACTGCCTGTCTTCACAACGCCCAATGTTTTCCCAAATAGGAACAGTTTATTTTTTTAATAGCGGCACTGGTTCCTTCAAGGATGGCAGGCGGCTTTGAAAAATGTTTTCTACATGGGAATGCAAACGCAGGGATAGCAGTCAGCTATTCCTTGCAGGCTACCGTCCCAGTGTTTGAGCCAATCACAGGGGTTGATGGCAAGGTCACAAATGGTGATATGCTTGAGTAATATAGCCTTATAGCCCGCTGCCGAGGGCTATACCAGCTGTTAAAGGCCCTGATCCCGAGTTATAGGCCCAAGCCGCAGGCGAGGGCCTATAACGAGGGAGAGGGCCTTTAACAACTGGTATAGCCTGAGGCAGAAGGGCTATAAGGCTATTAGAACATTCCACCCACTAAGGGTAGAATGTTCTAAATTAAAAATGGAGAAACAAAAAGACAAACATTGGAATGTTGGAGTGCTGGGCTTATACCAGCCATTATAAGCCCAGAGCTACTCCATTGTCTTCAATGGAGCTCCCAACATTCCAATGTTCTAATATTCATTAAGCAGATCATTCTGAGTCCTCCTGTGACTGAACATTTTGCAATGTGACCATTAGTTCATTGTTTGCATCACAAAACAAAAGACTGGATGCAAAAAGTCTGTGCTCAATTTGCAACCAGTTTTAATGACCAGCTTTAGATATATCAGGCCCGAAGTGAAATATATAGTGGGAGTAATAGAGTTCAATCTATAGGGGATCGGTCTCTGTCCGAAGTTGTTCAATCTCTATACATGGAGGTGGCACTGTTGTAAACGTCAACTTGTGTTTCAGGGATGCGGTTCAAACGGGTTTCATCTATCGAAGTTATAACTATTTAATTGATTCAGTTGCAAAATCTAAAAAATATCTCCCTGATGAAGGATTTTTAGTGGTGCGAAATGCATTGAAAAAAATTGGTCAATGTTTACAGGAAAGAATGAAAAACTGCACTGCTTTCAACAAAAGCAAACTACAGTAATACAAATCACAACGAGAATAATTATGACGATAAAAGGTGAATACAATGGCAATGGACTATGTTATGATTCATTAACAGTGTGTGTTTTAACATTGATGCTGAATGGACTGATTATGAGGTTATTGCGCTCATGCAAGGTAGTGCTCAATGAGACTCCCCTTCATATAGAAAATAGCCTTCACCACATTATTGGTCTACTGAACATTACACCTTCTGGGGTGAGGATTCCCTCCACTCAGTTCAGACTTGTTGGTTTCAAATGGAGAAGTTATCTAGTCTAGTCCTGTCACTCCAACTCATTCCTTGAATATTTTCAGCAGTATGTCATGGTCAATTGTGTTGTAGGCTGCTGAGATGTCAATTAGGATGAGTACTGAACTCTTGTTTTTTTTTATTCATCAAAATAAGTAGCTCTTCTCTGATGTTCACCATGGCTGTTTTGGAGCAGATTGCAGGCCTGACACCAGTTTCATGCTTATTTTTCAGATCTATTTCTATGAAGTTGCTGGGGAAAGATATGTTAAAGACTTTCCATTAGTTTAACAAGACATTCAAGCTTTCTGATGGTTCCTTTAGCAGAGGTGTTATGGCAGCATGTTTCTGAAGCCCTGGAATGCTCCATTCAGATATGATAAGTTGGACATGGTTGTGAGATCTGCCTTGAAAGTGGGAAGAAATTGCTTGATACATGTCTCATTCAGAGTTCTGGGGCAGTTTGGATGTTTTTGTTCCACAGGCCAAAGTTAGATACTTTCTCTTTGTTCATTGGTTGAAAGGAAGTGTAGGAGGATTCAGTCAGAGTCAGGCTCATGGGAGGATCAGGTCATAGTTCTAGATTTCTGGAGATGGAATCATGGATTTCGTCAATTTTGGATTCAAGGAAAACAGGATTGCTTTAGATTGCTGGTGTGTCACACATGGGGCTTTCTTTATGACTTTATGACAGTTCATTCAGTACTTTTTTGCACCTGATTTTTGCCACTGACACTTGAGGGTATGGCTGGTGTGTATAAGCTTCTCTAGAACATTGTTTATCAATTTTGGTGGATTTGATGCAGGTCTTTATCTTACTGGTTTTAAGGGGAACCGGTTTGGCATTATAGCTAAGACACTGATGTGGATATTGTCTATCAGTGCTTCAGGAGTGGAAACATTGAGGAAGGCTTTCTTAGAAGAGTTGCAGTTAGTACTAAAATGGCCAGGGTTAATGTTTTTGAAGTGTCTGGTTGATATTAGTTGAGCTACATGATTGTCTCAGAGAGAGAGATATTACCTCAGGTTTGCATGTTTATGGGTGCTAGACAGATAGTCTGGCTATGACGGCAAGCGTGTAGCCAAATCAATGGTATCTAGGGAATGAACAAATCTAAATCCAACATGTTACCAGCTGTATGAGTAAGATCAAGCATTATCTGAGTGAAGTCCAAGGCCTGCACTGTTTTCAAGAAGACGTGATGACAGTTGGATTCTGGTCTCTTGAGCCACAATTTCCAAATTCAAGAACTTTCTTGACAATTGTCTAGAGGTGGAGAGTCAGTACAAGGAATTCCTCCTACAGTGAAGAGCTGTGTGGTACAAAGATTACTACAGACATAGCAGAATTGATTTGGTTGAATGTGGAATGGGTGGGTTTGTGGTAGAAGGATGTAAATGCTCAGCACACGAGAGTTCAGGAGTGAAAATGAATGAAATCTTTTAATCTGCTGGAAAGAGATCATCAACATGCGTGACTACATAACAATCAAAGTAGGGTTCTGCTAATCCTACGATATAGCAATGTGGCTAATTAATGAGATTGTACTATTCTGGAATGCTGGTATTGCAAATGTGTTTTTATATTTGTAAAAGTGTAAAAAAATGGTAAATGTGTAGCATTTTGCAGCCCCAAATGTCCATCTCCATGCAACATTGAGGTGAGCATCAGAGATCTGTGCTAACCTTTCTATCAGAGCCATGCAATTTATGTGCTCACTTTGTTTCTGATTTTATATAGCTGGGCTCCACTGAAGCTCTTTACAAACAACAATAGGCCCAGGTGAATGGTCAGCTGGTCTTCCAGGAGGCCAGGGTCCTGGCCACCATGGTGTCCCCACCTGCACTTAGATGATCTCTGTGGTTCTGCCTCTGAACAAACTAAATGGCCCTGATGCACAGGACATTTTCTAGCTTTGTGAGTGGGCCATTCTGCATTTTCTCTGCTTGTTTCCGCCATGCTTTGCATGGCAAATACAGGCAGAGAATGTGAGTGACAGTAGTCCACTCTTCAATAGGATGGTTATACAGTGCTGTGCCCTGCATCCCCCTTGAATGATGGATCGCCAGGGAAGCCTGTTGGGGCCCTGCCTGTGTAAACGTGGTACTTCTCCAGACTCTAGACAGAATTGATGATCCACGAGTTTGGCGGGGTAGTAGCACTACCAATTTACAACAGTGCTCCCACTCAACCAAACTCTAAATGATGCCCTTTGTTTTCATAATGTTAAGGATCTCTACGAAAGCTAAACCTATAATGCTTGTGTTTTGGGTGGCATTTTATATAGGAAATGTTTTACTGAGGTATTTGTACTTCTAGTGTTGAGGGGTCTTGAATATCTTTTAGCTTGTCATAATCTTGATTCTTGCATCTAATGGAAACCAATGTAGATTGATTAGGACTCATATTGTATGATTTTTTTGTTTAACTCTAGGGTACAGTCTTACAGCTGAATATAAAATTACTTTTACTGTGGCAATATCAGATACAGGATAGTCTGCTAAGATGATGTTCACGCCATCTAGGCGTGATAGTTCTAAGACCTGTACTACTTACCTGAAATCCTATTCTTCTTCTGACATCAAATTTAATCTTAGAAAATACAACTGATATCATGCTATCCCAGTTTTTTTGTCAAGATGTGTGCATGAATGTTTAAATAATTATCCAAGCTGAAATCTTGCGGGTTTACTGTTTCATGGTTTAGGATTAGATTGGATGATGATAGCCAATCATGTCTTATGTTCATGACTTATTGAAATTGTATGGTGTCTTTTGGGCAGACTATTCTGCACTGAGCAGCATCAGTGTATTGGTGTATGGCTACTTCATCTTCCTGGGTTAGCGAACTGAGTCTTTCCATGTCTAAGTTAAACATTGCAGGAGAAAGTGCCAGACCTCGAGAGATACCAAGCATTGTCCATACCAACACATCTGGCCTCTCATATTTACAGCAGTTTCGTGGTGGCACCATTTTTTCTTGCATTCCAAAATGTGACATAATGAAGGTCATTTGCACAATGCACACATGTACAATGTGTCACGGTTTGTAGTATGGCTCTCATTAGCTTGCAAAACTATAGCTAATGCTGGCTGTTGTCAAGCGCTAAAACGGTAAAAAAAAATAGCAAAATACAACTCACCAGAAACAAAATCCAGTAAAATGTGATGACGCTGGTGATGTCTTCAAAGTCCTTCATAAAGTGATCTGGAGAAGAGGCAATCGCTTGTTAGAAATTAAAACAGCGAGAAACGAATGTCAATTGCTCAAATATCACAGGAAGAGCACATCTTTCATGTTTCTGGTTTAATGTGACTGCCACAGGTAACACATCTAAGTCACTCACAAGACAAGGATAACCAAAAATATTTTGTAAATGATATGCAGGCAATTACAAATCATATTATTAGTCAGTCAGCTACATACTTTTAGAAGTATGCAATCAAGCCATTGGAGTAAAAAACGATGTTTGGAAAGGACAGAAGTGTTGAGAAAGTAAAACACAAGACCTCAAATACAAAATGCTACAAACTCAGCATTGAAGCTGAATTTGTAGCATTTTGGATTCAAGTAAATCTAGAGCACTACTTGGAATATTTATGAAATTAGAAAGGGATAGTCTAGAATGCATTAAAAAACAATCACTGATGGAACAATTCTATCCCTAAACCAAATAACTGAACAGCTGCAGTAGTCTACATCGTGAGTCAATCAGCACATGATATTTATAGATGTGATTGGGTGCATGAAAAAGCTAAAGTAGTAGAAAAAAAGAATTCCCCAAAAATACTAACTCATGGTTGAACAGGAAGGATGCACTTGCTTCCTAAGTGGCGCACCTGTACTGACGACTGAGCTTCCCCAAGGTTTTCCAGAAAGCATCAAAAGCAATAGGACATCGTTGTGGGCTAAAGCCCTTAATGTTTAACTAAGTCCTTAGCTCAGCTTGCTACTGTCCCCTTTCCAACCTGTTACCATCATACTAAGTTTGAACTCCTTGAGAAAATACCTAAACTGCATCAGCAAAACCAAAAAGTGATGGGTGTAATGCTTGAATAAAACTAAACCAACGGTAGTAACTCACAACAGTATCCCAGTCCATCATTTATTTTGCCCACCAAGCCACCTCAGTCAGGAACCAGCCATATGCAAATCAGATTTGATCCTGCTCCAATAGAAACTGTCCAACCTGATCTACAAGACTACATTAGCTCTGAACAGGTACACAACTAACCCCAGACTGGTTTTGGCTTACTTGAATCTCTTCAGTAGGGTGTAGTTTAAGTGCTATGGCACAGATTCCATGTCTTAGTATACCCATCTCACTTAGGGCATCACACAGAAGAAAAATAAAAATGATGGGTGGAATGATTGAATTAATTCCAGCTACTGGTAATTACACGGGCTGCATCATACCACATTCGTCAGGAACAAGCCATATGCAAATCAGCCTCAATCCTGCTCCAATAGGAACTGTCCAACCAGAACTTCCAAGTTGGGCTACTTCTGAATGAGAGCAAAAGCAAACCCAGATCAGTTTTGGGCTATTTGGGCCTCTTCAATTAGGTGTGACTTAAGTCCTATGGCACAGTGAGAATAGGACCCAGGCCTGTGCATACCCATCAGAATTAGGATGCCAGACTGAAAAAAACAAAAAGGTGATGGGTGGAATGCTTGAAATAATCTCAGCCACTGGTAATTACTCTTTTCCGCATCCTAGCCCATCACCCTTTTCCCACCATGCAACTTCAGACAGAAACCAACTATATGCAAATCAGCCTTGCTCCTACTCCTAGATGGAAAGTCTAGCCCAAATTGCAAGGCAAGGTTCTGTATGAATGAAAGCAGAAACAGCCCAGACTGGTTTCAGCCTTTTTGAACCTCTTCAGCGTGTGTAGCTTGAGTGCTGTGTTTCATCCCAAGGTTCTCCTAAGCCAAACAGAAAGATGGCTCTATGAGTTAGAGGTTCATTGTTGGCATTGATTATGATCTGCACATCATGGGTTTACGTGTTACGCCAGGTTCTTGCAATGTCCTTAAGAAGATTAGCATTTAGGTAATGGTAATGCTTTTTACAGTATTTAAACATAGCTGACGTGTGGCATGGAGTGTTCTTAAATTATTATTATTATTATTAATAATATTATTATTATTATTATTAGTAGTAGTAGTAGTAGTAGTAGTAATAATAATAATAATAATATCAAAAATATTTCGATGTTTTATTGTTGTTGTTGCTGTTTTGTTATTTTCTTACTGCTGATGTCATTATCGTTTTACCATTATACCTATTTATATTATACATTACTATACTTGCAGTAGGAGTAGTACAAATATGGGGGATAATGATATGTAGTGGGTTAAAGATTTTTTTCTTTAAAGAGTACTTATATTCTTTCTGACTTAACAAACTTTATCAATCTTCTTTATTCGATTTTAAGAGATAAAATCATAAAAGTCAAAGGCAAACTTTATCTCATAAATTGACATTGATTCTTCTCAAAATTGTTCTTTTGCGAACTTCTTTTTGGTTTCTACTTTGAAATGTGAAATTTAAAATTAAAAGTATCAAAAAGATTATCCATGCAGTAACAAATTGACCTACAATTTGTTAGCTGGTCATTTTGATTTTTAGAATGTTTTTACCATGCTTTTGCAATCAAACCATTAAAACAAAAATAATTATCTTGATCACAAAGACTGCCTTCTGATTATGTTTAAATCCTAGAGGTAGAATATAAGCTGCTCTACCAATATCACAATATCACAAAGTATAGGTATTAATATATCCATTCTTGAGTTGTAATGCTAACAAAGTGCTGTGAAGATGACTGACGAGTTGCAGCCAATCTTTTATCATTATATCACTCTAAAAGTACATAAAGATTCCATTAAACCTTTTTTGAAGTTGAATTAAAAATAATACTTTTTTCTAATTCCTTTTATTGCCATCACTAGACTGCTTCCTGAGAAAGTGTGCATGATGGGTACTATGAGTGTAGAGTTTGCTCTACAAATCTGAATATTTGCTTCTTTATTTCTTTAAAGATACACTTTTCTTGGCTATGTGTCATACAATATAGTCCGGGTGTTTTACAAAAGGGTGTAGGTTCCCTTTGGACAATTGTGAATTTACACATTTAACTCAAGAGAGCATAGTAACCTATAGAGGACAGAAAGGTTGAAGCTGGCGGTACAGAAAGCGTAGCAAAAGAATTGAGGAGATGACGAGCAGAGATAAATTCCTTCTCATGATTTTTATCAAAACGTTCTAATGTTGTGCTGTATAAATGGGAATCTTTAGGCCTTATTTTACATTATTCTTTGCACCTTTCACTTTACCGTTACTCTCAAGCACAAGACTCCATTACACGACTGCTACACACGTTCACAGACAGCTATTTTTGCTCACCAATCTATAAATTTCTGTGGGATCCTCACATTACAAAGGCCTAGTGCCTACACTGCATTCTGCCTATCACTCTCCTATTTGCTTGCCTCTGCAATCAGGATTCATCAGCCCTAATTTGGCAGTGGGCTAGATCCCCCTTCCTGTTCCCTAGTGGCTGAAACAGTACTTAACTGCACTTCCCAAAGTTGGACTTTTATCAAGCCTCTAAGATCTATTTTGGCCCTCTCTAGGTCCACATCTATTGGGAAGGTTGGAAAATGTATCTCACACCAACCTCACTCAGGAGGCACTTTGGTGCGACTCATGTTCTATATTGAGAACGTGTATACGGCATTGTACACAACCACACACAAGGAATCATATTCCTAATTCAGAATGAATTCTGGCTGAAATGTTTAGGGTGTATTAGTAATTGTCAAAAAGGTGAGAACCCCTTATTATAATTCCAATATTGCTGTTACTAGCGGGGGTGGGGTGATGTTTATTCTAAAGAGTATCAGGCCCTCAGACTTTTAAAGATTTTTTTCCAATTTTGCACTGCACAATGGAATTACAAACCATATGTACCATTCACCTTGGTAACCGTTGTACACTGAAAAGTGAAAGGCCAGGCCTGAAAATAGTAGAATGAATAAATAGAATGCGGGGTCATTGGTTACTAGGGAGCATGTTCTATACCCAGGCTCTAGCACGATTATTCTGGAGATAGAGTAGAGTTTACATTAACTGGATTTACTTGTTAAAACCTGAGGCAGACCAGGTAGGGCTCTTTCTAGGCATGGGTCATTCAGGTGCTCATACTCCTACTGCATTGTGCATCTCAGAAGCCAACTGAAAATGAATGGAGCTACTTGCAGCCCAATAAAACAAGCATTTACAATGCAATAGGTCTCGCATTAGTGTGAGTTTAAGCTATTGGCATTGTAAATGACAATGCCTTTTATTTATTGGTTTGGTAATTAACACATAAATAAAAGGCATTTTCATTTACAATGCTAATAACTCAAACTCTTGTGAATGCAAGACCTATTTCACTTCAAGGAACGCTAAACGTTGCAGGGCAGCATGTCGTGCCTGCAGCCCGAGAAGCTCATTAAAGAAAATAGTGCTTAAAGACCAAATAAGACATACCGTGAAACAACATAAGTAAAAGGACCAGTCCTCATGGGAGGTTACAAATGAAGACAAGGCGGTATTGAGAAGGGACTAACAAGCCTCTTGACGAATCAGAAGCCAGCATTTACAAAGAAAAATGACACAAGCCAATGAAAAATATGGGCGGAGAGTGGGTAGAGCTTCAAGTCCATACTCGAATACAGCATGCCCTGCAGAGAAGCGCATGAGCTGCACAGGCTTAACCTAAAAAGGTAGCACAAAAAACTTGAACCCTGCTTCAGGCACCAGCAAACCCTCAAAAGACCTATAAATGACCCCTAGAACAGGACGTGTGCATGGTGGACTACATATCCAACTACTCTCTCTGGTCTGTAGATAACATGCATGGGGTATGTACACAAAGAGTACCAATCCGTTCAAGCAATGGAGTATTAAGACATGTCCTTAACTTATTTTGCAAAAAGCAACAACAAAAAACAATAGCAAATGAAAATCTGCTTGAAAACTCTAGATTTTTCCCACCCTCTTTCTCAGAAACAAATGTAATGTGGTTTGGGATTTATGAGGTATGCAGCATTAAATTAAAATAAAAAAACGTGAATGAATGAATAAACATAGCATGCAAAACAGGCAGATTGGAAAACATTGCCTGCAGAACAAGCTAGTTGGTAATGAACTATTGATATGGGGGCAGATGTACTAAGCATTTTAATGGTCACAAACACTCTAATTCTGTGCTTGCGACAGTTAAAATGTTTCTTCTTATTTACTAATCCCATTTTATGAGTTTGAAAAGTTCTTACAACTCCTAAAATGAGATTCTAAATGAATATTGATTCAGTATCTGGAAGAGTTTTGTTTTAGGGGTTCCTTCCAAATACCAAAATTGTATCTAATGTATTAATGTTTTTTGACCGAATCGCAAAACATTTTACTGATATCTTACTCAAAGGATGTAGTGACCCATTTGCAAAAGGAAAGGGTCACCTTGGGACCCCTTTTTCATTTTGAATTTTAGAAAAATGTCTTTTAAGAGGCAGTAGACCATGGGACCACAGCCGTCTCTTAAACAAGCAGACAAAAAATAAACCTTTCTTTTTAAATGCAGTCCTGTTTCCTTTAAGGAAAAGGGGCACCATTTAAAGAAAAATGTTTGCTTTAGAAAAAAGCTATCACAGAAAAGGTGGTCTGCCCTGTGATGGCCTCCAATGATAGTGTGCTAGAATTTCCTACCTATCTCATTAATATGCATGAAGTAGGTTGGATTCCGACCCACTACAATTCAGAATATTAAGAATCAGGCCAGATGGACTAAACACTGGTGGCAAAATTCTGGCCGCAATTTCTTTAGAATTTTGCAGCTCGACATATCTACTTAAAGGTCAGTTCACAAAATGTAGTTGATCGCACCCGGACACACCTCATCAGTATCCATGTGGCAGGTTGCAAATTGTGACTCACTATGATTGGTGACCATTGCATGGATAGTGGCATGCTGGGAACAGGACAGTAGATCACCATGTCTGTGATCAATCTTTAAATAATTGTATTTTTTTAAATGCACACCAAGCAAACTTTTTTGGGGCATTCACAAATGGGAAGGGGTCTAATTGGGACCTCTGACCCTTTGTGAATGTATTGAAAAAAGTTCCAATTTTCTGTTACTTTTCAATGGTTAGTGGGCAGATTTCGGGAGTTGATAAACTGCCTTACAAATCGCTGTTTGGAAGGGGCGGCCTTATTACGTCCCTTCCAAATAGCTATTGGTGACGTATTTCTGAACACTTACAGCCATTTAGTAACCTATTAAGTCACTAAATGAGTTGAGTACATAGTAAAAGCCATATAGCAGTCGCAAACACTGTGGTATAGTGAATAGCAGAGTTTGTGACCGCTAAATGGCTCCGAACATCTGGCTCTTCGTTCATGAAATTCTTTACTGGTCACAAATTGTGAGCAGTATTTTGCAACCAGTAAATAGTATATATGGCCTAAGGTTTGTAATGTGCAATTGAAAAATGACCTACTTACTCATAAAAGTTTCTAGATAATTATAGGCCATAGGTAGCCTTTTGACCATTTTTATAAATATATTCTGCATTAGCAGAGCTGGCACAGTGGTGTTAATTATGAAGGAGAGTAAGAAAGGGAGATAGGTTCATATGATAATTAATTACACTATGCAGATGTGTCAGCAGATATGCACTAGTTTATATTAAGAGCCTTATTTGTTGCTTTGTTGTTTGCTTCCACGTACATGTTACAATTCATACTGAATCAGTTAGATTCCTTTCATCTTTTTTCTGCAGTGGCAGCATTGCAAGGACTAGAATCACCGTGCTTATACTCACAGGAATTTAATTTGCATCTGTGACCTAATCTGCATATTTATGTCACTGAATATGTAGCTAGATCCCACAAGCTTTCCCATAATAATTTACAAAATGTCATCTCAAGTTTCATACTTCTTGTCATCTTGCTGTATTTTCCATTAAGGGAACATGATTTTAATGAGTAATCCTTGATATTAGCCTTGTGTATCCTAGGGATATACCCTATTGATTTAGCTCCTGGCAGGTCATTTATTTTTTCACAACTGTCCTTGTTAATCCACGCTTTGTTTTACCATAGATTCAATTTCTGTAATTGAATTTTAATATAATAATTGTACTTTTTAATATGTTGAAAGAGGATTAACCTAAATACATACATATTAAACAAAGGTTTAAAAATAGCACTTGGTGAGCTGCCATTTGAGAATAATATTTTCTAACCATTGTGTAAAGAGTGTAAATAAAAGACAAATTAACCTGTATATTGTAACCCAAGAGATATGAAATACTTGAGACATTAAGTAATTAAGTATCACCAATTCATTCCAAGGCATGTCTGAAAGATATGAAATGCCTACTGAATGAATTACCTATGTTTGACAGTGCCTATCATTATTGAAATGGCATCTCATGTGTTTTACCTCAACGTATAAATGCATCATGCGCGGTTTAAATACTGTTGTTACCTGTTTGTTCACCCTCATGCGTCTATAATTGGATTAACGATGTCTAGGCCCTAACTTGCCCCCAACTTCAATTAGAGCATTGGAAGGTTGAGCGCTCCATTGAAGAAAATGGGGGGTCTCAGGGCCGTTGATGGCCTGTAATAGACGTTCTGCTCCAATATTACAATGTTTGCCTTTCAGTTTTTCCCTTTTTAATTTAGAACATTTTACCTGCAGTGGGTATAAACTTCTAATAGCCTTGTAGCCCTTTTTCCTCAGACTAAACTTGTTGTTAAAGGCCTTCCCACTTGTTTTAGGCCGTCACCTAGGGCTCTGGCCTATAACTCAGGTTCAGGGCTTTTAACACTGGTATGGCTCTCAGCAGGGGGCAATAATGTTATATTACGTTGACAAAAGGTTTGACCTTTTAGATTGCGGTGTGGGCAGGCCATGAAAACCCAATGCAAGGCCCTCCCATCTCGGTTGGCGGCAACCTCGACGACGACGACACGGAATCATCGCATCACAGCCTACGACTGATCGGAGCCAACGCATCGCCACTGCTGTGCAGATTAGGCCCAGTGCATTGTTGGCGCTGCGCATATCGGCACCAATGCATCGCCTTGACTGTACCATGCATCCTCGACGTCGCGCACCCAGGATTAATACACTTTGAGTCAGCAGACTTCACTGGGTCGATGTACCTAGCCTGTGCTCCATTGCGGTTGGCCTGAACTTTTAACTTTGTCCGGGTCTGGCATGACCAGATATCCCAAATAGCGCTTTTTGCTTCTAGGTACTATTTTACCTAATAACTTTGAAATTCAATTTCTCAAATTATACTTATTGGATTTTTGTTGTTCTGGTCTTGTTTTATTGATTAAATTAAGTTCTATTTTTCTAACCTGGTGTCTAATCTTTTTGTGTTATGTTGTCTCTGTTTTACTGTTTGAAGTGTTGCACAATTACTTTATGCATTGCCCCTAAGTTAAGCTTGACTGCTCTGTGCCAAGCTACCAGAGGGTGAAGACGGGTTAATTTAGGGTTGTCTGCTTCCTACCCTGACTAGGGTTGCTGCTTTACTAGGGCTCAGACCCCAGTCAGCCTACAGCCCAATTTCTAACATGCACCATTGTCAGTGATTACTTGAAATAAAAGAGAAAGGGGCATATTACCAAGGATGTGCGATAATTATCGCAAAGCGCACTTAGCGCTGTTTTTTTTATCGCCGGCTATAGCTGGATTACATCGCGGAGATACCGCGTTATTATCAACGCTTATCTCCAAGGCGATAGAAAATCCAGCGATAGCGGCGAAACCCAGCAATAGCGCTCGAAATCCAGCGATAAATTCCACACGCTAATGAAAAGCTTGCTAATAGGCAGGTGAGGACTTAACCTTACAATCCACCTCCCATTGACTAGAATGGTTAAGTCAAGTTTTAAAGAGGTGTTAGATTCCAGCGATAATCGCGGTTAGCGCAAGTTTTTTATCGCTTCGCGGGCATTGATAATAGGGGGAAGTTGTGTTTGGGACTGTTTGCAGTTGCTTTTAGTTGGGAACGCCTACTTTGCATGTCATTAGCGATAATTATCGCTGACATGCAAAGCGGCAAGGAAACGTCCGCTTTCGCCATAAAGCTGGCGCTAACAGCTGTTAGCGACAGCTTGCTAAAAGGGCGATAAAAATATCGCCGCTTTAGCGGCAAAAAGTGCCGCTAAAGTGGCGATACTGCCCTTGATAATATGCCCCAAAGTGTGCAGTGCAAGGAGGATTTGTCTTTCACAGAAAAATATCAATATGTAACATGAAAAACTGCATCACATGATGTATTATTTTAAACAGCCCTGAGCAAAACTAGACCAGCTCAGATACTTTATGTGTGTGCTTGGAGCCACATGCACCTGAGCAAGTTTCCAAACCAGAATAATTTTGCGTTGTTCAATTTGACAGGGGCACTATGACTGTAGAACTAGTTCTGTGAGTTTCTGAGAATGATTGAAAGCCTTTTCCATATCACACCTGCCATGACCTAAAAGGTATCCCCCACATTGAATTTTTGGTGCAAATCCCTGTTTACCTTTTTTAGTAGATAGGACTTTGGGTCAAAAACCATGGGTAGTTGTAAAAGAATGCTCATATACCACCTTTGGAATGCCCCCTTTACACAAGCAGTGCAAACTACTGCATAGCACTATTTACTTACAATGTTACTGTAGAAACCTTCTTTCTTTAATTTCCCATACTGGGGTCTATTGTTCGTCTCTATGGTTTATGCTTTCTTCGGGATATCTAAGCAGATTACGCAACATTTATTTGGTATGCAACGATTTTTGTGCACTGATTTCGATGTTCAAATAAAATAATTTTCCAATTAATTTGGAGACCTACCATATTCTTCTTCATCCAAACCCCCTTGCTAATTCTCCTTAAGTGGTTTCCTTTACCAAACAACGCCAATAAGCGTTTCCCCATATCATGGAGATTTTCAATGCTTCAAATTTCAGATCACAATTTTCCAATCTGTTCCTTTATAATTACATATCTGATGCATGTCTCGGGGTTACATTTATGTCCGGTTCAAAGCCCTTGTTTGTCAGAGCTAAACATTTGCACTAAATCAAATAGTCTTCCAGGACAGTTAACAGTTATAAGGGTAACTGCAAATTACCAAATACTAAAATAATTTTGTGAGTAACATTGTAAGCAGATAACAATAAAATTAAACAAAAAATGGCGATTAAGCGCAAAATAATCAACGGCTTTGTGCACTCTTTATCGAAAATTTGAGAATCAAGTTCTCTTCATTGTAAATAAGGTACTCGAAGGCAAGTGTATACCACTCTAAATTTAATACAGGAAAGTGGATTATTCAAAGAGAACCTTCATTTTTCATTCACATGTCTGGATGGAATTAAAGGATTAGCCCAGCTGCCCACAAGGCTTAGAATTCACAAATTGACTAGTGTTGTTTGTGCGAGTTAACATGTGAAACAGGAACCGGAAGTTGTGTGGACTGTGGGACTATAAATCTGGGTATTGGGGTAGGGCAGCCCCACATTGCTACTATGAGTTGTCTGTAGCTTTGGTACCTAAACAATAATTTAAACCACCTGCAGTCTTCCTGTTCGTAGGACACAATTCAACATTTTAGAGTTCATGTTACTCCAAGATCCCACAATACAGATAAGAGGGCTTATTTTAGAATGACTGTTTATGCCGAAAATGTAATCTCACGGCCGAGATTTTAGCCTTTCAACTCAGTATTTTTACTGCCCAAGGGCGTGCTATCTGGCATTAACATTTAGTAAGATTTTTAAGTCCTGTCTGTGCTGATGGCTCATTGACACCAAGCCATAGTTTGCATGGCAGTCTTATTTATTTATTCAACTTTTGACACTTTTATTTAAATAAATGCAGTTTTCTTCAAATGGATGACCCAAAATTGTTTTGATAGAAGGGACGGCACATATAACAGTCAGCTACCTAGGACGGTATACCGATAGGTCTTGTTAATTTAGAAATGTAGTAATAGCTCACTTGTGATTGATTGGCTGGCGTCTGTGAAGTCTTCAACATGCAACAGTAAGCACAGGGTTTCAAAATCGAGTACATACATCAATACATGCAGCGACTGAGTGTGATGATTGACATAGCAGATGTTATTTTGTACTGACAGGTTACATCGCTGAAATGTTACACGTTTCTTTTCAATTTAAAAACGGCATGACAGTCATTTTCGAAAAGATAAAAATAAAGGGTCAGCAATGTATTAATAGCTAATTTTTAAGAGACAGTTCTGAACTGCACTCTTACACCACACACTGTGGAAATAAAATATACCATTTAGAAATGAAATAAACTCTGACATTTTTAAAAAGTGAGCGTGCCATGCGTTTAGCAAGGCGATGCCCACAGACCCATGTTCTCCCATGTTCTGCTCTTGGCCCTAAGATTGCTACAGTAGAAAATCTCCACATTAGCAAATGTTTTACTTTTTTGTATCGCTGTGGGTAATTATTCACTGACTTGGTACTAGCCAGCACAGGTGACTTTTTTGCCCAAGTAAATTTAACACATGCACTCAAAGTTGTTAGGAAATATAGACCATTGTGTAGGCACTTCACTTCAGACTTTTGTCACTCTACTTCCAACACCTAAGAGCTGCACTTGTACTCATTCTGCGCTGTGCACTGCCTTCGACTCGATCATGTGCCCACACCGCGTGAGCTGTGCACAACGGAGGATGGTTGCTGGGTGTGCCTATCCTTGAACTGAGGTCAATTTGCCAGCTGCCAAATTTTATGCTGATTCCTCAAACCGTGGCAAAATTATTAGTCAATACAACTTTTATTGACCCCCCCACCCCAGTTTGTCATTGCCTCCCTTTGATGAATTTGCTCAAAACTTGAAACAACCACCACAAAATGGAATCTTATTACCGTCTGCGTAATATTTTGTAGAATCTTGAAATAATTTATTAGCATATGAACACTTTTTATGCCTGCTGCTTTGAAATCTACCCTGGATGGACCTGCCGAAAATGATAAAGCCAAAGGTCATATATATATAGCTGCAAAACAGTGACTGACAAGTTGATACAACTATAACGAAGTATGGAAGTGTGGGTCAAATTGTGTGAGGAAGCTGCGGGGGCAGTTTTTGACGAAGATCAGTACCAGTAAAAGGTAGATAGCAGATATGGCTTCATCAGAAACAGATGCACAAGTGATCATGCGCAAACTAGAGAAACTCCGGTGAATTGAAATATCCAAATAGTGGGAAATATGATCCTTAGATAAATATCTTGAGGTGGGAAGAGTCCCACGTGGTCCAATAACAGCGCAGAGTCCTCTAGTAGCATGATGCGGATCCTGGTGAAATACGCCAAACGTGACAGAAAAAAGATTCTGGAAGAAATCAAAACATTACAACAAGAATTAAATGCTACAGGAAAACCAGAGGCAGTTGTGAAATTTGAAAAGGACCTGGAGTTAAAACTAAGCAAATATGAGAGATCAATCAAGGAGAGGAAAGCGATTAAATTCACCAGGGACCGCCTGGATTATCAAAGAGGCCAAATCTACACGTTCGCCAGGCGTTTTGATTCCTTACGCCGTCAAAAGTTATCAAACAATGTAACCTCAGGTAATATAAACAGAGAAAAGAAACGGATGGGAGACACAAGCTCTGAGTGGAGCTCTGAGGTAGACACAGACTTAGAAGACGGAGTCAGAGCCATAGGCATTGTAGAAAAACCATCGACAGTTATTGAAGAAATGTGTTTTTTAGGATTGGATCGAAACACCAATGCCAGGCAAAGACCACCCAGAAGGGGAAGAGGCTGGGGATTCAGAGGAGGCGTAAGAGAGGAAGGAGAAGGTATGGAGCTGCGGTCAGGTGTGAAGACGAAAGAGAACAAACAGAGCAAGTAGAAAAACATCCATCACTGTTATTAACCTTTCAGACCTGACATTATCTGAAACAGAGATCAACACCCAATCTCTGGGCCTCTCCTACTGCAGACTAACAAATTTTAACTACGCCCAAACACGAATAGATTTTTACAAATATGTAAGAAAATTAAAACTAACGAAATATTTTGCAAATAAAACGGACAGTAAAAGTCATGGACAAGAGAACGTGTGCCAGGAGGCACAGAGTAATTTGGTGATAGACGATTTGAACCTTCTTATGGACTTGGATGCTTTGGAGGGAGCCAATGAGGATTTTAATATGGAAACATCGTTCAGAGATACTGTGGATAGACTGGGTATAGACATTTATGGAACAAGCATAACTGATTTTAAAAAGAAATCAACCTTTGTCCCAATACTCCCCAAAGACTTAATTGACTCATTTTCGGATCGAGTTATTAAGGATCTAAAAGAACTCTCAATAGAATCAAGTAAAAACTATAGTAAAGTCATCACGGAAAAAGAAAGGAATTACAATAAAATTATGGACAAATTGAAATCAAGAACAGACATAGTGATCCGACAATCAGATAAAGGGGGAAACGTAGTTTTGTGGCCCCTGCCCAAGTACAACGAGGAAGCAAAACTTCAGCTGAGGGACACTGAATGTTACCAGCGAGTGCCTCAAAGTAATCTTACGGAGGTTAAGATTAAGTATCACAAGGAGTTATCGAGATGGAGGGGAATGGGACTTATCACAGAAGGAGAATATCAATATCTAAAAATCAACAATCCTGTAACATCAGTAATGTATCTAATACCCAAGGTCCACAAAGATATGGTATCCCCTCCAGGCAGACCAATAATCTCAGCCATTGGGAGTCTTTTCGAAACCTCATCTCGATATATTGACCATCTCCTGCAGGATCATGTTAAATCCCTGCCGTCCTATATTCAGGACACCAGGGATTTTCTAAGACGTTTGCACGAATTTCAATGGGAAGAATCTGATCTCCTGATAACTTTGGACGTAGCCTCGTTGTATACGAGCATTGCGCACAGAGATGGAATAAGGGCTCTTAGACATTTTCTGGGCAGTAGACCGTTGAATGTATACCAACATTCGGAGATGCTAATCAAAATGGCTGAGCAGTGACTAGAGAATAACTTTTTCCTCTTTGGTAATGACACCAACAGGCAGCTAAGGGGTACGGCCATGGGCACCTGCTTCGCCCCCAGCTATGCGAATCTACACATGGGCTGGTGGGAGGAGCAGGTGCTCAGGATTGAATATGAGGCAGAGTGGCATGACAACATTAAGGTCTGGTGTCGTTTTATAGACGACCTGTTTATTGTATGGAGAGGGACTGCTGAAAGGGCGAGAGTTATTATTGCAACTTTGAACAACAATGAGTTAAAACTAACCTTCACAAGCACTATCAGTGAAGCACAAGTGCACTTTCTAGATTTGGAAGTTTTTGTCTGAGAAGGTAAATTGCACACATGCACTTTTAGAAAACCCACTGCAGGGAACTCCGTTCTGCACTCAAGTAGCTTTCACCCTCAAAAGTTGAAACAGAGTATTCCTTTTGCGGAACATCTCCGCATGAAGAGAAACTGCAGTGAGGCCAGCTCTCTTAAGCAAGCACAAACTGATTTAACAGCAGGATTTAAAGAGAGAGGCTATAGTCAGCAAGTACTGAACCAAGCACTAGCGAAAGTGGATGGGATACCTAGAGAAGACATCCTCTTCAGAGAAAAAAAAGATTTAAGACATCCATAGGAGACACAGCACAGGAAGTGAGGATGATAACCGGATAAAATGCCTATCATGCAAGGGTGAGAGACTGCATGAACAAGCATTGGTATCTGGTAAAAGGGGACCCTATGTTAAGTACCTTGGTCACACGTAAACCCCTCATCTCTTTTAGACGAGCGAAATCTATGAGGCAACAACTGGTGAAGAATAGCCAAGAAGTAGTAGAAACAGAGAGTTGGCTCAAGGCAAACCCAGGTTTTACTAGATGTTTTAAGTGCAAGGCGTGCAAACATGGAATTAATAAAAAGGAAATCCAACTACCTTTGTTTAACAAACTTTGGAAAATTCCACGCTTTTTTAATTGTAAAAGCGACCATGTGGTATATGTCCTTCAGTGCACTTGCCCCAAGTACTATGTGGGAAGTACAATCCACATGGTACATGTCAGGATCTTACAGCACTTGAGGGCAGTGAAAAACGAAGACAGGTCATACCCTGTAGCCCACCATATAAATGAGGTCCATGCAGGAAAGATTGAAGAGTTGAAGTGCTTTGTAGTAGACTCTGTCCCCAAAAGCAGATGAGGTGGAGATCGGGAAGATAAACTAAGTCAGCTAGAGTCTCGATACATACTCATGTTTGACTGTAAGACACCCAGAGGTTTGAACTTTGATGAAGATATGTATGTCCACTTAGAATGAGATCAACACGCAAGGACCAAGGAATACCAGAAAAATGCAATATATGTATGAAATTTGCTAGCTATGTCAGTACACTGTTTTAATGTTTTATGGGATTTTTTAACACTGAGGTGAATTTTTATGTGAACAACTTGATTTTAGGAACCTGCCCTAATGTTCTCCTTTCCTCTATTAGGGAGTGTATTAGACAATCTGGTGTAAAGTTATTTTAGCTATTTGGACTACTTCAAAAAACGGTATTGTTATGCTCTGATCAGACTACATTTCATTGATAGACTGTAATGAATATCTCTTTCCAGTGTTTGTACTTTCATGTTAAATTCCAAATGTGTTCTACAGTATTGCATTTGCACATTAAAATAACAATTTGCACGGAAGCTCTTTAGAATAACAATTTGCAGGGAAGCACTTGCACTTTATTATATACGAGACTAGAAGATTGTCCATCCGAAAGTAGGCATTATGCTTAGGGATGTAGTTGCGTATATTTTAGTTATTGTAATGTGCTGAATTCCAGACGTGTCCCCCAATATTGCACTTGCACTTTATGATAACAATATGCACAGAAGCATTTGCACTTTATTATTATATACGAGACTAGAAGACTGTCCATCCTAGAATAAGCATTATGCTTAGGGATGCAGCTGCATATATTTTAATGCTTCTTTAATGTTATTATAGTAGAAGCATTTGCACTTTTGTTCTAAAACAATAATGCACAAGAAATGCATTGTAGCACTTGCATATTGAAGATCTAAAGACAGGGATAAAAACATTTCCAATGGGAATAGATATTCAATTGCAGTGAGATTGATAACAGAGTTTTACACCATAGAGCATTCTTGCACTATCTCTGCGGAATTGCACCTTACAGGGTCAGAGTGTTTAGGTTCACTACAATAAACAGATGAGAGACAGGACACGCATGAACTAATTTTAGAGTCCAGATATTCAATGTGGACTCGCCAACTTTAGATGGCAACCAGAGCACTTGCACTTTATGCATACGGTATGAGGTAATTGCACTCGCACATTATTGCCAAGACCGATCAGGCTGAACTGTTCATTAATCCTTATATAGATATATTGTCTACATTATATTGGAGACCACTCCTAACCAGGTTAGAGTGAAGACATAAGAACCTCATTGGCTGGCTTGATACAAATCTAAAGCTATATGGAGGAGAGACAGTGAGAGACAGTGAGAGGACTATACATCAAGGGGCTTAAAATTGAGGCACAAATAAGATTATCTTTTTGCACATGTGGTTTTGTTTGTAGTGACACTCATTTCATTTGCACATTAAGTTAGAATTTTGACAAAATGAAAATATAAATAAAAAAATGAAAATAAATAAATAAAAATATATATATATATAAAATAATAAATAGGAAAAAGAAATAAATAATGAAATTGAAATATATCAAGAAAAGAAACAATAGAGTTAAACAAAAATAGAAAATGGAGAAAAATTCTAAAAGGATCAATGTATATATTGAAATGAAGTAAACAAGAGATGAGTTTACAAACTAATGTGACCGATACCAATTGTTGTTTGTGCCTTTCGAAGTATGTTGTTTATGTTTATGATAACATGTGATCATTTTTTGTGAAGATAAAAACCAATTGCAGTATTATGGCTCGCTGTGTGAACAGGGCAGGGGATCCTGCCGAAACGCGTTAGAGCCCTGTAAACAAAGAATAAAAACTTACTGGAATACTGGAACTGCAGTGTCTGTGTCTGGCATCAGGATCGTGTGTGCCGGTAGTGTTTGGAGATATATATATATTTATATATTTTTATATATATATATATATATATTATCTACTGGCGGTCGCCAGTAGATAGTTATAGTTAGGACCTATTATCCATAGGAAATCTGCGACATTCTATTTGAAATAACGTTGGCGCCGGTTGACAAAAGTTCGCGAAAGTTTCCAACTTGTTGGGGCGCTCCGGTCCGCTCCTATCCTGAAAGTCTCGGGGTGATACGTCAAGCAGGGGCCGAGAAAAAAGGGGGTCCCAAAACGCGTTTTCCCCATTCATTTTTCCATAGGAACCTTTAGTCGCAGCTACAGCCCGAACTGCTAAACGGAATTACACCAAATTTGGCAAAGAGGTAGCCCTTGGTTCAGTGTCGTGCCTTTTGCTTAAATGGTGTAAATCCGTTCAGTAGTTCCTGAGAAAATCAAAAGTAAAGTCACATATATATCTATGGCCGAGTAGGGTCCGCGTACCCTCCCGATCACGAGCTGTATGCTAATTGGCTGTCAGTGGCTGCCAACACTCCAAATCAGGAAGTGTTGGCAGCCATTTTGTCCCTCGGTAGAACCGAGGGACAGAAACAAGTGCGCAAAGCGCAAAGGGGGCAGGGTAGAAACACCCTGACCCCTAGGTCTACTCAGGGGTCCCACAAGGACCCCTGGGCAGAAAAAAGCATTTTTTTTAAAAAAAAAATCGGCGGGATGCGCTTCACATTAAAACTTCAACTTAAAACGTGCCACGGGGCGTGTTTGCACAGTGGTGAAGGGAGGGGGCGGGGCCTGAGGTGACATGTGTGCAAACATGCCCTGTGGCGTGTTTTAAGTTGGGGATTAGTCCCTTGAATCCTGAGGGTCCCTGGGGTCCAACTAGCCCACCAGGTACCTCCAGTAAGCGCCACAGAGCTGCGTTGCAGAGAGGTGTAAAAAGGGGCGTGGCCTCAGAACACCTCTCTGCAACGCAGGCCTGTGGCGCTTACTGGAAGTACCTGGTGGGCTAGTTGGGACCCAGGGACCCTCAGGATTCAAGGTGACCTAATACTCCAACTTAAAACGGCCACAGGGCTTGTTTGCACACATGTCACCTCAGGTCCCCCCCTCCCTTCACCACTGTGCAAACGTGCCCCGGGGCACGTTTTAAGTTGAAGTTTTAATCCCCCTGCCCTATTATGTACTAGGGCCTTACAGAGGAGCTCATGCTAATCACAGGGGTACCCCAACGCATAGTGTTCCCTAGTGTATGTAGGTGTTTTCACTGTATTCTAAGTGTCTTTTAGCATAGCACTGGCTCTAGGCCTGGTTAGTCCGAGTCAGTTACCACCAGTACTCGTCTGAAAAAGTTGTGGGCACAGGAATATTTTTTAACAAGGCCTCTTTCTGCTCCTCTGTTGGTTCTTTCTGCACATGTCTTGCTTCTTCCTGCTCTTTTCTTCGTCTTTGTGGACTTCTGTTGCTTCTTTCTGCATTTCTTTTGCTTCTTTCTGTGCGTTTTTTCTTCTTTTTTCACATATCCTACCTCTGTAGGCATAGTTAGAAACTAGCATTTAAAAACCTTTGAAATTCACTTAAAAACCATAGGTTTCAGGCACGTTATAGTTAGAAATTAGCATTTAAAAACCTTTGAAATTCACTGAAAAAACCATAGGTTTCAGACACCTTATAGTCAGAAATTAGCATTTAAAAAACCTTTGAAATTCACTGAAAAAACCATAGGTTTCAGACACGTTATAGTTAGAAATTAGCATTTAAAAACCTTAGAAATTCACTGAAAAAACCATAGGTTTTAGGGACAGTTATAGTTAGTTGGACATTTCACTCGTACAAAACTATAGAAATTCCCCGTTATAGTTAGTTCAGCTAACTATAACTCGCGCACCCATAATGCACTGCTGATGACGTCACATATTACATCACTCATGACATGGTCAGTGACATCACTGATGACATCTCAAATGACATCACTGATGACATCACTGATGACATCATCCATGTGATAATTTCATGCATCTTCTCACACCCTAATATAACTTTTGATACACCCACTGTAAATTACAGACTGCCATTCTCAAAACCATAGACACTCCAACACCAATAACTACATACACACTCACTGATTCTTAGGTCTACACACACATCCACTCACTCACCCGTACAGTCACTCATACTTACGGTCACTCAGTACAGGACTATCATATGCACTCATACACCTATATAGACACTCACACACCGCCACTCATCCATAGAGGTACTCACACACCTAGTCAGTCATGGAAATAATTAATCACACTGCTATTTACTCAGATATATAGTTATACACACACCAGCTCTATTACTCATACAAATACTAGCACATTCTTACGCTCTTATACAATCAATGATACAAGCACACACTCATCCATACAGCCACTCTCACAATAACACACTCATTTGTAGCCAATTATGTACTCCAACACACATATATACTACTTTTCACATATGTAGTTACTCACACATGTACCACTGAGATATACATTCACTCACTAACACACCCATACACACACTCACCCACCCATACAGTCCATCACAGATGCACTCTTGAAACCATGCACCCAGTGAATCACCCACTCACACATCTATGCTCAGAGTCACACACACCCCACACACACAAACACTCAGGCACCCATACAGATACTCAGACAACAAATCAATAAGCCATATAGACACTCATGTAGCTATTTGCAAACCCATGCAGTCGCTTACACACCAACAGACACACGGATACAGACATTCACACAGTTTACTCACTAACCCATGCATTCAGAAAGATATGTTTAATCACTCACTTATAGAGTCAGTCACGCACCTACTAAATCAACCATTCAGACACTTATACACCCACTCATTCATCAATACGCCTTTCACTATATATATTAAACATATTTAAACTTTACAGAAACACACAGTCACTGGATGATGTCATCAGTGATGTCATCAGTGATGTCATTTGAGATGTCATCAGTGATGTCATCAGTGATGTCACTGACCATGTCATGAGTGTTGTAATATGTGACGTCATCAGCAGTGCATTGTGGGTGCGTGAGTTATAGTTAGCTGAACTAACTATAACGGAGGAATTTCTATGGTTTTGTACGAGTGAAATGTCCAACTAACTATAACTGTCCCTAAAACCTATGGTTTTTTCAGTGAATTTCTAAGGTTTTTTAAATGCTAATTTCTAACTATAACGTGCCTGAAACCTATGGTTTTTTCAGTGAATATATATATATATATATGACTTTTTCAATCACTTTGGGCTTTACATGCGTAGATTATGCCATCACCTAACTAATAAAAGCTTCGAGTGGAACAAACCTCTGGAGTGCCGGTCTATTCTTTGGAACGAAGGAACTTGTTTGAATAAATATATATATATATATATTTTTTTTTTACATCTATTGGTCCATATCAAAGACAACACCTTACGAACCACACTATATAGAAAGCCGACGGCTGGGAACAGCACGTTGCATGCAGGCAGCTTCCATCCCAAGAGTGTTATTAGTGGGGTTCCTTATGGAGAACTTGTAAGGCTCAAAAGAAACTGTTCCACAGAGTGCGAATTTGCCAAATCCAAAACAGATGCTTTCAAAAGGTTTAGAGCCCGAGGCTACTCGGAAGGAATATTGAAGGAGGTGGAGAAGAAAGCTGAAACTCTAGAAAGGGAAAATCTGTTATTGGCAAGAACTGAAACACAAAAACAAAAGCAGGATGAGAAAGGGACAGTCAGGATGATAACAGAGTATACTGCTCGATCTCCTGAAGTCTTTCAAATTTTTGAGAGGAATTGAAAGATCTTGAAATCTGATAACGTAGTAGGTCCCCATATCTCTGAGAAACCCCTTATGACGTACAGAAGGGGCTCCTCTTTGAAAGATCTTTTGGTAAGGAGCCATTTTTCAAAAACTCCTAAAAAGAAAGATACAGTATCAGGTTTTATTCCCTGTAGAAATTGCAAAGCTTGCAAAAAGAGTGAGAAAGTAAAAGAATTTGACATCCCAGGGAGAATAACGAAAAGAAGGATCAATAGATTCATGAACTGCAATACTGAATTTACAGTCTATTGCCTGACATGTCCCTGTAAAATGAATTATGTTGGAAGCACTATCCATCCAGCAAAAAAACGAATTCTTGAACATATGCGTGCCATAAAAAATCGGGATAGTGCCTATCCCGTGGCACGCCATTTTCAAGATAAACATAAGTCTGATCCAAGCCTTTTAAAGTTTTTTTGTATAGACCAGGTCCCCAAAGATGAGAGGGGAGGGGACAGAACAAGAAAACTGAGACAGCTAGAGTCTAAATACATTGTGGAACTCCAACCAAAAACCCCCGGGGGCCTCAACAATGAGGAAGAGCTGTGGGTTCATATTCCATAAGAGATAAAGTGATTTACTATGTGACGTATCCGAAGTGGCACTAGGGAAATGATAAGGGAAGCTGGTAGGATAAAAAGGAAGTAATGAATTTGGCACCTTTGCATGTTAATTTAGGTTTTGGAAATGTATGAAATAACAGAAGTGATCTATGGAGACCATATAGTCCGATCTGGTTTGCCCATTCAGGGCGCAATTGCAGAACTCAGGGATGCTTGATTTACAATGTATATAATGAGAAATTAATTATGTTTTTCTTAGTGTGTACAATGATAGTTGAACATGGTTTAACTAGTATGCATGTACCATCAAATATATGCCTATACAAGGCTTAATTATATTGCACTGGGAAACACTATCATGTCTCCGTAATGAATTTGACCATGCAAAGATGTCTGCCATGGAAAAGATATTGAGTTCCATGTGTCCTAACATAACCCCATTTCTATGTCCATTAGGAGCCAATATGCACCGTTTTCCTTTCTCTATGTTTATATTTATGTTTAAAAATGGTGACTTTCGTTTGTTTTACCGACATTGACAAAGGCGTGTAGCCGAAACGCGTCTGTCGGTTGTTTGTTCGAGTGGTAAATACATTTTGAATCACTGTCCACCAGTGTGCGCCTCGCTATGTGACTTGGGAAAAGGTCAACGTTTGGGAATATATATATATATATATATATATATATATATATATATATATATATATATATATATATATATTTATTTAATCTGACCTTTGGCTTTCTCATTTTCGGCAGGTCCAGCCAGGGCAAATTTCAAAACAGGAGGGAAAAAAAGTGTATGTTTGCCTAACAGGATCTACGTATCCACCTCGAATGGGCCAATCAAAGCAGCAGACCTAGACATCAGCAGCCCATATATCTCTATTTTTGTTTTGCTTGCGCTGTGCTTTCAAAATCTATTATACATTTTTTTAAACGTAAAAGTGCCTCAGAGCCGCCCATTAATTACCTCTTCTTACCATTGACTGGCTCCCACGTCACTTTAATTACCACTGGCTGGCTCCGACGTGGGTCTCATTTCCTTGCTTCCTATTGGTCAGCACCTTTTTACTTACCATTTTCTGGCTCCCAAGTGGGTCGCATTTCCTTGCTTTCTATTGGTCAGCAACTCATCCTGGCCTCTGGCTCCCTCCTACTCTACTCTTTGGACTGTTCCATTCTTCGTCCACGCTGTGGAGTTTGGACCAAGTACTGCTTCTGGTGGCCTGTGTCCTTTCACTGGCTAGCAGGCACTATGTATTTACTTTTGCACACGCACTGAGAGTGTATGGGTCTGCATTTTCTCTCCTTCAGCCCTGCACTCCTCCCGATCTCCAACTCTGCTTTGTGTTTTGATCCATGCCCCACCATTCTCCCGCTCTCTATTGCATTTTGACCCACCCTCAAAAGTCTGAGGCCCCCTTTGCTCGCTGTTTCTCTCCTTAAACTCTGTCTGTCCTCTGTCCTCTCTCCTTGATTACAATCTGCTCTCCCTTTCACCTGTCTCTCCCCGCTGCCGCACTGCTTCCTCCATGCTGCCTACTCCACCCCCAACGAGTCATTGTCTTTTCATCCTTGCACCTTTCTCCCAACCCCCTTCTGGATATTTCTGTTGTTCTCTTGCTTTGCTTGTTTTTCCTTGTCATCTTCAGTCGTTGCTAGTGCTGGGCTCGTTTGCTATTTTTTGTTTCAGTCAGAGGGCATCATAGCACTTTTTGTTGCTCTCTGTGCATTTGTCTTGTTGGCACTATGTTTTTGCTTACTGTCCAGAACTTTTTGCAGTTGCCTCTGACTTCCGAACATTGTTTATTTTCTATGGCCTATTGCAAAAAGCTGCTTGGTGGTGAGCTTGTTGGTTTTCTATGTTTCCCTCCCCGTGATCCTTCAGCCCTGGCTCGTTTGTTTTTTTCCCTTTCTTCAGAGCTTTTTTCATTTGTTTTCCCTAGCTTCCCTTTGACAGTCTCTTGGTACTGACCTCGCTGGTTTTCTATTCTGTACCCCAATGGTATCCTTCAGTAATCTCTTGGCGTGGGATTCTGTCTTCCAATATTTACTTCCCATGGCCTCTTATCCCTGGGTTTGAGGTCGACCTTCATGGCACTAGACTGGACATCCCTGTACATCTTTGGAAACATGCAGCATTTCATTTTTGGTTGCATTCTGAAACATGCACATATGCACATGGACGTATATCAACAGCTGTTGTTAAACATGAGCTGCACAATGTAAAAGAAATATTGACATAGACAATAGATGTTGCATAGGCACAACCTAGTGGCTTTGCCAATGCTTGTTCTTAGACCCTCCTTCACAGATCGGTGCAAAACATTCCAAAACAAGGCCAAAATGGTTGAACTTTTTGGGAAAGTTTTATGCAGATTCATTAAATGCTGCCAAAGTTATTAAATACAATGATGCCTTTCTCATGGAAACTCTGACCTAACTTAAACCACACAGTGGTGACCTCCACTGTGTTTTATATACATTTAGGAATTGGTGAAAAAACAATGTGGCAATGATGTTAGTCAGTGGATTAGGCAATTTAGTTGCAGTAAAGTTTACCACATAGTTACACATTTACTATATTAACCACATAATCTTCTACATAATTTGCTAAATTTGCAGGTTTTACCAGAAATAATGTTTCTACCCCATCAGAATGAAAATAATACTGCCGGATAATGTGAAGCATAATTTGCATTTTTTGCTGCTAAATTTAATTAACCCTGACAACGTTAAAGCTCTGCAGAGTGTATTCTTAGAATAGATTAAGTCAAGTACTTTGTGCTGCTGCTCCATTTTTTTTTCCATTGAAAAAAACGACTTCCTAGGGCATCAGTAAACAAGGGAGAGGGAGTTATGATGGCTGTATTTGTATATATGCCTTATTTAGTGATGTATGCGGAAGTTGTTTTACCAATGAAAGTGGAATAGCACACAAAGTTCTCAATTTGTTTTATTCTTAGAATCCCATAATACTATTTTTATATTTTTGTTCCTGCTTCTTAAATGTTTCCTAAGGACAGCCAACGAGGGGCATTTCTTACTTTCAGCCTCTTTTTAAAATGGTATGAAGAGCTTTAATAGCGTGTGCACTTGTGATGAGCATAATAGCTTTCAGGCTGGATGCAGAAAGGCTTTCCTGGAAAGTCTTGCAGGGCATTCAGGTCGTTGCTTTGGCAACAGCTGGGTAAAATCTGTTCACTAGCCACCATATGAATTTACGTTTCATCTTCTTGTAACTTGAATTTGCAAATGAATAAGCGATCAGCTGAAGATTTAAAATGTACAGAAAGTCCTTGCTTGGGCATATTCTGAACACAAAAGTTGTTTTTAAACTTCTAATAGGATTTGAAATAAGAAAAAATGACAGAAAATCAAC
The DNA here is from genome assembly GCA_963921515.1 of Calotriton arnoldi. NCBI lineage: Eukaryota > Metazoa > Chordata > Amphibia > Caudata > Salamandridae > Calotriton > Calotriton arnoldi. Next base: position 2,241,416 of record CAWUFW010002369.1, read on the forward strand.
ACTTTAATACGTTTCCCAAATATCACAAATTCTCCATTCCGGTAAATCTGAGGGTATGTGACTGCTTAAACACTGTTTAAAATGTGCTAATCCCAAGTACCTATTAGGAAAAGGTTTTTTGAATGTTGACATTGTTTAGGAAACAATAAGGATATGGTATTTGGAAGTGTATGTTTAGGGCATCCCTTCCAAATACCAATTAATATGGTATGTGTTAGGGCCCAATTACGACTTTGGTGGTGCGGCGCCGGGTCCGCCCTGACGACGCACCGCCAAAGCCGTGGTTGGACCGCCTGCCAGATTAGGAGTTTCCTCCTCTCTGGCGGGCTTCGTTTTTGACGTTCCCATGGCAGAGCCCTGAAAATGGGCACCCCAATGGGAATGCCAAAAACAGTTCCTGCACGGCATGGACTGTAAAGTCCATACTGTGCAGAAACTGGTGTGCATGCACACAGGGCATGAGGCACCAGGGGGCCATGTAGGGGCCCCTTTGTTTCCTCTACGCCACGGTTTTCATGGCCGTGGAACCGCCATGAAAACTGTGACGGAGAGGAAACTTGTAATATGCTTGACGGGACCTCTGCGGTCCAACCAAGCATATTACTGCCTCCTGACCGCTGCAACACCACCAGGGAATGGCGGTTCCCTGGCGGCTGCTGTGGGGCTGAGGTAGTCCAACCGCCCATATCGTAATAGGGCGGTCTGGAGACCGCCACCACGGCTCCCGGCGAGTCTGGCGTTCTGTGGACTGCCAGACTCTCAATTGGAGCCTTAATGTTTTGCAACCGAAACCAGGTCACAAAACATTAATATCTTACTACCAATTCGAAGGAGGTGGTAACTCATGGGATCAATTCCCCATTGTGAATTATAACAATAAAGGGGCATATTATCAATAGACGGCGATAAATATCGCAAAGCGCACTTAGCGCTTATTTATTTATCGCCGTCTATCGCTGGAATTTATCGCCCGGTTAGCGCGTTATTAACAACGCGTATCACCGAGGCGATAAAGAATCCAGCAAAAGCGGCGAAATGCAGTAATATCGCTGGAAATCCAGCGATAAAACTGCAGGGATAGGGAAATCCTTGTTGATAGGGAGATGTGGACTTAGCTTAATAATCCACCTCCCATCATACAGATAGGCAAGTCTGAAATTTTGCAGACGTTAGACACCGGCGATAACCGCGCTTAGCGTGCCTTTTTAAATCGCTACGCGTGTCCGGGACAGCCTTGTAAATATCGCAAAGGCCCGTTAGCGATATATTACAATGAAGTTTTACGTGGCACGCCTACCTTGCATCTCATTAGCGATGCGAGGCGGAAAGAAGCCGGGCGCTAAGGAAAGGAAACACGCGCTAGCGTGTCCTTGTTGATAAAGCGATAATATTATCGCCGCTTTTCGCCCGAAAACGGACGCTAAAGCGGCAATAATTTCATCGCGGCCCCTTGATGATATGCCCCAAAGTTTTTTAGGAGTAGTCAGTGGTCCATCCACTGCCCACTCCCAAAAATAACAAGGTCTGTGTAACATTTAATTTTTTTTTTTTAATGTATCCCATTTTCATTTAAGGACAATGATCTGCCTTTGAGAAAATGCTTTATTTAAAGGCACTCACAGACTTGGTGGTCTGTTGATCCCAGGAGGCCGCCATCCCTCTGATTTTGGCCAATCATAGTGAGTCTCAATTTGCTACTTACCTCATGAGTATTGAAGAGGTAGGTTGAATTGCAACCCAATAAGATTCTGTATTTTGTGATCTGACCTTTAAGTACATAGGTTGGTTCACAAAATCAAAAACGCTTTGATAAAAGTTGGTGTGCAATTTGCGACCACTTTTACCAAATTGATTCTTTGTGTATGACGATCACCAAACAACGACAGACTGGAAAAAAGACCACTGGTGCAAACTTTTAGGTTACTACATTGCTAAATGAATGCCTACTGCCAAGACAGATGTACATTTAGCAATCCTTAAGGGGACATGGTAAGATCAATAAATTATTGAGGGTTTCTTTCTGATTTAAATGTTAGTCATATTTGAGGCAAATAGAGGTACAATATTGAATCCAGACAAACTGTGTGTTCAAAAGAAGAACTACATATAATCTACTGGAATTATAAGATTCAGTTTACTCAGAATTTTTATCATAAGGGAGATGTTAACACACATGCCGCATATTCCGGCAACAGCTTCTTATTTTGCAGATTCTAACAAAAATTGTTTCAAGCTTAAACAGACCAAAAATTAGTAAAAGACACAAGGCACACAACATGGTGGCAAATATTTTGCACAGTTGAGTACGTCATCTTTCAGTTGTTGATTGCTGTATTGTGGTATCAGCTGGTAATCATGGGGTGAGGCTCAGACAGTAATATTGACCCATAGAGGTAGACTGGCGATAGGATTTTGTATATGTCATGAAAATAATTCTGATATATTTAAAAGTAATTTAAGCATGGTGGTTAGCATCTTTTCTTTTGTTATACTTGCAAATTCATATCCCCACGTAGAGGCTTCCAAAGCACAGGGCAGAAAAAATCCCAAATTATTTAGCTGTATTTTTAGAGTGTAACGTATTTCTTTTTGCAGTGGCTATGAAGAGACCCTTACTACACATATTTAATGTGCAATACTGCTCTGGAGGATGGTTTCTTAATGTTAACAGTTACTTGACTCTTTGACATGTCAGGACACCAAGGTCTTTCTTTATATTGTTATGCTGAAAACACACTGATGTTTTTGTCTGCCTTTGGCTGTCAGGGTGACTATAACACGCTGAGAGAAGTACTGCACCATATGGCCACAGGGATAAATGAATGAGAGACAAAATGGAGGCCTTGTTCTAAGGATCCAACCACAGAATCCAATCAGTTGATATCATTTCTCAACTTCTTCAAATATTTGGTGTTAAGAGAGCCGATGTAAGCAAACCGCTGTAACATTGAACGTACCTTTTGGGCACACAGAAGGCACTTGTACACTCAGATTGTTCTAGCTTATGCTAGTTGAAAGAATTAACTACTAGAAAGCTCCTTCCTATGCCCTCTGAGTGAAGGTATTGAAGGCACATGCCTAGATGTTCCCATTAGAGGGAGCCACCCGAGCCCCCTCGCAATAAGAGTCAAAATCGGGAAAGAGGGAGACATCAAAGTCCCCACACAGTATCTAAGGTTCAGGCCATTTATGTAGTTCAGCCAGAAGGCAATTAAAGACCATCAACTCATCCCTTTTAGGGCCATAAACAATTTATTATGTGATATAGACTTTTTCCCTGGTGATCATTGCAACAAACCATTGGCTGGTTGGATTCGAACTAGACCTGGCTATGGTCCAACTCCAAAAGGGCCACTCCCCTCTGGGCAGAGGAAGAACAGGCCTTACCAAGGAGGGTGCTAAATGCTTCAGATGACCTACAGATCAGGCCAAAACAGTACATATATTTGCCGCCTGTTCTTCTATTGCTTATTTTTGGGAGACAGTTATGAGGAAACTGAATTGGGTGTGCCAGGGCAGTGTTGCCTGGGACTTAAAGCTAGTGGGCTTACAATACTCTCCAAATATCTCGCTTTTCAGGGATTTATTTATTTGCAATTACGTGAGCACGATTAGTTTTGGCCCGCCATTGGCTGCTCGTTGCTGCCCCTTTGCAGATGGTCTGGTGGCAAGAACTTCTGAACAGTGGTGTCCTAGCTGATAAAGAAGTGCGGAGAGTCAGGCTAAGGAAGATTTGGGATCCGCTGCGGGGGATTCTTACCTGCTCTTGAGCTGGCCATGACTGGGTATTACAGTCATTTCTATGGTGTTTGTTTGTGCTAGTTAGTTGTCAGATGCACCTTCTAGGTCCATTCAACCTGTGTTTCCTATTTCTTTGGTTTCACATTTGTGAAATAATGATTGTATTTTCTTTTGTCTCCCGGTATCTTGTGTATAGAGAATGATTTGGCGTATTTGCTTTTGGCAATGTTATTCTGGCTTGAAAGTTTAAATTATCACTCCAAAATAAAAATATATAAAACAAAAAAAACACATGCCAAGTTGAACCCTGTTTTACAAAGGGACCGACATACTAGCAGGTACCTTAAGGAGGGTGCTTGACTTCATTGCTATATCTTATTTTGGAATATTCATGGAATAAAGATATATCCACCATGGTGGTAAGTAATAGAGACCAGTGATCCGTCTGCAATGAATAGCTACCTTCACTAGGGGTATGAGTGTGTGTGTTAGTGCATGAGAACTGCAGCCTCATTTGCTAATTACAAGGCAAAATGTGTTTTTAGACCTGGTCTCCAGGAAGAAAGGCTGATTCAATATCTGGTGAAGTAATGCCTGGGGGTGAATGTGTGTGAATATGCTAAATGTGAACATTAAAGGAGTTTAGAGTTGGAATAAAGCTGATCTAACAGGAGAGGAGATCAAAATTATAGTTTGCTGCCTGGAAACATTCCTAAAGGTTTTCTGCCCTGCCATACCGGGCATAGTGGCAGGGACCTCACATCATCCTTGGAAGGGAAGATAGCAATGTTATTCTAGGGTTGCTGCCTGACCAGAAGGGCAGGATTCTCTGTGAGACCCAGATTCCCCTAGGCCACCGTGATCATAGACCTTTGACCCCTTTTCATGAAACGGAGCATGTGCAGCTTAGTCACACCATCCTTTAATTGCCTTCGGGGCGTGCCTGGACTCGGAGTCAGTGCAAGAGTTTTTGATTTATTTTATGCGGAGAGGATGTGTGCGAGGTGCCCACTTCCCTGGCGCAATCTTGCTCCGGGGATACCCACCCCCTTGGGGGCAAATGGGGGCCAGGCATCCCACAAAAAAAGAAAGAAAATAGGAAAAGAAAGGAGAAATGCTTCATAGCTCAACCTGGCTCAGTGGGAGCGGCTACTGAATTATTCACTGCCCGATGCCGGAGCACTGCATAATGCCCTGTGGGGCTTGCTAATTTAAATGTTTTTCTTGCCTTGTGGTGGCCCTCAGAGGACAAGGGCACCACCAACTAGTCTGGAAAGTGTTGGGGGGGACTGTAGGAGTTACAGCGCCGCCCCTAGAAGTAATATTTAAAATCTGACCCTACATTTGTGGGGTCAAGAAATCCATGACACTCTAGGATTTTCTCATATTTTTTTTAAAGCAGTCCCATTGCTGGAGAGTGCAACGCCCGCTATGGGCTGGTTTTATGGCTGCATTTCATGTGGCCTGAAAGTTTATAAGGAAGATATAGACTCATGGAGTGCAGCGCTCTCTAGGGGTTGTTTTTTTGGCTGCATTTTATGTAGCCTGATAGTGGTGCCCTCTAGGGGCTGTTTTTATGGTTATACTTTATGGGACCTGAAAGTATATAAAAATCACACAGACACATGTTATTTTCAAAATCCTTTATGGACCTAGTAATGGCGGAAGGGTTGATCCAAGGAGTTTTTTTCTGTCTCTGTAAGACTGCATGACCCCCAAAAACGATGTTTTCACACCAAAATGAAGTATATAGGTCTCATGGTTCCTCAAATATTACATCATCGCTGCAGCACATCGACCATTTTTAAAAATGTCGTCCAGAAAAATTCAGCCCGGATTAGCAGTGTCTAAACAAGCTAAATTACTTCTGTAATGATACATAAACACAATTCAAAAATCAAAGTCTATGGACACAATTTTTTTGCGGAGGTTTGTCAAGGGGCCAGGACTAAGGGGGGCAAGGGGGAATGAGGGCATTAACTTAATGTATGTGCAGGAAGATTCAGTTAAAAAGGATACAAATCATTGGCCACTTGTCATTTATCGCTTGCCTTAGAACACCTATGTTCTGAAATGATATCTTAATCGGACTCTTGCTTGCCTTGATTTTCTGCTGGAATTTTTCTCATTATGTTTTTTTTTTAATTTGTCTCAGTTTCCTTGAATGTTCTTCAGTTAACTCTGTAGATGCTTGCACTGCTTGTGTTCAAATTATCCCATTCATCATCAAGGAGAAAATTAGTTTCAATAACCAGAATTACTTTTTTGTGTGATACTCTCAAATTGTTTCTTATAGGACTTCAAAAACATTGAGACTTTTTTTTAAGGAGTGTGTAGATTATTCAGATCATGTATCCTCAACTTCACCGATGGCGAACAGTAAGGCCGACCACTGAGTTTATTCAGCAATCACTGAAATACGTATGCGGTACCTTTAGTAGCCTGTCTTCAAAGCCAACAAGTTCTAAGAAAAGCTTCCAGCTTTCAAGTTGAATGTGAAAGCAGACTCCATATCTTTCTCACAAAAAGATGTGGCTGCTAACTTTCGTAGATATGATTGTGAAACTGTGGTTTTGCTTGAAGATAATGCAACTTTAAATTAAAGCCCCTACACGAGCAAGTCAGTGCATTAGTAAAGTATTTACTGGATTTTCTCCTTAAAGTAAAACTCTTTGATGAAGCAGGATTTCCCTGCCGGCGATGCCTTCTTGGCACTTGAAACAACTCAGAGAACACTGAATGGAAACCTAGGGCCTCATTTGCAAACTTTTGACGCACAGAAGTGCAGCAGGACTTCCTGCTGAGCTGCCATGCATTAAAAGAAAAGGTCAGGAATGCGCGGTATCTACATTATACGGTGCATTACTGTCCCTCTCCCCTGCGCCACCGTACAAACCGCAGCTGTGCGCCAACGCAGACACCCTTGTGTCAGTTTTTGCGCAGGAAGGGACACCTTACTGCACCAAAACAATCATTGATGGCATTTTCCTCTTTCTATGCGTGCTGAATGCAGCACGCATAGAAAAAGGAGTACATGAGGAGAAATAAAAGTATTTCTTCTCATTGTGCCACTTCTGACACATTCCCAGGTTTACGATTCCTCATAAATCTGGAAATGCTTCAGATTCCTTGGGTGTTACGTGGGAACACCACAGCAACTCCCATGGAACGCCCCATGCTGTTGCATGCCATTGATACATTGTATTGTGAATCGTAGTTTGGGAGGGATGCCCGAAACATGCCCCTTCTAAACTGAAATCTGTTATACATTTCAAAACCCGCTCTGCGATTCGATACCATTTACAAAATCACACAATGAGTTTAGTCCATAGAAAGAAGACATTGAACAGTTGCAATCCCTGTGATTTAGAAAATCACATGGTTGTGGCTGCTAAATGGTTTAGTATTCTTGAGGAAATTAAATAGAATGCCAAAAATAGTTCCCTGTGAGGGAAATAAAAATAAAGGGCCTAATTTATGAGGTTTTGGCACCAGGCAGCACCGCAAGAAATCTTGCCGCACTGTCCTGCGTCAAAAGAAAAGAGCAGGAATGTGCCGTATCTATGAGGCACAGCGCATTCCTGTCAATTTCTCCTGCACTGGTGCACAATAGGCTGCCATGCGCCAACGCAGGCACCCTTACGCCACAGTGCAAGGGTGCCTGCTTAGTAGGGGTGATTGTTTTTGTGCAGGAAGGTACACTTTCCTGCACAAAAACAATCATGAGAGGTATTTTCCTCTTTCTATGTGTGCTGCAGTATGCGAGGAGAAATAGGGATATTTCTCCTCGTTGCGCGTTCCGGGGTGGCGTTAGCATCTGACGCATTCCCAGGTTTACAATTTCTCGTAAATCTGGGAATGCTTCAGATTCCATGGGTGTTGCATGGGAACACCCACAGCAAAGCCCTTAGAACGCCCCTTTCACGCAATGTTCTGCGTAAAAGGGGCACATATTTACAAGGCCATGAAAGGCCATGCAAAGGGGCTTTGCGTGGCCTTGAAAATATGCTCCGGCACATTGCGCCACTGGAGCGTCAAAAAAGTGACGCTCCAGCGGCACAAAATTGCAGCTAAGGCTCAAAGAGAGCATGCAGCAGAATCCCAAAATATATACATTTTCCTCAAATATCAGAAAAGGCGCACGTGAGGCCTGAAAGCACTAGGTGGCACAGTCATATCTTAAGAAAGGAAGAGACCATTTTTGATCCTGTTTTTTTTTTTTTTAATATTGCACTTAGGAGAAAGATGAAAGAAGTGTACTGTCATAAGGGAGGCATTCATTTCCCCAAACTCACAATACTGGCAGAGATTCTGGAATTAACTGAATAGCTTAATTCAACCTGTGTGGGATGCGACCGCTCTGTGCCTATGCATCGTTTGCTAGCACAGTATTTATGTTGCAATTTGTAATCAATTGATACTCGGAATTAAGCACTTAAATGCTCAAAGTTCCCCATTCTCATAGGCAAATGATCGCTCTTGGTAAATGATCATGCTGTTCGGCACTTGCTAACTTCAGAAACTGAAAGTCATGAGAACTTCACTATTTTAGTACCGCATAAAGTACATGCCTGTGGGAAGCAGAGAAATTAATCTGCAAGGTAGATGGGACGGGGGAGACTGCTTCCAGAAGGGCTCTGCATTCCCTTGCTTTGCTTAAAACTGTATCTGTTTCAGGCTATCATCAATATTACATTCTGGCCAAATGGTACTTTTATGAAACATCCTTCCATTCTCTCGCCCATCACCCGGAGGGATCGTTCTCTGCCTGCGGTGATGCAGAAAAACTGCACAGGAGGGGAAAAAGATTTCGACTTTTTTGTTCCTCACCCCAGGCAAGAGAACATGTCCTTCTGCTGCAACTTTTTATTTTTTTATTTAGAAAAAGTTACTTATTTAAAGCAGAGAATAAAAACTATTAGGTGTCATTAAATGCAGACTATAGAACAAATGAAAGAAAACAATGCACTAACTCTGAGTCCGTCACTTTAATATATCGTATACAATGAAAAAACATGGCTTCACCCTCAAGGAAGTAAATGAGTGTATTGATTGTGCAATTTACAGTGATTAAACCAATGCAGCAGTAAGAAACTGAGTGTCATTCTACAGAACAACATGCAACAAAAATACAAAGTAAACTGCAGAGAGCTTTTTTCACTCCTGGTAATTGTTTGAGGAGAAAGGATTTCAAGACTTATCTGTTCCTACAATTCCTACACTGATCCAAGGGAAATCTCTCCCTAACCCACCCTGAAATCATCTTCCCCATCACCTAAAGGCTGCTTTATTCAGAGTTCTACTATGAGCGTGTCATACTCAAGATTCCGGTTTTTATAAGCTTTTACTAGAATTACAAAAGAGAACTAGGCATATGTCTGTCCCTACTAGCCATACACTTGTGAATTGTCTAGCAGCAGACAATCTGCACGTTTTATTCACTCCCAAACTTTACTCGAATTTATTTTTCACAAGATAGAACACGTATTAGAGTCACTTTCTACTAGGTGCTCATTTAGAGTGAGAAACACCCTTTCGAAGTTTTGTGAATACCCATAAAGTTCTGTCTTTATGAGTGTGCCATATGGTCCTCATTTCTTGCCCATCCCTTGGAATCCCCTAATTCCATGCCTTTTTCTAGAATTTATGAATGTCGAAAACCTAGTCACCTTGGTGACTGGTTGCAGCTCTAAGTTCCATCTTTTACTGTAAGTTTTGGTAGATTCTTATTTTTGTGAATCATGAACTGTGGTTTCCAGCACACTTTGTGAATCAAAGTGAAGTTTAGATGCACAAAGAGTTTTCTGACTCTAGGCCACAGCGCTTGCTGCCACAGATGGGATCTGCACCCTTCTAGACTAAGGATAAACCGAGGCCCTCATACTGCTGACTCATCAACAGATTATACGCTACAGGCATCCACGGTCCAGCCCTCGAATGGATATGCTCCTTCCTCACAAGGAGAACACAGTGGGGAAGCTCAAGGACACATCACAGCCCAAGGACCTGATCTGCAGAGCCCCTCAAGGATTATCCCTCAGCCCCACCCTGTTCAACATTTACATGTCGCCACTCACTGACATCATCAGATCTCACAGCATCTCTATCATTTCCTACTCCAATGATACCCAGCTTATCCTCTCTGTGTCAGACAAGAGAGTCTCATGAACCTCATGACCAGATCTAACTTCATTGAATGCATAACCCACGTAAGAGAATGGATGAGAACCAAATTCCTGTAACTCAGCACAAACAAGACAGAAGTGCTGATCTTTGGGACCAAGAACTCCCCCTGGGACTCCACATGATGTCCATCGGAGCTCGGTCCAACCATCACCCTCCAACCACGCACGTAACTTAGGTATCATATTAGAGGACAAACTCAACATGGCCACTTTGCTCCTCCTGCTTCCACATGCTATGCATCCTCAAAAAACCTTCAGATGGATTCCCAGACGTACTGTCACTCAAGCCCTATTCACCAGAAGACTTGACTACACACTCTATGGCGGAATCCTCAACAACCTCGTTCACCCCTTCAGACCATCCAGAACTCTGCTGCTAGACTCGCCCTGGATCTCCCAGTGCGCTCCCACATTTAATGACGTTTATGGTTCACCTGGACAAGGATTGCGGTTGTTGTCTGAGTAGGGCTTCCACCCACCCCCTCCCAACTAATACTCCAGATTCCTAGAGTCATCCTGAGGAATTGACCACACTTGGTGTGAGTTGGCAACAGTTTTTTCCTACTTTTTCATTTGCCACATAGTGATTTCACCATTATGACTGGGTGTCTCTGTTAGACTTGTCAGCTTTAGGGCGGTCTTTTCCACCAACTTTTTGCCTTCTTCCTCCTTTTTTGTGCTAGCCAGTGCTAAAGTGCTTGTGCTCTCTCCTCTAAGCACGGTAATATTGGGTTATCCCCAATTGGCATATTTAATTTACTTATAAGTCCCTAGTAAAGTGGTACTACATGTACCCAGGGCATGTAAATTAAATAATATTAGTGGGCCTACAGCACTGACTGTGCCACCCACTTAAGTATCCCTTTAAACATGTCTCAGGGCTATCACTGCAGAGCCTGTGTGCGCACTTTAAACTGCCATTTCGACGTTGTAAAATGAACCTTTTTCCAGGCCCAAAGCTTCACTTTTAATACATATGCCAGCCGGGTGCAATGTATTAAAAAGTGGGACATGTACTTTTAAGTTTTACATGTCCTGGTAGTGAAAAACTCTGAACTTCGTTTTTCACTACTGCAAGGCCTATGTCTCTAATAGAATAACATGAAAGTTGCCTTATTACATTTTATAAGTGTAATTTTCATATGGGAGGAGATGCTCAGCCCATGTTTGGTGTCTCCGGAATCACAATTTAAAATCCTAAGTTATGGTGAAGTTGGATTTTAAGTTGCATTCTGAAAATGCCACTTTTAGAAAGTTGGCATTTTCCTGCCTTAGCCATTTAGTGTCTGTTGCCTGTCTTTGGTCACATGACTGGGTGGAACTGAAAATTGGACTTTGTGTATTCCTCCTAAACAGCCTCACACAATAGGAAGCTTAGGTGTTCATGGATTGGCCATCACTGGCAGGATTTGAGGGTAGAGTTGGACACAGTCCCACTTACTCCTGAGTAGGCTGTGTTCTACTTCCACACAAAAGGCTGCATACCTCCAGTAATTTATGTGGAGCGAGGACAGGAAAGGCAGGATGACTGGGAACTTCAATAGGAAACCTCTAAGAGCTCCTCTCCCACTTCAAAGGCACAACTAGGTATAAATACTGGACCCTTGGAAGTGGACTTCAGATGCTCTGCCAGCCTTGCAAACCACACGGAACCAATGCATCTACTCTGCTGCATGGCTCAAACCTGAGCAGAACCGTCACATCACCACTGCTGCGTGTATTGGACCCATTGCAAAGACTCGCATTGCAGCTCTCCGATACTGCCACTTCGCCCAGACTGCATGGAGCATCCTCAGCTCAGGTCCTCGCATCCTTCGTCGATGGTAGCCTCGACGATGAGGTCGAACTCTGCATTGCAGCCTTGCAGCTCTTCGTAACCGTCAAATTTCCCCGACTGCGCACTGCATCCTTGATGCCGGACTTCGCATCACAAGCCCCAGCGGTGAGATTCTTGATGACAACGCAGGCCCTCACATCGCAGCCTCGCCGCATCTCTAAACCAATGATTCACTTCGGCTATGCTACGCATCTTTGACGGGGATCCACGCAATGCTCCACACTACTTTGTCAGTGGGCCTAACTGAGTCCTTGTAGCTGGTCCGCACTCCATCGCAGTCAGCCTGAACTTGTGTTGTTGTCCCGGTACGGCGTGATCAGGTATCCGCAGCTGGCGCTTTATGCTGTTTGTCTCTATTTCTACTGAAATCTTTGTAATTGAATATCTCCTGTTCTACTGATTGGATTTTTGTCATTTCAGTCATGTTTTTATTTATTAAAGAAAGTCCTATCTTACTAACTTGGTGTGGGATCCTTTTTGTGTGTTGTTTTCACAGTTTTACTGTTTGAAGTGTTGCACTAATACTTTATACATTGCCTCTAAGTTAAACCTGACTGCTCTGGGTCAGGCTACCAGGGGGTTGAGCACAGGTTTATTTGGAGTTTGCTTTTGCCTTACCCTGACAGGGACTGTGATTGCTGCTTGACCAGGGCTCATGCCGCGGTCAACCAACAACCCAATTTCTTACAATCTCCTTTTGTCCAATCGTGCCAACCTCCAATAAATTTGTGGGTGCAAGATCTGCAAAACGTAATACTGAAGGTTAGTTATTGATTTACAAAAAATAATTAGCAGCATTAAAGGATGTTTGCAAGTCAGCATGCATAAAGCATTACATAACACAACTTTAGTGTCAAGTTGTTTACTGGTACTCTTCTTACAATTGCTCGGCATACAGCTTTGGATAGCTTTTGTTAATGCAGCTTTCTAAATTAACTATAACTCGTACCCTAAAGTAACTATAACTCACGCCCTCACCATATACTGCTAATTACCTCCCATATGACATTATTCATGACATGTTCTATGACATCATTGATAACATCACTGGAACATCTGAAATGGCACAATTTATAACAACACTGTGCATGGCAAGAGCGCAAGTTATAGTTAATATGGGGCACAAATGATGGTTACTTGAGCTAACTGGGTATATATATACATATATATGTATATATATATATATTCACTGAAAAAACCATAGGTTTCAGGGACGTTATAGTTACAAATTAGCATTTAAAAACCTTTGAAATTCACTGAAAAAACCATAGGTTTTAGGGACAGTTATAGTTAGTTGGACATTGCACTCGTACAAAACCCGTGAAATTCCCCGTTATAGTTAGTCCAGCTAACTATAACTCGCGCCCCGCAATGCACTGCTGATGACGTCACATATTACATCACTCATGACATGGTCAGTGACATCACTGATGACATCACTGATGACATCTGAAATGACATCACTGATGACATCATCCAGTGACTGTGTGTTTCTGTAAAGTTTAAATATTTTTAATATATGTAGGAA